>JAFBMS010001430.1:0-41441 GCA_019788955.1 Albula glossodonta
GTGTGTGTGTGTGTGTGTGTGTGTGTGTGTGTGTGTGTGTGTGTGTGTGTGTGTGTGTGTGTGTGTGTGTGTGTGTGTGTGTGTGTGTGTGTGTGTGTATGTGTGTGTGTGTGTGTGTACATGGATCAGGGTTCAGCTGGTCTCTCAGATGCATACCAGTGTGTCTCATGCCGTTTCCAGCATAATCTCCCTGACCTCAATACATGCTTTCCAGCGTCAATATCCCATCCTCTAATTGTAGCACTTTTCATTATCGTCGGAGGCCTCAAAGCTTATCCGTCCTGACAGGCTGCCATGTCTCTCTGTCATTTGGAGAGATAAAACATACACGTAATGAAGATGTTTGTCTGTTGAGCGTTTTGAGCCCTGGTCTCCAGGAAGGCTAATGACTCACCCATTTCGCTAGCATTCGTTGTGTTTTCATGAAAGCGATATCCCCATGACAGATTTTTAAATGTTGGTTATTCCACTTTGGGAAAGCTTTGTTCCTCAAGCTAAAATGATAACTGATAATATATTTTTTGTGTGTTGTTATAAAAAATTATTAACCCTAGCAGTCTATGATTGAAAAGTTGCTAGCAGCAGCAGTAGCTGCTGCTAATAATAATAATAATAATAATTATGAGTTGTGCTTTTAACATTTCCAAAATGCTGTGTGATTAAAGGCACCCAGTCTGTGAAGGAGCCACATATAAACCTGTAAAAGTGCCCCAGATGAAGAACAAATAGAATCAGAGGCAGGTCTTCATCTGATCAGGCAGAAAGCAGAAATAAAAGGCAGTCATTTAAAAAAGGCTGAAGCTAAGCAGGAGGAGTTTAAACCAAACCCTGAAAAGCTTCTGGAGAGGAGCCTGTAGATGGAGCAGCAGTGTCCTGGGTGGGTGATACTGAATACAACAAAAAAACATTAACCACATCAAACAAGCTCCACTCTCAAAATAAAAAATAAATAATGAAAACTCAAACCTCACTTAGTTTCCCTTTGAGAATCACATCTTACGGCTGAAAAAAAAAAAAAAGCAGAAAAAGCAACAACACCTTTGCTTGGAGATGGGAGGGTTTTGTACTCAGACTCAGAAGGGCAGAAAGGGCTGCTGGTGGGGGCTCTTACACAGAAGAGCCCAAAGTTTTACATTCAGCAAAGAAACCAACAAAGCAAAGAAAAACCCCAAAAAGATACCCGGGGGTAAATACATTGAATACAGCCTGACAGCCTTGGACTGCATCAGATACGTAATAACCACCCATGCTCCTAATTATTGACCAGGATTTCAATGTGCCCATTTGATACATAACTCAGTAAGACAGAGCGATCAATACGCAGGCAGGAAAAGGCAAAGGACTGGCTGCTCTCTCTGATAAATTAGCTGAGATATACGGTCACCATTAAAGAAATTGCATCTTTCAGTCACGCTTTCATAAACGCACTCTTGAATGGATCATTTTCCCCTCCCATTGTCAGTTTCAGCCATTTCAGCTGTAAATAGCAGCTTAGCATTACTGATCACTGGCACTTAAGCCAGGACAATGCATGTTTTTTTTTTTTTAAATGTACTGCTGCAAGGCAACGAAAAGGTCTATGACCTAGAGAGAAAGACAACTGCAGTCAGCATCCTCTGCACATGAAATAAGGACTCCAGACCCAAGACAAGCATACTTTGAAAGGCTGGAAAGTGTAAAATAAACCATAATGTTGAAACATAACACAAGTACTTCAGTGCCTGTTTATAATAATAATAATAATAATAATATGAAGAAAAAGAAATAATATGCAATTTATCCCATGCCAGGCTCAGTTGCTGCTGTGTTGTGAAGCTCTAACACATTGGCATGCTAAGGCTAACTGGCTAACTCAGGGGGAGACCACAGCCACACGCAACACAGCTGACTTTAGATGCGCTGGAGGAGGAGAGGAGAGGGCAGATGACGTGTGCCGGGACAAATATAGTATCTAACCACTTTCTTTTTTCCTTCCGCCAGATTACAATGCCCACTGGTAATTGTAGTCCTGTCCCTCTTGCTGTCAGCAGGAGAGGGAGCACGCTAGCAAAACATGGCCAGCCAGTCATCCATTATCTTGGTAGCACGGTCCACCAGCTGCCAGAGAGAGAGAGAGAGGGAGAGAGAGAGAGAGAGAGAGAGAGAGAGAGCTGGCTCAAATTCATTTTTCAAAAAAAAATCAGCTCTTAAGATGCTGGACACGACTAAATATTTTAATCCTACAGCGATACCTGAGAATGTTCAGTTCAAGACTAGTTAATCAAAAATGCAAAAAACAAGTAAGAGATTATAAATTAGGGTTAAAGTATTTCTTTTAAAATTGTGAGGCGGGATTTCAGGCAGGTTATTGACCAGAGGGGGTGCCAGTGATCCTCCCTTTCCAGATAATTCTAAGGCCAGTTATTTGGCTGTCTGTGGGGGCCCTTTTGAGTCACTGCACTAAGAACAACAGCTACTATATGCCACTCCTAGTTTTACTTTGGGTGCTGTAAGACAACTGCTTATGCACTCATTAATAGATTATTTTTACCAGCTGTAATCAATTTATTAATCATTATATTTATAGCTTGATCATGGGTTTGTGGATATTTATAAATGCTCCCGTCTGTGGAAAGTTTGTTTTTCACAAATATGGACCTGTTTCAAACCACAGACAGGATAATCAACTAATATTAACACATATGTGAACAACTTATACATTGTTATTTATAAATTGATTACTAATGGTTAATAAACCATTTGATAATTAGTTGATAAATATTTTTTTCAAGCCCTAAACTGTACCTCACACACTGCTCTAAATGATTGGGCCTATAGGTTGGGGGGCTGTAGAACAGCGGTCAGAGGGGTCTCCTTGCATTTAGCTATGGCTCAAACTGAGTCCTTGCGATGCAGTGTAGCTAACTAGAGCATGCAGAACTTCCTCATCTCTACAAGAGCACACTGCATGGTGATATACCCTTTTTAAAAGAAACTGCTTTATCACGCAAGAACGACTGGGACACACATCAAAAATATCTTGCCGCCGGTTAATGAATTTGGAAATGGAATTTGTATTGCCCTGTTAAACTTGCACATCACAACTAAAAAAAAAGCAATCCCTGCCCCACTAAAAATACTCCAACAGAAAATATATACTCTCTGTGAATGTTCTCTCTGTCCTAAATAACCCAATATAGAAAAGCAATGTCTCAGTACTCTTCTGAGATGGTACAGTGAGCGTGGAGCAGTGACTGTGGTAATGATACCAAATTAGATGGAATTGTTTCCAAAAAAAAACTTCACATTTTAAACAGAGGTTCTTGCCACAAACAGACAGGAAGTATAACTTTTTTTTTTTAAGAGCAGAAGAGTAAGGAGCAAAGATGACTCCTCTCTGCAGCAGATGGTGTGTTTGACAGCCGCGCCAACCGATTTGCGACAGACTTAAATATTCCCCCAGATCAACTCCATTGGCCAACCATCTGGAAAACAACAAAAACAGGAAAAAACAAGTATTGAAGAAAACCCTTCAGATCCACCCACTACAAATTACTACACTTCACAATCCTGAACAGAATCGCACAGCACCTTCACTACAATACTGAATGGACACATGCATGCTGGATATGGAGGAGAAATGGAGACCGATCACATTGACTAGATTCAATCAAGTGCACTTGATCTATGTAAGATGAATATGCACTCTGTATGTACCATACTCAACAAAACCCCTCCAAGAAAACCGTGTTGTAATGTAAAGTCTGTTTTAGGTGTGCTTTCTACTTTCTGTTTTTCCTTTATGCAGTAACATAATGCATCTTTGGCACCTTACCTTTTGCTCTCTGTTTTTTGTTCTTCATTTTCCATATGGCATTTAGATTCAGTGACTGGGTGTTCACAGTTTAAGCGATTGGGTCCACCCTGATTTCAGCTGTAGTTTAAAACATGTCTATGTAGGAACATGTATCAGCCTCATTAGCTCAGTTATGCTATTTCCGTTATCTCTGGAATGAAAAACACTGTGGAGCGCTCAGTGCGTATGTAGGACCAGAGTATGTTTCCAGAGTCCCTGCTTTAGGATGGAGTTCCTGTGTCCCACCATGATTTGCAGCTGTAAGTTCTGGCGATCGTGTTCTTGTTTTAAACGTTACGGCCGTATTTCAGGAGCCATTCTCTGTTTTATGTGTGGCTGGTTTTTTGGCGGATCTTTGAGGGATTCTTTGGGTGCATAAGGAACCTTTAGCGTGTCTCTCCTTGGTGTCTACGACTGTCTATTTGGTGGCATTCACTGTTATTTGCTCCAGTGCTCTCTAGTGTCCTGATTCCTTTGCAGGGACAGTAAATTGATCTGTGCTTTGGAAATAGACCCATGCTCTATTATTACCTCTGTGGCCGATGAAAACTGATATAATACAATAAAGGACACGCTGGCACAACCGCACCGAACCAACACACGTGTGTTACTTCTGCTGGCAGAGCCTCACTCAGTACAAACACGGCCAGGAGAAAGCAGTGGTCTGAAAATGAAAAAAAAAAAAAATTATATGAGACCCTCACAGCTTATAGAGGATAAATGAGAGCGATATCAGGGCAAAGTTGGGGATTAGCATCAAATACACCTTCAATCCCTTCCGATCCCCTTTTCTCATGTCTGTTCAGATTGTGCAGGTCAGAGCTTTCCATGTTTAAACAGTGCCCGCGACCCCGTCTGCTCTGCCTGCCGTCTGTGTTACGCAACACAATTTATCCTGGGCTTCACAGATCGCCACCAGTCAGACCACAGCCATATCGTCCTTCTCAATAATTAGGAATAAAACTGGTCGCTGCAGCTAACCGCCGAGGGAGGGTTGAGCTTTGCGGTTGCGTAGGGGACAGCTGAGAGACCCTCGGCAGTGCCGAATGGGCGAGAGCATGGCTGAGAGTCCAACACACAGTCACAGCCAGGCTACTAGTTTCAGCAACTTCTCAGATGAAGGAGAAGCAACTTCCACAGTTTGACTCAGAGCACAGTGGTGAGATTCTAACCTGGCAAGATGGGAAATAACGTTTTCCTTACAAATGTCTGAATTTAATTTCAAGGTTTTTTTCATGGTCTTGTGGTTTTTCTGGTTTGGGAAGCTACAAAGTATACTGAATTGTGAAAAATAAAAACTGGACCTTTTTTTTCGGGGACTGCATCTGAAACCTGACCGCAGAAAAGATTCTGTAATATTGCAAGTTTTAAAATCGCTTACCGCAGTGCTTTTTATAGACACCGGTAATGCGTCTATCAGCAGTGTTAGACACAGGGGTCTGTTGTTAGTGACAGACAGGGGGAATTCAGATCCAGGTCCCAGACACTTGCCTGTCCCCGTGCTTTTAATGGAGAGAGACTATGGCAATAAAGTATGAAGCAAGTGAGAAATAATCAGTCAGCAGCTAAGGGTTATAAAACCAGACCCAATACACTGGACGATGGAAATCACGCTATCTAGAAAACTCTGGCTATAAAGCCAATGGCCATAGTGAACTGTGTACTAGCTAGCTGACCTTGCAAGTAAGCATCGAGCCATCAAATTGATCAACTAGCATTTACAAGTAGTTTTTTATTAAGGTTTGAACCATTTACAATTGCAAAACAATCCTATTGGTCAGCTTTTTTTGTAGCTGACCAATGTAATAACTGTTCTGCTTCCATAGTTCTGTCGCCATCAGAAACAGAGGCTAAGACCCAATCAAATGCTTAACCCATCTTAAAGGGCTTACGCACTGCAATGAAAACACACCGCACACTACATATATAACCTGCTTTTAGTACTTTCTAGTTTACTGGAGACAGACAAACGTGTCCTTCAGATTGTGTTCCTTTTCATTTAAAACAAAGAATGGCCTTAAAAAAATTTTTTTTTAAAATTAGATTCCACTTTAGTTGAATTGTGCATTTCCTTAAAGAGACTAAGTTTATGAGGTCATGTTCCAGCTAAGGTCATGTGGTCTCTCAGAAATCACACGTGTGGCTGTCCATTGGAGGAGAGGAACCCCAAAGCCCTATCAGAATGACCGATCCTTCCTTCCGCACTGTGACGGAACGAGCTTTCGCCTGTCGATACCCAACAGATCAGGCCAAGGGAATAATGGAGGATGACATCACAGAGTTTTCTTCATCTCGAAAACAAATCCTTCATCTTCCTTCAACCTTTTAATGTAAATGTTAATGAAGTGGAGACAGGACAGTCAAACGAACACACTAACACCATACTACAAATGCAGATTATAAACGGCACAGAGAGGCATCATTTTATTACGGTTTATTTCATTGCGGCACTTCGGACCATTCGGACCACAGTCAGAGTATAGATAAAAATATGGCTTAATGCAAATGGCATCTTCCCGTTCATGTTTATTAATGCTTGGGAGCATATGGTGTGACAAAGGGCGTGCACACATGACGTGTGCGTGCAGACTGCAGTGTGTTCATTTCTCCATCGCATTAATGCACTGTGTCATTATGTTGACGTTCCATAGTGTTTTCCATATAAACATAAAACAGCTGCTCCATATTCATGTTTTCTTAACGTCCTCCTCATACTTTCTGCTCTCCATCTTTCTCTCTCTCTCTCTCTCTCCTTCTGTCATCCCCCTCTTTGAATCTCTCTCCACCTCTTCCCCTCTGCCTGTGTTCGCTCTCCCTGCTGCCTGTCTCTCTCTCTTTCTCTGTTCCTCTCACAATCCCTGCTGAGTGGTTCAGTGGCATCTCACACCACATGCCTAATCGGGCCTGTCAAACTCAACCCTGCTGAAAACCAACCTTTTCATCCTTTTCAACCTTTTCAAACTTCTCGGCCAAATCCTCGTTCACCCTGACACCCCTCCATTCGCTCTCAGTGCTGCCCCTGGGACAGTATTCAATAAAAGCACCTCGCATCAAAATCTCTGATCCAGGATCAGTTTTTAATTTCAGCTCATAAAGCATGAGGTGTGGTATGGGCAGAGGAAGACTGATCCCAGGTCAGCTCTCATACCATGATATTCTTTCTGAATATGAGCCCTGCTGTCTGTATCTCAGGCAGGCGAGAGGCCTTGGCAGGACAGTAGGTAAGAGTGTGCTTCTCGCTGACCTCCCCAGCCACTGGTGGTGTCCTATCAGACAGCAGCCAGCTTAAGCTAAGGAAACAAGCGTGTGGACTCTTTATTCCATCAGCAATTTAAGTTAAAGGCCTGTGTTAAGTCATGCCGTTGTTTTCAACTGGATATTACTTCCTGGTGTCTGCAAATGGTGTTACGAGACAATCCCAGTCCAAAAATAGACGGCGAGCGTAAGTGAATCTGTATATATTTTGGCCATGACGGTCAATTGTCTGACTTCCTCCTGAGGTGATTTCCTATGTACCTTGAGGAAGATGATTTTTCATAGTATACAGATGTCGTTCTGGTCGCTATCCTGTTCGTGAAGCTGCTGAGTACATGCAGGGCTGTAACTTCACCAAGCAGTCCCACAAACCCCTGCATCACCGCTCTCTGTTTGAGTAAGATCAGGAAGTAAGTGTGACTGGGGGCCTTGAAGCACCTGAGAGCTGACGCAAAATGGAAGTCCACACAGTGGCTGTATTCACGCGGCCAAGCTCATTAAAAGGGAGGATTGTCCCAAAAATGACGGTTATAAATGACGGTTCATTTTCTTACCACGAAAAATGTCTTTTGCCCTGACAGTGACCTTTTTCCACAATGCCTGCACTGAGAACCAGGTGCTGCTTTAGACAGACCCCAAAATAGCAAGCAATAAATAAATAAATAAATGAATAAAAAAATGATAGAACAAATGCAATCTTTTGTGATGAGTCTATACATTACAGTCATACCCTTCCTTACATGATATTACTTTCATTACTAAATAGCTATTGGCAAAAAGTTAGGCCAATATCAGAGAATTATTATTATTATTATCATCATTATTATCATTATTATTATTATTATCATATATTCCATTGCTTCAGAAACCTACAGCCAGTAGTACCACTGACACTGCCTCTCCACTGGTGCCCTCTAGTGGCAAATGTATTAACTACAACAGAGTACAAAAAGTATTCTGGACTTTCAGCTTCATGATTTCTGGAGGCAGAACACCCTCCATCCTAACAATAACTAGGGTTTACTGACCCTCACATGGTCAATCGTTAATGTCATGCTTTTTAATTTGGCTTTTTCTGTTCGCTTTCATTCAGATATGAATTATAACGACATCTTTACTTTCATTCTTTTCAAAAAACCAGCTTTATTTTTACTGTAATACATATTATTTCTGTAGTAATGCTATTCAAGCGCTCTTAACGTTTTAATAGATATGAGATATGATCAAAACGTTGAATGTTGGAATAAAATCTTTTCATCAAAATGCATTCTCCCCTCCTGCACATCCACACTTGTTCCACTCTTCCTCCCACCGACACATTTCTGTAAGTTCTTTTTTAATCACCTTCAGAACACCTGTCATGTTGGATTTGATTGTTGGGTTTTTGCTGGTGTCACATGGTTTCTCTTTCACCATTTGTTTGGGTTTCTGAGGCAGCCAGAGGTCACATGGTGCTGAATGTGATGAATGAATGAGGCAGATACAGGGATGTGAACGCTCGCCAGGCACCCAGCTTCCTGATCACATTTCACATGAACGTTTGAGCCATTCAGCAGAGGCTCTCAATCCTGAGTGACTTTCAGGAAGTGCAGTCGTTCAACAGCACCAGCTCAGCGGCACTGAATCCATGTGCTCTGCAATAACACACACAGCGCTGCAGCAAACCAGCATCAATGGCAGCCGTAAGTGCCTGTGGAGAAAAGCTTTTTTTTTTTTTGTAAGTGAAGTGAGAGGGAGAGGGGAAGGATCCAGTCCAGGTGGGTTTTCGGTGTACGGCGAAATATGGGGAGTAATTCAGCCGCTCTGACAGAGGTGGGACGTTCTATCTGTAAACGGCGTTTACATCACATTCGAGGCATTTTGCAGACGCTCTTATCCACAGCGACTTACAACCCAGGTGCTTTCCGTCCTGCTCAACTGTTTAAGTATACATTCCATGTACTGTATCTATCATCTCTGCTAAGTTCATTAGTGAATTGAAAGCTAGGATGACACCCAGCAGTGTCAGAGGAGTCAGAGAGGTCACCGTTAGGAAAAGTAAATAGGTATATAGGGCTGGTCCCTGGAGCTTAAGCTCTGAGAACTGGTGAGGGTTAGGAAAGCAGAAGATAGTTTTTTTTTGTAGTTGTTTTTTGAACTTTGTGAGGAGAAAGTTTCCCTCTGACTGGGTTTGCTGCGCTGTGCACCTGCTACATAAATCGCAGCTGTTGTGGTTTACAGAGTGTGTGATGTACTCAAGGTTAATGTCTGTTTGTTTATTTATTTATTTAAAACATTAGCATTTCTTTGAGGCGTCTTCTCTCTGGGTAGTCGTCTTTGTCTTCACGGCCTGGATGAGCTCTTTATGAAAACCCTGTACTTTCGTAATATTTTTATCTGACTGGAAATTGTAATTGTTATTCCTCTTTTTTCCTTTTCTCTCTGCTTTTCTCTCTCTCACTCTCTTTTACCTCACCTCCTTATTATATCTTTCTTCCTCTATTTCCTCCCTCTTTTCATCCCTTACACTGACTTCTCTCTCTCCACCCCCCATCTCTCCCTCTCTCCCCCCTTCCTCTCTTCCTTCCCCCCTCTCTCCCCCTCTCTCTCTCTCTCTCTCTCTCAGTTTTGATGTGGAGAATGGCTCGTCTCCAGGTGTGCAGGATCTGCAGGCCAGCCCTGGGCTGGTTCTGCACCCCTCCTTCCCCCAGAGCCAGCGGAGGGAGTCCTTCCTGTACCGATCCGATTCCGACTACGACATGTCCCCCAAAACCATGTCCCGCAACTCCTCCATCACCAGTGAGGCGTGAGTGCACCTGTACCTGTGTAAAAATACACCACCACTGTGCCTGTACCTGTGTAAAAACACACCCCCACTGCACCTGTACCTGTATAAAAACACATCCCCACTGCACCTGTACCTGTGTAAAAACACACCCCCACTGCACCTGTACCTGTGTAAAAATACACCCCCACTGCACCTGTACCTGTGTAAAAACACACCCCCACTGCACCTGTACCTGTGTAAAAACACACCCCCACTGCACCTGTACCTGTGTAAAAACACACCCCCACTGCACCTGAACCTGTGTAAAACACACCCCCACTGCACCTGTACCTGTAAAGTAATGCATCCATTTTTGTGTTTCATTACTTTTATCTCTCCTTTCCTCTCTCTTTTCCCTTTTCTATTTTCTACATTCTCTCTCTTTGTCTCTGATTCCCATTTATTTTTCTTCACTCTCTCTTTTTTATCGCCCTGCTCTCTCTATCGCTCACTCTCCCTCTCTCAATCTCTCTCTCTCTTTCTTCCCCTCTTTCTTTCCCTCCCTCTTTTTCTCTACTTCCTCTCTCCCTCTCTCTCTGTCTAGGCACGCAGAGGATTTCATCGTCACCCCCTTCGCTCAGGTGAGTCTGTCTCTTCCTTTAAACTCCACTAAACAATGCCTGTTAGATACAGTTAGTTTCCTGCTGAGTAAATCTGGAGTGAAATGGTGACCTCTGACCTCCAGGTGCTGGCCAGTCTTCGATCAGTGAGGAGTAACTTCACCATCCTGGCCAATGTTACTACACCCACCAACAGGTTCGTATTCCCCAGCTGTCAATCAAACTAAGCCCCATCTTTCTCCAGACTAGTCGGCGCTTGTTTAGCATTCTTAGGGCCATCATTATCAAAGCCTTTAGGACGTGTTGTGCTGATGTTTTTGCACATGTTATTTCAATTTCTGATTGGAGCAAACAAACTACCTCAACCAATCGTGTGCTCTCTTAATCTTTTTAGACCAGCACTGTTGTTGTGCTAGCGTGAAGTCATCAAATCTGCTTGTGTTGGCCCTCTGTGTGTGGTCCCATCCACCTTCCAAAAAGACACAGACTACAAGCTTCAGTCAGGCATTGTGTGTGTGTGTGTGTGTGTGTGCGTGTGTGTGCGTGCATGTATGTATGTATTTTCATTTGTGAGAGTTTTTCAATGCACATGTTGTCTTATGTCCTTCCAAGTGTGTGTATGTGTGTATTAACAAACCTACTCACGGTTTTGTCTCATGTAAATGGGTGTGCTGCAACTATTTGCATGTATTATTACTGTGCCATGTTATTTTTGTGCACACACATTGCATGTGTGTGTATGTGTGTGTGTGTCTGGTTAAATGAAACTCCTCCACAACCCACATTGATTGACAGGTCTCAGTGGCTCCAGATTTCAGCTGAACTGGTTTATTCTGTTGAAGGAGACAGGAAGGCAGCTGAACGTGGTGATTTTCTGTCGACATTGCCTGTTGTATGAGTCACCTTGCCCCAGTTTTTGTGTGCTTTGGTATCTGTCCTCATGATGAGATACTTCCTGAAATTACCTGTAACAGCCACTAGGTGGCACTGATCATGTCTCTTGGATGTCATTCTCAATCTGTCCACAGGAGGTCACCCCTGGGTAGTCAACCAACAGTTCCAAAGGCAACATTATCAGGTAGGTTAAGGTCTACTTCAGTAAAAACATATGCACATCGTGTACCCACAGTCACATACACGCACGCACGCGCACGCGCACACACACACACAAACACACACAGCAGACCCAGGGTCTAATGGTTATTTAAAACAATTTAATATTTTGACACCACAAAAACACAAAAAAATCTACAGACGGCTAAAATGTCTGACTAAAAACATCTATAGTTGAAAAAAAATCTGTCACAATCAGATAAAAAATATTAATCTAGTTATGAACTTGTCAGGACCTTTCAGAGGTGGTTTAATTCAGGGTTTAATTCAGACAGAACCTATCACAGACAGGGGGTATGGCTCAAACTGAGATGACCTATCAGAGACAGGGGGTGTGGTTAGAGTTTGGTTTAGGGTTATACAGTGGTTCTAGTAGGGTTTAATACAACTATTACCTCTCAGAGCCAGAGGGCGTGGTTAGGGTTAATGTTTAGGATTAGAGCTAGTGCAGCAGTACTATTAGGTTTTAACAAAGAGAGGACCTATCATTGGCAGAGGGTGTGGCTCAAATAGAGTAGACCTATCAGCAGCAGGGGATGTGGCTTTAGCACTGAGAGGGCCTATCGCAGGCACGGGGTGTGGTTCTAATGTGCTGTACTCCCACAGAGGAGACGTACCAGCAGCTGGCTCGGGAGACCCTGGAGGAGCTGGACTGGTGTCTGGACCAGCTGGAGACCATCCAGACGCACCGCTCAGTCAGCGACATGGCCTCCACCAAGGTACTGCCTCACCCAGGCTAACACTGTAACCAGGGCCCTTACCAAGGTACTGCCTCACCCAGGCTAACACTGTAACCAGGGCCCTCACCAAGGTACTGCTTCACCCAGGCTAACACTGTAACCAGGGCCCTCACCAACGGTCTGCTTCACCCAGGCTAACACTGTAACCAGGGCCCTCACCAAGGTACTGCCTTACACAGGCTAACACTGTAACCAGGGCCCTCACCAACGGTCTGCCTCACCCAGGCTAACACTGTAACCAGGGCCCTCACCAACGGTCTGCCTCACCCAGGCTAACACTGTAACCAGGGCCCTCACCAACGGTCTGCCTCACCCAGGCTAACACTGTAACCAGGGCCCTTACCAAGGTACTGCCTTACCCAGGCTAACACTGTAACCAGGGCCCTTACCAAGGTACTGCCTCACCCAGGCTAACACTGTAACCAGGGCCCTTACCAAGGTACTGCCTCACCCAGGCTAACACTGTAACCAGGGCCCTTACCAAGGTACTGCCTCACCCAGGCTAACACTGTAACCAGGGCCCTTACCAAGGTACTGCCTTACACAGGCTAACACTGTAACCAGGGCCCTCACCAACGGTCTGCCTCACCCAGGCTAACACTGTAACCAGGGCCCTTACCAAGGTACTGCCTCACCCAGGCTAACACTGTAACCAGGGCCCTTACCAAGGTACTGCCTTACACAGGCTAACACTGTAACCAGGGCCCTTACCAAGGTACTGCCTCACCCAGGCTAACACTGTAACCAGGGCCCTCACCAACGGTCTGCCTCACCCAGGCTAACACTGTAACCAGGGCCCTCACCAACGGTCTGCCTCACCCAGGCTAACACTGTAACCAGGGCCCTCACCAACAGTCTGCCTCACCCAGGCTAACACTGTAACCAGGGCCCTCACCAACGGTCTGCCTCACCCAGGCTAACACTGTAACCAGGGCCCTCACCAACGGTCTGCCTCACCCAGACTAACACTGTAACCAGGGCCCTCACCAACAGTCTGCCTCACCCAGGCTAACACTGTAACCAGGGCCCTCACCAACGGACTGCCTCACCCAGGCTAACACTGTAACCAGGGCCCTCACCAACAGTCTGCCTCACCCAGGCTAACACTGTAACCAGGGCCCTCACCAATGGTCTGCCTCACCCAGGCTAACACTGTAACCAGGGCCCTCACCAACGGTCTGCCTCACCCAGGCTAACACTGTAACCAGGGCCCTCACCAACATACTTAACCTTAGCTAGATGAGCATGTAACTGGGGGCTCTACCCGCGTAACTTTAGCCATCACCAACGTATTGCGTAGCCCCAGCTAATATTATAACCATGGGCTCAACCGAAGTACATCCTCACCCCGTAACTGCAGTCCTCAGCCCTGTGAGCTGTAGCAAGGTACTGTCCAACCAAAGCTAACCCAGTAAACTAACCACTGGGTTACTGGGTTAGCTTACCACAATCCTGTTACCGTAACCTGACCACTGCAACGTAACTATAACCTGACCACAACCATGGAACCATAGCCTCATCACAACCCAAAAATCATAATCTGACCACAACCATTTAACTGTGACATAATCACAAAGGGGCAAATATAACTTGAATACTGCCCTGAACCCCCAGCCTGATAGCAACTCTCTAATAAAACCTGTATGCTGCCATGCAGATTTAACCAGACCTCAACTTTTACCACTTACATACCCGCACTTTATCCACAACCCAATGTCCCAACATGTCTGACCTCGGCATAAACCAACCTGTAGTGACTAACTCTGCCACTGCTGCAGAACAGAATAGTTTGTGAGTGTGTGTATTTGTGCATTTGTGTGAGTACCTGTTTGTGTGTCTTTGAATGTGTAGATACAAGAGTGTTTTTAAAAAATGGGGGTTGTGTGTTTGTGGAATGCCACTGATCATAATTCAGTGTTAAATCTGATAGAAAAAGCAAAATATATTGTATTTTAATGTAAGCATAAAATAGAACAGAATAATACAAATGACAGTAATAATATATATATATATATATATATATATATATATATATATATATATACATATATATGTATTCATGTTTCTTTGGAAATGAAGCATTGACATACAGCTTTGAGAACTGCAGGTTATAACGTAGCATTGAAACGACAGCAGACAGAGGATAGAAGGAAGGAAGAGAGGAGTGGGGGAGGAGAGAGAGAGAGAGAGAGAGAGAGAGAAAGAGAGGAACAGGCAGGAAGGGGAATTTGGTCCTGATGCTGATGTCGTTGCTGTAACCTTGGTTGCTACAGTACAGAAGCAGGCTCTGCCCTTCCCTCTCAGCCATTGGCCAGTTGCTCTGACCACAAGGCGTTCTGCTCAGGTATCCACCAATGGAAGCGCAGCAGTTCTCCCTCAGCTCAGTGTCTTAAAGAGACAGGCTCTTATTACTGTTGTTTTTGCTGAAACAGGCAATGGGTAAATGTGTCAGATTTGCCAGTTAGAAATAGCAACCGTTTAGTTTATTTTATTTTCGGTAAAGCACGTCTATGAGAAAAGGTCTTTGCAAAACATGTCTCCTGGCATGGGATGCTCAAACACAAACATGCACAGACACACGCACACACACTAGAGGCTCGCGCCTGTTCATGCACACACACACACACACAGGCGCGCGCTTTCTTTCTCACACACGCACACACACACACACACACACGCGCACACCACCTGATTCTCCTGCAGACTGTTTGCAGAATCCCAGGCAGGCAGGCAGGCAGAGAGAGAGAAAAACGACGACAAAACGCGACGCGGAGAAAGGGGGAAAGGTAGAATTGGAAACGTGGGTGGAGGAAGGACGGACTGATCTTTTGGTGGACAGACGGACGGACAGCAGGGCTGCCCCCCTCGGAAAGGACACCCGTATCCGTGTCTCGCTCGCCCACCCGCGTCCGAACAGGATTGGCTGCCGATACGCTCGGCGACCGAGACAAGAGGAGCACCGTCGTCGGGGGCAGCAGCAGTGGTAGCGGCAGCGTGGGGCCAGCGGCTGGATTTTTATCCTTCCGTTTTTACTCTCTCTCTTTTCTGCTGGGACAAAAAAGGAGGGCGATCGGCGACCATCCGCCCCAGAGCCTCCACTAGCTCTCACGTCGCAGCTCGTCGTATTGTACCGCGCGGCCTGCAAACACACAACACACACACACACACAGAAAAACAGACACACACACCACATACATATTCACACACTCACACACAAAGCAAAACAGGCTCACACACAACTCACACACAACGCTCATACTCAAAAATACACAAGCACCATTGCACACACACACACACGCACACACACACACACTCAGAGGCATATCAGAGCCAGAGGTCCTGCAGGGAGAGAGGAGGAGGGGAGGAGGGGGGTATCAGTGGAGGCAGGAGCCGGAGGTCTGCAGTGTTCCAGGTCTTCTCTCTCTCTCTCTCTCTCCCTCTCTCTCCGTTCGGTGTCCTTCAGAAGCCTCCTGTACTCCTCTCTCTGCCCTCGCGTGGGCGCTCTGTGTTTCCGGTGGAGGGGGCGTGTGTGTGTGTGCGCTTTCAGTGCATTCAGTGTGTTGGGGGGGGTGGGTGGGGTGGCCGCTATAGAGGCCAGGCCAGCAGTGCTTGGGGGGGTTGGGGAAGGGAGGTGATGCGGCCTCTCTCGGAATTGGACTGGTGGGGGGGGTGCGGCGGCCGTTCCTAAAGGAAGGAGGAGAAAGGGGGGGTCGCTCCCCCCTTCCCCCACCCCACCCACCCACCCCTTGCTCTTTCTCTCTCTCGCGCGCTGGCATTTTGACCTCTGACCTCTTGACCTCTGGCCCCTGACGACCTCGCCATACTTTTTTTTTTTTGCTGTGGCCCCACCTCAGCCTGCTGCTCCGCCCCTGCTCCCCCTCCGCCCCCCCTCTCTGGGTGGGTGTCCAGCGTTCTGGAGTGCTCCGCCCCATCTGGCTGTGGCCCGCCCCCTCCACGGACCCTGACCACGCCCTCCTGCTGCTGGGGCCCCGGTAGCGCCCCCCCCACCCCGCAGTCCTGCTCCTCGTGCCTGGGCCACTGTGCCACCTCTGCCCCGCCCATCACCGCAGTGACCATGGGCGTGGCCGAGGCCCCCCGCCCCACCCCCGGCTCACCTGGCTACGCACCCCCGCTGTGGGGGAGGGGCGGCCGGGGCTCAGACCTGCTGCTGGGGAGGGTGGGGCACGTCACCGTCCCTGTGGTGACGGCGGGAGGAGGAGGGGTAGGGGTGGTGGGGGGGACCCCGGACCTGTTTTTGGAAGGGGGGGGCCCACCCTCGGAGGGGCGAAGGGCGCCCCTGGTGGACCTGCTCTGTGAGACCTGCTCCAAACCATGGCTCATCAGCTGGTGGGACCAGGTAGGCCCAAGGGCAGGGCGTGTGTGTGTGAACAACCAATGTGTGTTTACGGAGGCGGAGCTTTGAGGATTGGGGGAGGAGCTAGTAACATTATAGGAAGGTGTATAGGGTTGAAGGTGGGGCTTGTTGCATTGTAGGAGGGCATATAAAATTGGAGGAGGGGAATATCTGGTTGTCAAAGGAACATGTAGCACTAGTGGAGTATTTGAGGATGGGGTATGTTAGTCTGGAGGAGGAGCATGTTGTATTGTGGGAGGGACATATTGCATTGGGGGAGGGGCATACATGATGGGGGAGGGGCATGTATGGTTGGAGGAGGGGCTTGTTGGACAATGTGTTCTGTTGAATGTACAAACAACATTTGCATATCTGAAAAGGGATGCACACTTTATCACTATCTGCTGTGATGCTCATCATCGCTACACTGGGGGAAGGGTGACAGGGCAAGGACACGGCCATGAAATCATAATTTACAATGCTATTAATATATACGAAATATATATGTGCTTGCTGTGACGATATGCATTATATTTGAAAGTGTATTTTGCCTGTTCAGAATTGCATTCCACAATTATATTGGTGCAATTATATTGTATAATGGTGGGTTCTGTATTCAGTCTTAATCAGTACAGTTATTTAAGTATGAATCATGGCATTTGTTACAAGACTTATTTTTTACAAAATAGTATACAAATTTTTTCTCAACATGAAGACAGATAGTAGTTGCTCAAACATGAGTCTGTGTGTGTGTGTGTGTGTGTGTTTACATGGTTGAATGAGTACATGTGTTTGAAATTCCTGCATGGTTTATGCTTGTGTTTCTTGTACAGTTAAGTTTCATGATTTTTTAGCCTTAATTGCGTGATTGTTCTGGAGAATCTCTGCTTTAACACATTGCAGATTTATACAGCTGATTATGCGTTGAGGCTGTTGAGCTTGGGGTCCACAGAGGCAGAAACTCACAAGTAAACTTCATATGACTCAGCACAGGAAACGCACATAAAACACGATCACACAAACGTGTGTACGCATGTACTCACAGACAGATATGCATGTTTCAATACACATGAACCGTCTCAAACACACATGTTTGTTTGTTTGTAATGGTTTGTTTTCACATGTGTCTGTCTGTATGTATTTTCCTGTCAGTTCTTCTGTATTTTTAGGCATCTGTGTGTCTGTTAAAACATACAGGGACATTAATATCTGTAATCTCATGTGTGTGTGTGTGTTTGTGAGAGCGTGTGTATGTTGTGTGTGTGTGTGTGTATTTGTGAGAGAGTGTGTATGTTCTGTGTGTGTGTTTGTGTGTGTGTGTGTCGATTTGTGAGAGAGCATGTGTGTGTCTGTGTGTGTGTGTTTATGAGAGGGTATATGTTGTTGGCTTCGCCTGTGTTGGTGTGTGTTTGTGAGAGAGTGTGTTTACATGTTTAGCTGTGTGTGTGAGTGAGTGTGTGTGTGTGCACATGTGTGTTTGGGTGCAGGTGTTTGTTTGTGTGAGGGAGTATGGTTACATATGTCTGTGCCCTTGGTTTTTCTTAGGTTGTTAGAGAGACTGTTTGTATGTTTGGGTGCTTGTGTCTGTGTGTGTTACCTTCTCAGGATATACTCATTTTTGTATATGTGTTTATGGAAATATGTTTGCATATGTTTGTGTCCTTGGTTTTGCTTGTGTGAGTGTGTGTTTGTCAGAGAGTGAGCGAGTGTGCGTGCATTTAGGTGCATTGATATGAATGTGTGTGCATGCTTGTGTGTGTGTGTGTACGTGCAGGCTTGTGTGTTTGAGAAACAGTGTGTATGTTTGTCTGAGTATTCACACTGTTCGACATACTGTATGTACATATGTGTTTGTGTGATAGAAGATGTTTATATGTATGTATATATGTGTGTTTCAATAGGCGTGAGTGTGTATGTATGTATGCATGAGAGAATGTATGTATACATCCTTATTTGTGTCTGTGCTTTTGTGTGTAGCAGCACATGTATGTTTGTGTGTATTAATATGTGTAAAGGTCTGTTTGTCTGTATATATGTATGTGTGCGTTTATATTCATATATGTGTTATATGTGTATATATTGTAAAATGTGCTTATGTGTGTATGTGGTAATATATGTGTAGTGTGCATGTTACTATGTGTACATGTGCCTGTGTGTATGTATATGTGTGTATACGAGCGTGTGTGCATGTGGGTATGGATGTTGAAATGTATATGTGTGTATGTAATGTATGTTTATATGTGTAAACGTGCATGTCTGTGTAAGTCTGCATACACGCGCATGTGAAGGCAGACTCAGACAGCCCGGCGCAGGGCTCACAGGGTGAGATGGGCAGACAGAGGCTGTTTGACCTTGAGAAGGGTCAAGGCCCCCCTGGCTCTACACAGGTTCCTCTCAGATTGCCATCTATTCAGCCTCCCCTTCCTCAGCAGGCCGCGGGACCCATTAGGAAGGTTCAGTTGCTAGGGAAACCTTTCGGGTTGCCATGGAGATTACTCTGTGTGAATGGATTGGTCACTAGATCAGTAAGTCTGCGTGTGCGTGTGTGTGTGTGTGTGTATGTATGGGTCCATGTGCGAGTGTGTGTATGTATGTGTGTGTGTGTGTTTGTGTGTATGGGTCCATGTCCAAGTGTGTGTATGTGTGTGTGTGTGTTTGTGTGTATGGGTCCATGTGCAAGTGTGTGTATGTGTGTGTGTGTGTGTGTGTGTGTGTATGTGTATGTGTGTGTGTGTATGTATGTGTGTGTGTGTGTGTGTGTGTGTGTGTGTAGGTCCATGTGTGAGTGTGTGTATGTATGTTATGTGTGTGAGTGTGTGTGGGTCCATGTGCGAGTGTGTGTATGTATGTGTGTATGTGTGTGAGAGAGAGAATGTGCAAGTGCTAGTCTGTGTGAATGTTTGTATGTTTATACATGGGTGTATGTATACATTTGTGTGTTTGTGTTTTTATTTATGAAAGTGAAAGATGCATGAGTGTTTGTGTATGTATGTACATACATAAGTATTTGTGTGTTTTTTTGGTTATGCATGCATGCTTTTTTGTAACTATGTGTGTTTGTTTGTGCATGCATGTATGTGTGCTATTGTCTGTTCATGTGTAATCATGTACAAGTGTGCTTCTGTGTCTGTGCAGTGTTTATGTATGTGTGTATGTGCATGGTCATGTGTTTGTACATGCATGTGTGTGTGTGCATGTGGTTGTTTGTTTATGTGTGTGTGAGTGTTTGTGTTCGTCCATTTGTGTGTTTGTGCATGTGTGTACATGTGTTTGTGGGTGCATGCATGCATGCTTGCGTGTGTGTGTGTTTACTCTTGTATGTATGTGCATGAGCATGTGGTCGTGTGTGTGTGAGAGAGTGCACGTGTGTGATCATGTGTCTTTAAAGTGTGCGTGCATGAGTGTGCGTTTATGGGTGCGTGTGTTTTTCACTGACTCCATTGTTGGGCAACCAAGCATTCGTCTGACCCAGATTCAGGTACCAAGAAGATGCAGCATCACTGAAGAGGGAGGAGGAGGAGGGAGGGACTGAGAGAGGAAGAGGGGGAGAGAGTGTGCGTGTGCGCGCTAGTGCGTGTGCATGTCTATGTCTATTTAAGGTCAACTTCCAAACGCGCAGCCATCACCGCGTCGGAGAGAATACAAGTCCTGCATTCACAAAAATAAATAACACCGTTTACAATAACAGAATAATGTTGCTATTGCAATATCAGCATTATCACCTGTATAATTGCAGTTTTTCATGTCTAATGACAACAAGTGAATGAGAGAGGAGATATTGTTAAAATTCTTATTCAGTTATTCAGTGAGTTCAGTTTCATGCCGCTCTAGATCGCTGTCTGATACGTGGGGGTCTCCTTAGACGTACTGCACAGTTTCTTTACGAAGCAAAAAAAAAAACCCTTCACCTTCAGGCCAAAATTCATCTTGATTTTCTGATGAGTGGCTATCCAAAACAGATCTACCCCCCCTTACACACAGAATAATCTCTCCCTCGAAATGTCATGTTTCTGGTTATCACAAATAGAATTTCTAAAGAAATGCACCATTTAGGAATATTGGTCAGAGTAGTATATAAGGACTCTCCAATATGACAAATAAATAGATATGTATTATTAACAAAAATGAAGAACTTGAAGGTATAGATGTGTGAAATTCCAGTATAAACGATCAAAGGCACTGGATATGGAACTTAACCAGTAATGACACTGACCGAGCTCTCCAATGTGACCTTTGATAGTTTCATTTATTGAAGGTAACCATAATGCACCTGTCTCTCTGTCTGTCTTTTTCTCTCATTTTTGCTCTCTTTTTCTCCTTCGCCCTCTCTCTCTGTCCATCTCTTTTGGCTGTCTCTCATCTGTCTATTGCCCCTCTTTCTTTCTCTTCCTCTCTCACATATGCTCACACTATTTATGTTACTTTAATAGTAATAGATATGATGTCACAGATGTCGTGACATACAGGCGTATATGTGAATGTAATTATGAGAACGGGCCATACCTCCCATCCAGGGTCCTCATTATGGTGTAAAGTGTATTGAGAACCAGGCCTGGTCATGTGAGTGTGTCCTCACTTTGATAGTGGCGTGTCAGGACTGAAGTGAGTCCATAAGAGCTGAATACAGTAGCTAGCTCTGCTTGATTTATCAGACATAGTTAGATTTGGGGTTTTAACTACAAAGCAAAAGGAAATGAACTAATAAAAAGTAATATAACTATAAATAATGAAGGCTAAATGCATGCATAGAGTTTGACAGAGATTAAACGCTAAATCCTCAGAGAGATAAGGATATTCAGTCATATGTACAGACACAAAAAAACTGTATGTGTGATTCCTCATACAGGGTGTGGCTATTAAATAATGAGACTAATGCTCAAGAAAAACACGTCTACTTCAAGTGATGCGTAACAGCGAACTGAAGATGCGAGCAGATTGAAACCTTGCGCAACCTTGGGTTGTTTATGCTTGCCTATTGGTCAATGTATACCACGTGGTTGACGCATGCACACTGTGGTTCGACTTGCATAAGCCCAGTCGCATTATTTAGTAGCCACACCTCGTACAGCAGTTGGGGGTATGTGCTACAGTGAGTGTATCAAATATTATAGCCATCTGCCATCAGTAAGGATATATAATGCCATGTTGTTAATTAGAAATTCCTCAGTCCTTTCTGTTTCCATCTCAAAAAGGAGAAAGAAAGCTGTACCCATATTAGAAAAAATAACCAGCCCTTCTATCTCAGGACAATCATAACTGGATATGAGAAAAAAAAAACATGTGTGTCATAATCACATGCAATATTAATATGTGATATAGTAAACAGAGCAAACAGGCTGTGTGAGGCTCAGCTGGCCCTCCTGCTGCTGCACTATGGCAGACTGAGAGGGCTGGGCGAGAGCGAGGGAGGCCTCACTGCGCAATTTAAGAAGGGAGGAGGGCGTCAGAGTGAGAGCACCAGAATGGAGAGCCGCTCTTCTTCTCCAGGGCCCGGGCGCGTCTCCCTGCCCTATATTTATACCTTATTAAATGAAGCGCAAAAGCAGCCTTGCTAGCTAGCTGCTAATTGAGTTTACCTGGTTTAATCTGCCAGGCAACCGTGGGGGCTGGGGCTCCTCGTGGGAACTGTAGTTTTTTTTTTTTTTTTTTTTTTTTCAAATTGTAGTTCGGTGACACAAAATGGCTGTGTCTTAAAGTGACCCATCTCCACCATCCCCCACCCTCTGAAACAATGTCACGGTCTCTGTTTACTCCCTCTCAGAAAACATTATACTCATGTGAATCTTTTAATATTATGACTAGAGCATTCTCCCAGTTACAAATATTACAAATGTTTTATATGTGTACTAAAAATGTACAACATCACATACTGCAAATAATCCATTTGTGTATAATAACCCCCCCCCCATCCTTTTTCCTCTTTAATTGCTTGTATCTATTTCATACCATTATATTAATCTGAATTGCTTTATTGTCCCAATTGCTAATTTGCTGTGCAAAGAGGGCACAGTTTAAAATACATTCAGCATGAGAAAGTTTAAAACTCAGTCGTGGTATTTGTTTTTATTAAATCTGCCATCTCATTTAACGTAGCTCACCTTACCATGATGTCAGAAATCTGATTAGAAATGTGCATCAGAAGGGTTCATGCCAGCGAGTCATTTAAATCAACATTTAATCAACATTTAATTGATATTTGATGCATGATGGTGATGAGGTAACTGAATTATGAATAGCTATTTTGATATATAGTTCTTCAGGTTATTTTTTCACCTTCAGCTGAAGGTTTGTTAAGGCAGGCTGTGATGCAGATTCATCTGTTTTCCTCATGCTGTATAAATACACCTGAATAAATCACTCAGCTGTTTTCTGCAGGTGGAGCCCTCCTTCAGATCTCCTGTGCCCTTGTACCTGTCCTCACCCCCCTCCTCTTTCTCCCTTTCTCCAGTTCAAGAGAATGTTAAACCGCGAGCTCTCGCACCTGTCGGAAATGAGTCGCTCGGGTAACCAGGTGTCAGAGTATATCTCCAGTACCTTCTTAGGTGAGCGAACCTTCACTCTGGTCATGTTCCAATAAAGCACACATCCTTACCTGAATGCACAACTTCTAACCTGGAGTTTATTCATACCTTTACCTGGAACCGCAGACAAACTCCTGGAGCTTAAAACTGATGCTCATCATTTTCCAGTTATGTTTTTCTTAAATGTAAATTAGCCTTTGTGGTACATATTAACAGTTGCGGTAAATATTAGCAGGTGTAGCATATATCAACCATTGTGCTATACAGTATGTTAGCAGGTGTGATATATATTAGCAGGTGTAGCATATATCAACCACTGTGGTATACAGTATGTTAGCAGGTGTGCTATATATTAGCAGGTGTAGCATATATCAACCACTGTGGTATACAGTATGTTAGCAGGTGTGATATATATTAGCAGGTGTAGCATATATCAACCACTGTGGTATACAATATGTTAGCAGGTGTGGTATATATTAGCAGGTGTAGCATATATCAACCACTGTGGTATACAGTATGTTAGCAGGTGTGCTATATATTAGCAGGTGTAGCATATATCAACCACTGTGGTATACAATATGTTAGCAGGTGTGGTATATATTAGCAGGTGTAGCATATATCAACCACTGTGGTATACAATATGTTAGCAGGTGTGGTATATATTAGCAGGTGTAGCATATATCAACCACTGTGGTATACAATATGTTAGCAGGTGTGGTATATATTAGCAGGTGTAGCATATATCAACCACTGTGGTATACAATATGTTAGCAGGTGTGGTATATATTAGAAGGTGTAGCATATATCAACCACTGTGGTATACAATATGTTAGCAGGTGTGGTATATATTAGCAGGTGTGATATATATTAGCGGGTGAGGTATATAGTAGTGGGTGGTTTACAGCAGTGTCTCACAGTGGGGTGTCTCTGCACGCTGTGTTCCCTCAGATAAGCAGAACGAGGTGGAGATCCCGTCGCCCACGCAGAGGGAGAGAGAGAAGCCCATGAGTCACATTAGCGGAGTGAGGAAGCTAACGCACAGCTCCAGCCTGTCAAACTCCACCCTGCCCCGCTTTGGAGTGCAGACTGAGCAGGAAGACTCCCTGGGAAGAGTATGTCCCTATACGCACACGCACACACACACACACACACCATCTCTCAACACCACTTTAACATTTCACTATTTACGAGCCTGCACAACAATCACAGACTGAAATTGCACTATCCTTAAAAAAACAACAAAAAAATAAAAAACAAAATCCAAAAAACAAAACAGCAATTTCAGCTGCATACTGTACATTTCTGTCATAAGAAACAACTTCACACTGTACATTAAGCTTTTTACAAAGCACTGGCAACTTTCCACTTACGATGTTCTTTCACATTTCATAGGCAGCCATCAGCAAACACACATACAGTCACACTCACAAAGTCACATTGCCATGTACAAAACATGAACAATACTTATCACATGCACACAAACATCCATAACCACAGAGGCACATACTCACACACACACACGCACACACACACACACACTCACACACGCACGCACGCATGCACACACACACACACTCACACACACGCACACACGCACACACACACACTCACACACACGCAGGCACGCACGCACGCACACACACACTCGCACACGCACACATGCACGAACTGGCACACGCACACACGCACACACTCACACTCACACACGCACGCACGCACGCATGCAAGCACACACACACTCGCACACGCACACGCACACACCCACACTCTCTCTCTCTCTCATACTCGTGTGTGTTTCTTTCAGGAGCTGGATGACTTGAATAAGTGGGGTCTGAATATTTTCCGCGTCGCAGAGTTCTCCAACAACAGACCACTCAGCTGCATCATGTTTGCCATCTTCCAGGTGTGTGTGTATGTGTGTGTGAATGTGTGTGTGTGTGTGTGTATGTGTGTGTGTATGTGTGTGTGAATGTGTGTGTGTATGAATGTGTGTGTGTGTGTATGTGTGTGAGTGTGTGTATGTGTGTGAAATTTTGTTTGTGTATGTCACACTGTGTATTAACATGTGTGTGAGTGTGCATAATTGCATAATTGTGTGTGTAATCTTACAGGAGAGGGATCTGATGAAGACATTCCGGATCCCTGTGGATACCTTCATCACGTACGTGATGACCTTGGAGGACCATTACCATGCCAACGTGGCATACCACAACAGCCTGCACGCTGCCGATGTCACACAGTCCACGCACGTTCTCCTTTCCACACCGGCGCTCGATGTGAGTACACACACACGCCATGTCAGGTGACTTTAATAGATAGCTTAGTGGCTCCCCCTGTTGGTTTAAAGAGATGTCTCAACGCATATCTCCCTCTGTCACCCTCTCTCTCTATCTCTCTCCAAAGTCACAGAAACAAAATTCAATTTCATTTTATCATTGGCATTTCTAAAATGGCAGTTTATGTTGGCTGGGAAACCTTTTAAGAAGACAGAGCAGGGCAGGAAGCAGTGTGGCTGTGACAGAATGTCACTGTTTTGAATGACCTGTCAAAGTTCACTGATATATGGTGCCATAACTGTGTTTTTTGTGTGGTGGTGGAGAGAAGGCTGGTGTTTGTGCTGAAACCAGAAATCAGACTGTAGTATTTTCTTATTCTTTTTCCCCAATGTTTTAGAATGGTTAAGAGTTTTATTTGAAATGTAATGGTGTAAAAATGTCACAGTAAATGTTTTGTTTAGATTCAGATTCAGTTCTCTCCCCCCTCTCTCTCTCTCGCTCTCTCACAAACCCCCCCCCCCCCCCCCCCCCCTTGCTCTCTCTCCTCTCTCTGTCTCAGGCGGTCTTCACGGATCTGGAGATTCTGGCTGCGCTGTTTGCAGCTGCGATCCATGACGTGGATCATCCGGGTGTCTCCAACCAGTTCCTCATCAACACCAGTGAGTCCCCTGAACTCAGCCAGCGTGGATTAGCACTGTGCAGTTTTAGCTCAGTCACACTCATCTGGATTAGCACTGTGCAGTTTTATCTCAGTCACACTCATCTGGATTAGCACTGTGCAGTTTTATCTCAGTCACACTCATCTGGATTAGCACTGTGCAGTTTTATCTTGGGCCGACCAAATTCATTCTCAGGCACGCACGAGGGTTATGGATTTGGGAACCGCTTGTTGTTGCTGTAGCGTTTACATAAAGTATGATTGTAAATTAACAATTTTTGTATGTTCATTTTCATATAGGAATATAGATTGTAGATGGACTATTGTTGTGCGGATTGTGTATTGATGAAAATATATTGAGAATAGGAGTGTGTAGATTAAAAATTATTGTTAAGATATTGAGTGTAGCAGTGTGTACAGCAAGTATCCCTGTTAGTGATTTGAGTACAGAAGTTTGTGTATTGAGTATTGTTGTTAGTACAGTGATTAGTATTGTTGATGGTATGCTGAGTATAGCACTGTGTGAATGAACACAGTAGAGATTGGACATTGGTATTATGTTGAGTATAGCTGTGTGTAGATTGAATATTTACTGTTTATAAGTATAAGTATAGCAGTGCATCGACTTTTGTATCAATGTAGATATTTTGAATATAGCAGTGTGTAAATTCGGCATTATATTGAGCACAGCAGAATGTAGATTGAACGTTGTCATGATTATATTGAATATATCAGTATGTAGATCAGATGTTAGCATGATATTGACTCAAGGACAGTGAAGATTTAGCATTAGCAGAATGCCAATTGAGCATTGCTTTTTTATATTGAGTGTATTAGTTTCTATATTGAGCATCGCTGAGTATATTGATTACAGTGGAGTATAGATTGACTGTTTCATATTGACTGTGTATCAATAGAATAGTACAGTGCAGATTGAGCATTGTTGTGAGTATATTGAAAACAGCAGAGTATGACCATCGTTGTGTGTTACTCGCTCTTTCGCAGACTCTGAGCTGGCTCTGATGTACAACGATGAGTCAGTGCTAGAGAACCATCACCTGGCCGTGGGCTTCAAGCTGCTGCACGAGGAGAACTGCGACATCTTCCAGAACCTGAGCAAGAGACAGAGACAGAGCCTGCGCAGAATGGTCATCGACATGGTGAGGGCCTGTCCGTTACTACAGCCCTCCAATGGGAGCAGGAGGGGGCGGGCTCAGCTGGAGATGCTGAATGTTTATTTGTCACGCCAGCCCTCCAATGGAAGCTTGAGGGGGCGGGCTCAGCCGGGAATACTGAATTCCTGTCAATCAGACCAGCCCTCCAATGGGAGCATGAGGGGGCGGGTTCAGCTAGAGATGTTGAATGCTTGTCTATCACAATAATCCTCCAATGGGGAGGAGGAGAGGGAGAGAAGGGGTAGACCCTACTTTTGATTTTGTAATTGAACTTGCAATTGGATCTCTTTATTAGATGTATTTGGAAAATTATAATGATCAATGAAATAAATTTGGATTTTTTGTTCCCTCTCCCTCTCTTCTCATTTATCTCTCCTCCCCTGTGTCCTTTATCCCTCCAGGTTTTGGCCACAGACATGTCCAAACACATGAGTCTCCTGGCTGACCTGAAGACCATGGTGGAGACAAAGAAGGTGACCAGTTCAGGCGTGCTGCTGCTGGACCACTACACTGACCGCATACAGGTGAGATACAACCGCTACACTGACTACATACAGGTGAGATACAACCACTACCCTGACCACATACATTTGAGATACAACCACTACACTGACTACATACAGGTGAGATACAACCGCTACACTGACTACATACAGGTGAGATACAACCACTACACTGACCGCATACAGGTGAGA
Source organism: Albula glossodonta (assembly GCA_019788955.1). Lineage (NCBI taxonomy): Eukaryota > Metazoa > Chordata > Actinopteri > Albuliformes > Albulidae > Albula > Albula glossodonta. The sequence goes on from JAFBMS010001430.1 coordinate 27,989, forward strand.
TACAACCGCTACACTGACTACATACAGGTGAGATACAACCGCTACACTGACTACATACAGGTGAGATATAACCACTACCCTAACCACATACAGGTGAGATACAACCGCTACACTGACTACATACATTTGAGATACAACCGCTACACTGACTACATACAGGTGAGATACAACCGCTACACTGAATACATACAGGTGAGATACAACCACTACCCTAACCACATACAGGTGAGATACAACCACTACCCTGACCACATACAGGTGAGATAAAACCGCTACACTGACTACATACAGGTGAGATACAACCACTACCCTGACCACATACAGGTGAGATACAACCGCTACACTGAATACATACAGGTGAGATACAACCACTACACTGAATACATACAGGTGAGATACAACCACTACCCTGACCACATACAGGTGAGATACAACCGCTACACTGAATACATACAGGTGAGATACAACCACTACACTGACCGCATACAGGTGAGATACAACCGCTACACTGACTACATACAGGTGAGATACAACCGCTACACTGACCGCATACAGGTGAGATACAACCACTACACTGACCGCATACAGGTGAGATACAACCGCTACACTGACCGCATACAGGTGAGATACAACTGCTACACTGACTACATACAGGTGAGATACAACCGCTACACTGAATACATACAGGTGAGATACAACCGCTACACTGAATACATACGGGTGAGATACAACCACTACCCTAACCACATACAGGTGAGATACAACCGCTACACTGACCGCATACAGGTGAGATACAACCGCTACACTGACTACACACAGGTGAGATACAACCGCTACACTGAATACATACAGGTGAGATACAACCGCTACACTGAATACATACAGGTGAGATACAACCACTACCCTAACCACATACAGGTGAGATACAACCGCTACACTGACTACATACAGGTGAGATACAACCACTACCCTAACCACATACAGGTGAGATACAACCGCTACACTGAATACATACAGGTGAGATACAACCACTACACTGAATACATACAGGTGAGATACAACCGCTACACTGAATACATACAGGTGAGATATAACCACTACCCTGACCACATACAGGTGAGATGCAACCACTAAACTGACCTCATACAGGTGAGATACAACTGCTACACTGACTACATACAGGTGAGATACAACCGCTACACTGACTACATACAGGTGAGATACAACCACTACCCTGACCACATACAGGTGAGATACAACCGCTACACTGACTACATACAGGTGAGATACAACCACTACACTGACCACATACAGGTGAGATACAACCGCTACACTGACTACATACAGGTGAGATACAACTGCTACACTGAATACATACAGGTGAGATACAACCGCTACACTGACCACAGACATTTGAGATACAACCGTTACACTGACTACATACAGGTGAGATACAACCACTACACTGACCGCATACAGGTGAGATATGACAAATACAGTGATAACTGTGTGTGTGATAGAGACAGAATCAGGTATGTTGTGTGTGAGTGAGTGAGTGTATGGTTTGCATGTTGCAGGCATGTAGAGCGTGAGTGAACGTAAGGTTTATGTGTTGCGGACATGTAGCGTGTGTATGTGAGGTTTGCGTGTTGCAGGTGTGTGGCGTGTGACTTAGTGCGAGCTTTGTGCCTTGCAGGTCCTGAGGAATATGGTGCACTGCGCGGACCTCAGTAACCCCACCAAACCCCTGGGAGTGTACAGGCAGTGGACTGAGAGGATCATGGAGGAGTTCTTCCGCCAGGGGGACAAAGAGAGGGAGAGAGGCATGGAGATCAGCCCCATGTGTGACAAACACACTGCGTCTGTGGAGAAGAGCCAGGTACCCACACACACACACACACACACACACACATACAGCCCGTACACACACACACACACACATACACACACACACACACACACACACATATATATGGCCTGTACACACACACACTCACATATATGGCCCGTACACACACACACACACACACACACACATATACGGCACATACACACACACACACACATACGGCCCATACACACACACACACACACGCTTCACACACACACATATATATACGGCTTGCACACATGCAAACACACACACACACACCTCACACACATGCAAACACATATGCACACATACATGCACAAACATACTTATTCACATACTTACATGCTTCACACACAGGCGCGAGATATGAGCAGGGAGATATGTGTGTGTGCACACATTAATAATGTGTGTGCGTCATTCACACAGGTGGGCTTCATCGACTACATCGTGCACCCCCTGTGGGAGACATGGGGGGACCTGGTGCACCCCGACGCCCAGGACATCTTGGACACCCTGGAGGAGAACCGGGACTGGTACCAGAGCACCATCCCCCAAAGCCCTTCTCCGCCCCCCGACCTCCCGGGCAAGGAGCTGGGTGCCTGCGTGGACAAGTTCCAGTTCGAGCTCACCCTGGAGGATGACGCGGATGGGGAGCCCAGCCAGAACCACCTGGGAGAGGCCTGCCACCGTGAAGAGGAGGAGGAGGAGGAGGAGATGGAGGAGGAGCAGGAGGAGCAGGAGGCAGAAAACCAAGGAGAGGAGGAGGCTGAAGCAGAGGAAGATGAAAAGGGGGAAGAGGAAGAGGTAAACGAAGAGGAAGATAAGAAAGAGGAGGACGATGAAAAGGAAGAGGAGGAAGTGATGAAAGAGGAAGGGGGAGAAGAAGAAAAAGAAGAGGAGAAAGAGGACGAAGAAGGAGAGAAGGGAGATGATAACGAGGAGGAAGGAGAAAAGGAAGAGGCGAGAGAGGAAGCGGATGAAGAGGAGGAAGGAGAAAAGGAGGAGGAGGAAGAGATAAAAGAGGAGGAGGAGGGAGAGGAGGAAGACGCAGAGTGTGAGCCGGAGGCTGATGATGAAAACAGACTCTCTGATGAAGGAACGGAGGATAAGGAGCAGAGTGATACATGAAGAAGGACTGTACTCACTGACCTTCCCCGCTGACGCACACACACATACACACACACACGCTTACACATACACATACACATGCACATACACCTACACGCACGCATGCATGCATGCACACACCTGCACATACACACACATACACCCCGCCTCCTGTAAACCCCCCACCCCCCCCAACTGCCAGACCCCCCTCCTCTCCTGCCACTGCCACTGACTGGTGTGTGTGTGTGTGTGTGTGTGTGCATTCGGCAGAGGGTGGGAAGGAGTGTAGCCTGTAGACAGGTGTGTGTGTGTGTGTGTGTGTGGGTAAGGGTTTGGGATTGTAGATTGGTTGTATGTGAAGGGGGTGTAGACTGTATGTCTGTGTGTGCATAGGGGTGCAGAGAGAGTGTGTGTGTGTATGTGTGTGTGTGTGAGGGGGGGGGTGTTGAGAGAGAGAAGAATGAGTGTGTGTGTGTGTGTGTGTGGGAGGGGTATACAGAGAGAGAGAGTGAGTGTGTGTGTGTTTGTGTGTGGGGGTGTAGAGAGAGAGAGAGTGTGTGTGTGTGTGTGTGTGTGTGTGTGTGTGTGTGTGTGTGTGTTTGTATGTGCATGGGGGTATAGAGCGTGTGAGTGTGTGTGTGCGCGTGCTTGGGGGTGTTGACGGGGTAGCAGTGTGGGACGGTGGCTCATTCACTCTGCACCGCGATGGAGGACGAACCAAGAAGAAACGTGACAAGAAATAATAACACAGATGATCTATGACTTTTATTTTTTAAAAAAGGGAACAACCAATAAGAACAAAACTATTCACACAGCAACTGTAGATTTGGAGGGTGGTGGCGCCACTCAGTGGTGTTTTTGAGGAACTGCTCATAGGAAAGAACTTAAAACCTTACTTTATCGGCCATTGAAGACAATGTAGCACTCTGGACTCAGCACACACATACACACAGACACACATGCACATACACACACGTGCACACGCGCACACGCACACATTTACATACAATCTTCAGTGGAAATTCATCCATTCTGACCTTAAACCATACACATACTGTATACGCAAACACACTCACACATACATGTGTTCCTACTCAGACACCTGTATTTGTGTGTGCATGTATATTTCGGGGGATATGGGAAAAAGCCATCTGTATATTGAGTATCAATGTGTGAGATTGACTTTGCTGTTCTTTGGAGACGGAACCCGTTTTTCTCAAGCAATCGTATGTCCAAACGGTTTCTTTGAGTTGGATTTTCCATTTTTGTCGGAAAGTGGAGGAGGAAGAAACTAGCAAGAGGACATTTTTTGTTCAAGTGAGGAAGAGGAGGAGATGAGGAAGAGTGCCCACCCCCAGCCAAACTCACCCCCCCCCAAACCCCCCCCCCCCCCCCCCCCCCCCCCCCCCACCCAACCACACACCCCCATCCTTTTGCCATTTTAACCAGCAGTGCTACAAAGTGCAATACGGTGGCGTGCCTTTCTGAAAGACTTTAAGCGGCTTTAACTCGGAACCGTGGAACTTTGGGAACACACAGACTTGTGGGAAAGGAGCGGTCAACGTGGTTTGCTGTCGTCTCTTATTTTTTTTGATTGTGGCGTTTTAAAAGCTCCTCCTGTGCTATCTGTTGTAACTGTCATATTACTGCTCTCTGTGGAAAAAAAAAATAGCTCCGCAGTAAGTCTTCCTCCGTCCTGTAGAGGGCGCTAGTGTCAAACATGGCTACCATTTGGGCCTAATGGTTCCTGGTAACCATGAGGGGGAGTCGTTACTTTCAGTGAGTTACTAGTCTTACCATATAAACAGAATTGTGAGTCTTACAAATGAAGAGCACATTCATTTTATCGGGAAAAACTTTCACATACACACAATGCGCAGAAATGAATACGCACATATACACACATATGTACGAGTCATCTCTCTCTCTCTCTCTCGGTTTGTCTCTACACACCAACACATGGACATAAACACAATTTAATTTTCTTTCTCTGCCTCTGTTACACACACACACACACACACATACACACACACCACACACACCCTGTTTCTATCTTTCCCTATCTTATACTCACAGATACAGGGTCTATCTCTCCATCTCTTTACACACACACACACACACACACACACTCTGCCGCACTGCATGTGCTAGATGGGGTAAGATGAGTGTTTACCTGAATAGGTCTTCACCATCAGAGAAACAGAGGAACACTCCTCCTGAGATGAACCTGAAGGGAATGTTATCCCATTTCTATAAAAAAAGGTCAGTTTTAAACAAAAGAGTGAACACTTTTACCTAAACATATTTGCACATAGGTTTAATCCCATGCCAAACACGTCCGATGGAATCTCCACATGTTTGTGCTCCTAAAAAAAGAACAAAAAAGAAGAAAAAAAAAAACAAACAAAAAATACACAAAGATTGCCATTTTAACACGATACTGTAGCATTTATCTCTTATTAATTAATATATCGATTCCTTGCTGCCATGCTTCGTAAGTGTTGAAAATAACTGAAAGAGAAAAAAAAAATACACAGCAGATGCCTCAAATGTTTCCTTTAAAGTGGTCATGTACAGTTTTTATTTTTGTATGATACTTTTGGATGTAATGAAAGACATTCTATTATTATGATTATGATTATGATTATTAGGGCTGAGGGAGTACATGTATTATAGTATTACCGCTGGGTTTGTATATACTGTAATGTTGGATTGTAAATGATTAATTGTATAAATTAATATGTATCATTTTCCATCAGTATTGAGCAAGGAATTCATATGTACTGCCCCCCCCACCCCCACCCCCCACCTTCCCCCATTCATCCCCATATTTCTCCAAATTCCCTCTCTCTCTTTCTCTACCCTTCCTGTCTCTCTGTCTTCCTTCCTCCTTCTCTCCCCTTCTTCAATCCCTCACACCCTCTCTTCATCCCTACCTCTCTCTCTCTCTCTATCTCTCTTTCTCTCCGTTACCCTGTCTCTGTCTCTCTTTTCTCTGAATATTGAAGAGTGTAACTCTGGATTAGCACTTTATCTTATTGGTTGAAAGTCGAAGGGGTTACGAGGGACTCTGATGCTGTCCATCTTCCCAGCACTTTATTTTATTCTACATTGTCTCCTTTTGTTTCCTCTTCTGAACATGTAAATATAAGCAGGGATATATCTGTCTCTGTGCGTGTGTGTGTGTGTGTGTGTGTGTGTGTGTGTGTGTGTGTGTGTGTGTGTGTGTGTGTGGGCCAAGCATGTGTGAATGGAAATACATCTGTATATCTGTGTGTATGATTGCGTGAGCTTGTAAACCTGACATGTGAGGTGTGGAAGTGTGTTTGTGTTGAGAGTGCTGTATCTGTATGTGCAGATTGTAGGGACACCTTAGTATGATCACATATGTGTATAAGTGTGTTTTTATGTCTAGTTTGTGTGTTAGTGCGTTCATGCAATGTTTTTGTACAAGTGGATTGTCGTGATCAGATATGTGTGTGTGTGTGTGTGTGTGTGTGTGTGCCAGCACATCTATGTAGTTTTTATGTTGGGATCATCATGACTGTGTGTGCATCTGAATGTGTCTGTGTGTGTGTGCGCATGCGTGTGTGTGTGTGTGAGTGTGTGTGTGTGTGAGTGCGTGCGTGTGTGTGTGCGTGCGTGCGTACGTGTGTGTGTCTGTGTGTGATTGCGTGTGTGAGTGTGTGTATGCGCGTGTGTGTGTGTGAGTGTGTGTGTGTGTGAGTATGTGAGTGTGTGTGTGTGTGTGTTTGAGTAGGTGTGTGTGTGTGTGATTGTGTGTGTGTGTGTGTGTGAGTGTGTGTGTGTGTGTGTGTGTGTGTGTGTGTGTGTGTGTGTGTGTGTGTGTGTGTGTGTGTGTGTGTGTGTGTGTGTGTGTGTGTGTGTGTGTGTGTGTGTGTGTGTGTGTGTGTGTGTGTGTGTGTGTGTGTGTGTGTGTGTGTGTGTGTGTGTGTGTGTGTGTGTGTGTGTGTGTGTGTGTGTGTGTGTGTGTGTGTGTGTGTGTGTGTGTGTGTGTGTGTGTGTGTGTGTGTGTGCGCGTGTGTGTGTGTGTGTGTGTGTGTGTGTGTGTGCGCGTGTGTGTGTGTGTGTGTGTGTGTGTGTGTGTGTGTGTGTGTGTGTGTGTGTGTGTGTGTGTGTGTGTGTGTGTGTGTGTGTGTGTGTGTGTGTGTGCGCGTGCGTGCGTGCGTGTGTGTGTGTGTGTGTTTGTCTGTGTTGCTGATGGAGGTACCAGTTTCCCAAGTTTTAAGGCATCAGGTTAACCAAAGAGGCAAAGGGAGCAGACAGTAGTTGGATGTAACCCTTTTTGCTGTGTTGAAGATGTTGTATGTAAAGATCTCATTCTCATTTCTCACAAATAAACAGTATGTATCGATGAAAACTGGATACTTGAGCTCAACCACAAGTGCACACAAATCAACACAGACACACCGTCTTCAGATGTTGAATCTTCGAGCATGTCGCTTGACGAATAGCTGTTGTTAACATGTGACCCGAGTCATTCAGCTCAGCCATTGACCAGACCTATTCTGAAATATGGATCATTTCAGATAACACCACTTTGACAACCATGGGTTTGTTCCTCAGATTGCTTTCTTTTCTAAGTTTCTGAGTCCAAGATTTCATTACATTTTAGTTATTTAGTCAATGCTTTTTAGACTTAGCAGGGACCAATCCCTGTGGGTGCAGCATATGGTTAAGCTGCACTGATCTTATTGCCAGTCAAGCACCTAAGCCACATGGCCATTGGCTGGAAACTTTTCTGAAGGCAGAGAGGACTGCACACCGCGATTTCGTTGTACTTTTTCATGGTATTAGAAATTGTTACCTTCAAAGTCAGACTCCACATAATGTCTGGTCGGTCTGTCAGAAGCTTCCTGTTTCAGCTCTCAGCATGCCCAGCTCATAGTTATGATGTCATAGCCGTGAGCTCATTGGTCAGGCTCATACCTATGACATCATGACTATGAGACAGACAAATTGTAGTCGTCAGTGTTGGATAAAAATGGCCAATCTTCATGGATGTTCTTTGCTAATTAATTGGTGCTCAGAGGCTACTCCTTACCAATCGAATTCTCATTAAGACAGGATTCCAATTCTACACAGCTATACAGAACCAGAAAATTCTCTGGCGGTTCTTCTGTAATAAATTCAGTCAGAGGAAAACTATTCTGGGCTTTCCAGATCCATTCCCTACACTGGCAGGCAGCTAATGCCAAAAGAAATTAATACATGTTTTCCAGAGACTGAACATCTAGCCTATTTGAAGAGCTGAGACTTGCTCAATCTCTCTCTCTCTCTCTCTCTCTCTCTCTGCCTCAATGACCAGCTAAGGTACAGCTCTCAGAATTTGGACAGAGCAATAAGAATAACGTGGGCAGGGGGTAGTGTTGTGCATGAAACACTTTCCCACAATGCAAGGCGTTAACAGCTCAGTCTAACACTTACACACGCACTGGCCAGACAACCCAACATACCTTTATGGGGTGGAATCCCCTCCTGATGTCAAGAACTCCAGCAATATCTAAATATGCGGTCTCAGCTCGGTATTTTCATCTGTTTACATGTCAAAGATGCACTGCTCCTTGTTGCTGTCATATTATATTATAGTAAACAACTAAATTGTTTTGGGCAAGAGCAATAGCTGACAGTCTGAACTAAGTGTTTGGTTATGCTGTAGTGTAAAGTCCAGGGTACTTTATCCCCGATGGTCTGGGCATCGACAGTGATCACCGTAACCACAAGATGGAGAGAAACGAAACAAACACCAGCCCAGCAAGATTTTTAAGTTTTATTTTTTTCTAGCATGAAAAGTACAAATAATCAAACAATTCCATGAAAAAGTTTTAAGCGTCCTCAGCTGAAACCCCAGTAATAAATATTCTAAACTAACCACACGCTTTTCTCTTTTTCTTTTTTTGACATTTTTTGTTGCTGTTCATTTGATCTTGTGTTTAAGGTTGAAATTATTTTTCTTTTGTTTGATGGTTTTGCTTGATTTTTCCATTTCTCTGACACAGACTCCATCTTGCGCATTGTGATTTGATCGTTGTTTTTTTTGTTTTTGTTCAACCATCCAAAGAAAATATTGAAAATTTTACATTGCAAAGTAATGAAGAGTTTTCTCCCCCATATCAATCAAGCAGTAAACAAAAATGTTTGAAAAAAAACAAAAAACAAAAAACAAAACAAAACAGAAGAGCTGCTGACCCCAGAGAAAGCTGTTACTCAGATGATGATACTTCCACCAATCAGAGTAGAGCTCTCATCGCCCCTCCACCAATCAGAGTGGACTTCCCAGAGTTACCCTTCTAGTCAGCCTCTTCCTCACTGCCTTCATTGTTACAAGCACTGAGAAAGTCCCACCCCCAGATACCCAGGTGTCTAAAAACCAACTTTGGGGTTAATTGCAACGAATACAGCATAATTAGTCCTCAGGGCTGTGCGGCAGCAGGGCTGACATGAGGCACAGGTGCACACAGAGATGTCATTATTTGTCGAGATGCCGCACCACAATCTCAGCTTGTCCTAGCAAGCTGTCTTTTTGTCTGTCAAAGAAATCCAGTCATACCCTACAAAGCAACTTGTGTCCATGCAGCTTTCGCACAATATTACATTTAATTAAAATGCTGCTTGTTTGTTTGTTTGTTTTTTTTTTTTTTTTTTTTTTTTTTTTTTTTTTTTTAACTACTGGACATTTGCAGTACTCATGTGTGTTCTAAAATTTAAATGCCGACCTGAACCATCATCTGAATCCCCAATCTGTAATGATCAATTTCAGTGAAGCGATATTTTTACCAAGCACAAAGACAGATCCTCTAGGGGGCAGTGGTAAGACTATTTGTAGTGGTGTTATTTTCTTGTTCCCTGATACACTCTAAGGAGTGTTTTACTTTACTAAATTAATGGTGAGCTGAAGCTGACCCAGAATCTATGCTTCATTGCAATTTAACCCCAGTTGTTTAGAAACACGTCTGGATGTCCAAAAGAAACGGCAAGACGGGCCAAGTGGACCCCGGGAATGGGAAAGTAAGACTGCGAGTGTTTGCCAGAACAAAACTGTGAATGGAAGAAAAAATTCATTTTTATACAACATGAAAGATGAAAGAATATAAGGTTCAACAAGACAAACAGAATACAGGTAGTAAAGTCGTAACATCTAGCACACAGAATGTTTCTAAATATTTGTAGACTACACAATTCAATTTTTTGAATTTTTTTTTTTTCATCAGTGCACTCTGCCTATGGAAAACATTTCTCAAGCATAATTTTTGAGTTGTTTTTTAATCTTTTTGTTCCCTTTTAGAAAAAAATGGCGGAACCACATATCAGCAAAAATTAAAAAAGTCCTTTAAACTTGCAAATATAATTAAATAAACCATAAATATACACAAAACATACTTTTATACGAGGCAATAATAATAATAATAATGATAATAATAATAATGATAATAAATAGTTTTTAAGTTAACAATAAGTTAAAACTACGAGCTTAAAGTCACCCAAATAATTACAAGTTTGTTGGCGCTATCTTGTAGTAATTTTCCCATTTTATATATATATTTTTTGCCGCAATAAAAGCTACCACAGACTTTTACAAACACAATTGTACACATTTTTTTTCTTTAAATAAAAGCAACTAATTCTAAAATCTGCAAACTTAAGAACGGCAACTAATTATTTAAACAACGAAATAAAAGCCATTCAAATGTGTACCCAATGTAAGGGATGGAGTTAAATAAAATCTTAGACCCACGTAACCTACGGTTAGGCTATATTAACGACACGAAGACACTAAATCAACACATGATTCCGATATGTAAAATAAACCTAGAAACCAATTCCCTCTATTCTGAGATCAACACAGGATAAACCAAAGACCACAGGAAACCAAACTGAAGTACAAGGGATAGACCAAAAAGAAACTGTAGAAGACGATGGATAAACCATAGAACACGGAAAACATAAAACCGAAGAACAACGAATTAACTGAAGAAAATTGTGTGAAATGAAGTATCCCTTGAACAATCTGGTGTTTTTTTTGTTTGTTTTTATACGATCAAAAAAGGTAAGAGATTGCAATTTTGGATGCCAAATCATTTGTTTGCATTTATATCACTTAATTAGGACATTAACGAGGGGCACAGGAAGTGGACATAGCCAGGGGAATCACAGCTTTTGGTGCTAATAATCCCACTTAAACATCTTTTAAAACATATTTTGTCTTTTTTTAAATCTTTTTTTTTCTTTATTTGATCCTTTTGCTTTTCTGCAATGTCAGTTTGATGTTTAATTTTTTTAAAAATATATATTTCATGTTTTAAGTTAATATAAAAACAAAGCTCATTGCACTTGCTGTTCTGAAAGAAGAGGAATTTTGTTGTTGTTGTTGTTGTTGTTGTTGTTGCTGTTCTTAAACAATGAAGGGACATTGTTACATCAGTCAGCTGCTGTTTTCCTGGTAACAGTTGCTAACCGGAGATGTGTGTGGTTGGAGGATCATGTGACCGGTGAGGGGAAGGTGATGCTCCCACCCTCCACCACCCTGGAAGCTGTGATGGTCACGTGTTCTGTCTCTCTCAAAAACAGTCCGTGCATCACACTTTCCAGAATTTTCTCTCACCGATAATGCTGGGTGAAACAGGTGGGGTGGGGTGGGGTTAATCGAATATGGAAGTGAACCTACATCAGAACAAACTCAGATTTGGGGATAAGCCTGAAAAAGATATTTTCTTGAACTTGACTAAAAAGTTTTTTTTTTTTTTTTTAGATTTTGTACCGAACAATCAAGTGTTCTCGCAAGACAAAACGTTTCTGCCCCCCTGCCCTCCCCTCCCTCCTTTTGTTATTCCCTCGTTTCTTTAAATACCATAAAAGAAACAATGTGGTCTGTCAAAATATTTTTGAGCTCAACAATCAGTAAAAAGTCTCAACATGTTCTTTTTTCCTTTTTTTTATAAAAATATATTTATTTCTTACGTAACCCTCTCACCTCAAAGAGATCGTCGTCCTCTTTGGCTAACTCAGCGATATTTAGAAAATCAAAATGTGATTTCAACACAGTTAACCATTTTTATGTATATATATATTTTTTGCCTTTATATAGTTTTTTCCCGGACTCCTTCCCACCAGAAATGTGGAAAATATTTTTTTATTCTAATGAATGTTCCCTTTTCTCTTTTCAGTTAAAGTAAAAAAGAACGAGGAAGAGCTAGAATTTGAACAGATGGTTACAAAAGCATACTATATCTTTACTATACATCATATATCATATCATATGAAATACTTTAACAATGTTTCTTTTTCTGTCGTCAAGGGCAAAATTTTAGAATCGTGTTGAATTCCATCGGGGAAGATTTTTGATGTTAAAATTGACAGGAGCTTGATCTGAAGGTATGGCTTCAGCGTGAAGATTTGAACAGGTTTACAGTGTCAGGTCTGCGATAATACTCCTCTACCAAGCCAATACTAAAACGCTGTCACAACATTCCATTCCGCTACCAAGCCTACAGCAAAACGTTGTCACAACATTCCATTCCGCTACCAAGCCTACAGCAAAACGTTGTCACAACATTTCAATCCCCTACAGAGCCAACGACAAAACGTCACAACATTTTACTCTATCACGCTAATGATTAAACGTTGTTACAACTCTGCTGTGTTCTGGTGTGTGTATGTGTGTGTGTTTTTTTTTTCTTTTTTGTTGCTAGTCAACATTCACGTCAGTTTAGCAGACCAAACTATAAACATGCATGGAACCCTACTGACTCCACTGGTGGTACAGTTCAACAGTCCATTCCGTCTATGAGTGTGTGTACAAGTACGTGTGCTTGAATGTGGTACGGGTGTGTGTGTGTGCGTGTGTGTGTGTTCCTCTACGCAACTTTGCCTGTGTACACATGCACACATCTGTGTATACATGAACCTTAGTGTGTGCCACTCCATCTACAAGAGTGTGTGTGTGTTCTAGAGCGTATATATGTGTGAGGGTGCTCTAGCGTGCCTGTGACAGTGTGTATATGTGCCTGCGTGTGTGTGCGTGTATGAATGCATGTTTTAGCATGTGACTATCCAATCGTGCATGCGGATTTGTAAATGAGAAGACACATCTCAATATGCCTGTGTGTGTGTGTGTGTGTGTGTGTGTATGTGGGTGATATTATCCAGACCCATGTCAGGTGACTGTTCAGGAAGCTCAGTGGCCCCCTGTAAGTTTAAGGAGTTGTGGCGATGAATCCTTCTCTTTCTCTCTCTCTCTCTGTCCTCTCTCTCCTCTCTCCCCATCCCCTCTTTCCCTGTCTCTCTACCTCTCTCTCTCCCTCCCTCCATCTTTCTCTCTCAGGCTTTGTGCTGCTTGCTGGTCTTGAAGGAGACCTGGAGCACGCGGTCTCCCAGGCGGTATCCGTTGAGGCTGGCGATGGCCATGGCCGCCTCGTCGTAGTTCGTCATGGTGACGAAGCCGAAGCCCTTGCA
>JAFBMS010000144.1:0-317500 GCA_019788955.1 Albula glossodonta
TCTCTCTCTCAGTGATACCCCAGGACACAGTGGCCCAGTCCAGGCTGCAGGGGGTGTTTGACATGGCTCTCTTTCCTGGGGGGCGGTTCCCAGACCAGCCTGGAGGACTGCCCCCTGACCAAGCCCCGCCTCCAGCGACTGGACCTCAGCTCGTCCCCGCCCCCTCCCTCCTCACAGCCTGTCTGTTTGCCCTGTCTCTACTGCTCTTCCTATCACTGGGGTAAAACCACTGCACCAGCACTTCCGGGTAATGGGAGACTCAGTAAAAAGTGATTTGGAGGCCAGAGACATGCATTTCTAATTTGGTCTAAACAAGCACTACAATAGTTATGCAGAAGAATAGATTCTTTATCACATGTGAATTATGTTTTTAGTCCTGTGTTCTGTCTTTATGACTGTGTGTCTTTTGCAGGTTTATGTTCCGTTGGATGACAGCTCCCAGAGAAAAAGCATCAGTGAGAACAATCAAATTGTTAATTTAGAGGCTGGAAATGTTCATAGCCCTTTTACATAATTATTAAAAACAAGTGTTTTAATGCATTGTTTGTCTATAGTGTTTCCATGTCACCACCAGAGGGCGCAAATGTGAAGGATAAATCAGTGAAAAGTGTAGCGGTGGGTTTTCTACACATTAGTTGGTGAAATCAGTGAGACCGCAGACAAGCACGCACTCGCCTATGATGACAGTTTCCTCTTCGTGCCGTTGTCTGCGCGCTGACCTTGCGCAGACATGAGACATGAGAGACATGAGATCTTTTGATGCACCTTGGCGCAGCAGCCTGCAGGCGCGCCCACTGACCAGCAGGGGCTGCTAGTGAGCGGTGAGACGCGGTCAGCTCCTGCAGCCTAATTCCCGTTATGGTCTTCTATGCATCACACTGCAGGCGCGGTTATAATACAGTACCAGACTGGCCCTTTGAAAGGTAGAGTGAGACATGCTCGGATAGCTGCTTTTGCCTTCCCGTTTGCCCACCCTGGTTCACCCCACCAGCCCAGCTCCCAGTCTCCCGGCTTCAGCTTCTGCTTTGCGTATATTTTAACATGGTCTGTCTTGGCACAGGATATGTTTATGTTCTATTTCTACACCTTTATCAGTAAAGCCAGCCTAGACTACAATTGGGAAGCCAAGTTCTTTGGAAACCTCGGCCCCTTGTGTTTACTTTTGGAAATTGGAAAGATTTTTTTTTCCATTTGAGTAGGTGTAGTCATCTTCAGGACTTTTTGAAACTGCCCTCCCTGTCTTTCCTTTTTGTTGTTATTGTTTCAAAAATTGGATATTTACTGGCAGCTGAGCTCTATTTTTCCTGTTTCCTCTTTACTATTTTGCCAAGTTCTGGTTCATAATTCAGCTACATTCTGTACATGTTTGGACAGGGAGTTTTACATGTTTAAACATTTTCTTTCAAATGCGTTTGGAGTTTATTTAGTCATGAGTGACATGGCATGGCAGACATTAGCAACATTTGATTTTGGGTGTGGGGGGGGGGGGGGGGGGGGGTTGGAGTTACAACTGAGCTGTCTGCTGAGCAGGACCCCGCTGTAATGAGAAAACTATTCATACATACAACAAAATTCATTTTGAAGCAGCCTGAAAAACGTGACATTAGGACAGTAGCCATTAAAGGCAGAGATGGGGAGACAGCTGCCTGGCATCATGCCTACTGGTCGCCCCTAATCATTTGCTTCAGAGGTCTTGATAGATTCTTTAATCACCATTAAATTAATCCTATTGATTTAATAATAATATTATTTAATTAATACTGATTATCCGGTCCTCCAGTGCACTTCTTGACCAAAGTCCCACATGGGTTTTTCCATATTAAAAGTGCTGTTTAATACTGTGACTCGGGTCAGCAGCCCCAATATACAGCATCAGTATGTACAGCTGTAACTATAAAATAATGCCTGAACACTGTCTTTCAAAAGAACAAAATCAGACAGATCAGAACTGCCTTTTAGCACGCACCTCTGCCCCCTTGTTTTGCTGTTGGTGTGGAGTTTTTCGTTACGCATTTTGACAGGTATTGTTGTAATTTCAGAACTCAGCCACATTCATTTGGACTTTATCATGTTATCATGTTCTTTATCAGTTGAAATTGAAACCCTCACCATGATTCGTTCCGAGTTTCTTTCCTACACACAAATTCTTGATGATTTGTGTGTTCAAGAACTTGGACCACGAGTTTCAAAATCGACAGGATCGAATCAATATCGCGAATCAAAGGCAAAAATTTCAGCTCTTCGTGTTTTGTAATCATTATGTACTGAATACACTGTTTTTTCACAACCAATCCTGACTGTCACTTTCGCACGAGGAGGCTCGAGCCTTGGAATTTCGGTTCTCAGCGCGCGCTCTTCCTCGGAGTGAATCAAGGACACGTGTTTAGGAATCCAATCAGTCCTGTCTTTGATTCAGCCTGCTGCTTTATGGGAAACTATGCAGCCTGTTGGGGCTTACATTTCCTACACATGGGCCGTCTTTTTTTCTATCCCTGGTTCAGCGGTCCACAGTTCCCAGTGCTCATTTTCAATTTATTAGCCGGCGTAAAAGTCAGTTTAGATCAGCCGACGGTGGTCTGCACATATATTTTATATGTAGATATAAAATAAAATTCGACAATTGTAATTCTCGTTTGTCCTGGACAAACCTATGTTTGTATTCAAAACTAATCAGAAATGGCAAACAATAGCTGAAAATTGATTATTTGTTACTTTCATCTTATCTAGCTGTCTCACAGCTTCCAGACAGAAAGAAGCCACCTGAAACATAGTATAGGGTGCTCCCAGAATACGCCTTGGGCCATAAAACCTGCAGATTTAGTCTGAGCTACAGTACTCATTTCAATCTTGGGATTTACTACAATTATGTGATGCTACTTTTTACTTTCTTTACAAGGCAATTTGGGAAAATCACTGTCTTAGTGGGTAAACAAATCCTGTTAGGTACATTCATTCAGACACATACCATTATGCTGTCATGACTTTTGAAAGTATATTTAGATATGATGGATTATTTTAATCTCACGAAAATAAGATAATGAGATCTGAATAAAAGTGTAAAGATTACAAATATGCTTAATAATTGGTGGGTCCCTGTCTCCTGTCTCTGTCCCCGTATCTGTAATAATTCCTAATTTTACTCTTAAATCCATATTGACTCAGTCGGTGTACTGCGCGCTCTGACGGCGCAAGCCGGGTGAGCAAGGTTGAAGTTTCATTCCCAGCGTTCCATCATCTCATCTACAGCCGCTATCAGCGCTACTGTACATTCGGAAACATTCTCATTTATTGTAATGCCTGAACCAGAACGATTTTACTCAAGGTGTATAATTATAGAGTTGTTGGGCTTCCTTGGTGTCGGGCACACTAGCTGGGTTGTTTTGCCAGTAAAGCAGATTTGGCTTTGATCAAATGCCATCAAGCGCTGAAGTGTAAAGTGGTGAATAAATTCTGAAACGTTGCCAAGCTAACAAATTGATTTGAAAACGAAAGGAAGAGTAAACACCACAGTGCCGCTTAGTAGCACACTGCACTACAGTTTGGAGAGACTTCCATGCGCCGCCGGGGTTTCCTCATTCTGAATTCTGAACTTTACGAGCTCCCTTGAGGCTTCGCCAGTTCTGCATTTCTGTTCGTGAAAGTTGTTGAACTTCGCAGTAGTCCTACAACCCTCCGCGTTGTGATCACGTTCAGAAAGGGGAAACCATTACAGTACATGGGTTTTAAACCCTTGGCTGTGTTACTAAAAATACCCAGACATGACTCATGTGATGTCCCATCCTAGTTAACGGGCGGTGAATTAGTATTTAGTCATTTCAGTGCGCTGGTTTGTTTAAGTTGTCAAGGTAACGAAGGATGCACAGAGGGCGCGGTAATGGGGACGTAATCGGGCAACAGAGTTAAACTTTCCGCTCTGAAATAACGTAAACAGCCTACGGATTTATGTTTGCGGTACAGCATAAGAGATTGTGGCAAATACCAGTGTGTAAAAATAGCTATCTGATGACAGCGAAATATTTGTTTGAGTAGTGCGACTGAAAAAGTGTTCACCTTTAGCTTACTAAGTCTATTGGACACTTAGGCACTTACAATGTTCTGTTTTCCTCAAATGCATTATCTTTTTTATGATTAATTCTATTTTTTCCATTCTGTAACACATGTTCAATCCTAATTGACAGTAACAGGTTTACAGTGCAAAGTGATAGGCATGTTTTAAAAAAACAGGATGAAAGAGAAACTATGAAACGTTAAAGGAGTGCTGTCACAAAGGTGTAAATTAAGGTCCTTAAATTAAGCTCAAAACTGACATGTTCCAACAGGATATTAGCAGACTTCAAAATATAACAAAATGTAGAGAGAATAATGTCATTATCTTTTTGTACTTTGTGTACTTGTATACCTGAGGATCCTTGGCACAACAATTTCCTTTGGGATGAATAAAGTGTTATCTTATCTTCCCCTATCAGAGAGGATCTTTAGAGAGTAATAAAGGCTTCAAAATGCTGCTCTGCCCTCTTCCAGCACAATGATGTCTTGTAAACCCAGTTGCTTCCACTTTCAACAAAGATTTAGAAAAGAAGCATGTCTTCAGTCAAGGACAACCATGCATGTCTGGATTCAAAGTGAATGTTTTTTTTTTTTTTTTGTCTTTCTGTTGCGTTTTTGTAGGAATGACAGACAATGTGCAGTTTATTTAAGTTGAAAAGGCAGTGTTCATCTAAAGAAGACATTAAGTAAAACATTCCAATTTACCTTTGAGCCCCTGAGGAGGGACCCGTAGTGGATAAAGTCATGTTTCACTTTTGTGTTTTGTATCTTGAACATAGATGGTACAAAAAAACATAATTGTTGTTACTAGTGAGAGTGAATGAAACTGAATGAAGACAAAACTGTTCAAATCTGTTCAACAGGTTGGTTTGGCAATTTTAGCTGGCATTTGAGACGACATTTTTTTAAACAAATCCAAGTACAACTTTTATTTTTTTAATATGTGTGTGTTAGCTGAAATATGTAATGGAAAAAATCAAACATTATCTGTAATTTTGTCCACAATTAAACTATTAGTCTGCTTTAAAAACCTGAGGAATGAGTCCCCCTATTTCCCACAAACTCCACCCATCATTAATACTCTTATGTTAATATAATCACCAATGTAATTGGGGACCGCAGAAATAAGTTTTAGCTCTGTTCCATGTGAATTCTTCACCTATAACAAGGAAACCACAAAGTTAACCACACTAAAAGAAGAAGAAGGTTAAGAAGACAGCAACAAAAATTTTAATCAAGCTATATGAATGTTTGTTCTGGAGAGAGATGCTATTTATAACCATGCGGATCACTAATACCTTTGTTCTGAATCACAAACATATTAAAATTTAACACTTGCCAAATGGAGTGTTACATAACATCAAACAGTCCAGAATATGGAGTCACAAGCTTAAGGTGTGAGTCAGGTGAAACAAGTGAGTTTCCCAATGTTCTTGAGGCACTGAAAAGTGCACTGACTGGGAGGGTCAGGGTGGGAATGCAATTGCATTTGTCTTCACGTTCAATGCAAATTTCATATACAATACATACTTGCTAATTCCACTGATCTCTTTCCATTCTATATGTTGTTTATATTGTTTAGGCTAACTATTGAAAGTGACAGCTGTGTAACTTATTAGCTGGGTGTGAAAGTCTGGCATCTTGATTGTAACACCCCTCTTTGTAGGCTAATAAGAATGCGGTCTCCATTTATGTATGCCACAAAATGAATCAGTGACACTGCGAGGCCATTACCTGAGAGGAGTGTTCAGTCTATTCTGCCATCGACCACACAAGGCCACGCCTATACATGCGCAATTCACATTTCTTTTGCATTTATCAAACTGGTTTTTAATCTGATCACAGTGAGGCTAAATGTGGAGAATGGCAGTGCCTATTTGATGAATTTTAGAAAGGGCAGTTCCTGCTTTTTAAAGTTTATGTTGCGCTACACCCATTTTATTATGTAATAAATAAAAAAAAACCCAACTCAGAGCTACGGACTGTGACACAGTGGCAGGCGTGGCCACTGAGCCGGGTGGTGAGTGGAAGTACAACGCAACAAAATGTAAAGCAAAACTGGTCAAAGGCCTTTTATTTTATCCCCTTTTTGGGGGAAAACTTACAAAATAACCCTCCAAAACCCAATCAAAAAGCTCCAAAAGTCTGCTGTGCTTAAATAGAAGGCCTGATTGAAGGCAAGAGATCACAGCTGAGTTGATTTGAAATCACTCTCAGGTGAGCCTGCCTGTTTGTGAGGTCACTGCTGTTGCAGCTCCAGTTACTTCTCCAGGCTGAGGGAGGGAACCAGGAGACTGACAGCAGTACAGTGGGAGGAGCCAAGCAGCTTGCTCCTCCCTCCACCTATCCCGGTGCCACAGGACCCATAAAACCTGCTGTATTACTCTTTCTAGAAATTAAAGTCTTTTACATTTTTTCCATTTGCATCTCATCCACTTCAGATAAAGTTTGTATTTTTAATGTAAAAATATGTGTTATGAGCAGCCTATCATAAAACGATGGATATTTCCAGTTTTGTTTTCACCTCAGCATTGGAACGCATGGCCAGTGTAGAAGTGAATGAGCATAACAGGGATTAAAACCTTGACAATCGGTCATTGGCACACTCTCTTATCAGAGTGTTATTCTGATCAAGTAATATGAAGTCGCTCAAGAAAGGATATTAATCTGCGAAAATATATTAAACTTTAAACTACAGTACATGAATAATTTCACTTTGTTACTTTATTAAAAATACACACACACATATTTTATATATATACATAAAATTGTGCATGGTGTGTGTGTGTTTCTTTGTGTGTGTTTTAGATAAAATTACATAGCGTATGTGTTTATTTTAGGATAGAATATGTACAATTACAACACTCTGGACATTGGAATGTTTAAAACCATACATGTACTTTAAAACAAGATATGTAGAATTACTTAATATACATTTAAAAAAGACGATCCATGAAGCTGATCATAAAGACATTTTTCACTGTAGACCCTCTGTCACAGGGTAATGAGCTCAAATCGCAGGTATGGACCCCTATCTGGTTCTTGCACAAGAGGTGCTTTCATGTGCTTTTAGACTTCCATTTTAAAGTAAATAATTTTTTTCTTTTATTAAGAACAAGAGTTACATTTTGGTTTTATTACTTGAATTGCAGGTATAATAATAATAATAATAATAATAATACATTTTTTATTAATGTATAAACAATGTTGACAACTAAAAACTGCAGAGTTTCTGGCTGCATGATTTTTGAAAATTTGTGATTTTTTTTTTTTTTTGGGGGGGGGGGGGTAGGTATACCAACATCCCAGCACCCTACCCCCCACCCACATATATTACTGCTGTTCAGAAGTCATGCACTGTCCTCGCTGCCAGATACCAGATACCATGGAATTTATGAACACTGTCTTCTGACCACAAGGGCTTTCTGATACCATTTCACAAGAATATGAGTTCAGATGGTTGTTTTGCTCATTTCGGAGATTGTAACCATAACATATGTCTAGCAGCTGGTCTGGTGACTTTGAACCCCACCAGTGAGTGTACGCTCGCCTTGTTCCCCAGCTCCCAAGGGGCCCCTGGGTGGATTTCAGACGGCGGGAGCCTCCTCCCTGCCTAGCCTGTATCCTCTTACACATCCAACTTTCATACTACACCCAGAAATAACAAAAAAAAAAACAACATTTTTTTGGAGTTTGCTAAACCAAAAGTTCGGGACAATAATTCTCAGACAATCCTTCGGTCTATCACATCAACTTCCCGGTCCCATACAGGTACATAAACACCAAGTACCTCTCTTCCCATCATGCTCGGCATTTCCGCCATCCCCCTTCTCCCCACCTCCACCTTCATCCTCTCCCTCTAGAAAAATGCCACCTAATCAACCCTATTCCTCCCAGTCCCTTTAAGGACATTCCTCACCCCGAGGACAGAGACTAACCTTCCTCATCTGGACACCAAGCCCAAGACTACGCTTTTCTGTGTCTCATACCAGTCCTTATAAATAAATCCATCTTAAATGCACTCTCAGTGTCTGAGAATTTGTATGACTGAAAACTGAATGATGTCAGTCATACATTGGGCCTGTATTCAGCAGCTCCTGCTCACAGCAAATTTTGACCGCTGGTGGTGATGTGATTTGTTTGTTTGTTTGTTTGTTTAAGCTAAACTGATTTCCAGACTCTGTTGGAAGTTTGGGACCGAACATTGATGGAAACGAGCAGTTACAAATGGAGTGCAAGACCACCACAGCAGAGCTTAAATAGGGTACAAAAGGCTCGTGCAATGGAAGGTAGTGCAATTCTTTCAGAGTGTAAGAGTGTCAGTCCAGTGAAATAACAGTGAAATAGTAAACACCTGAAGGGGGAAAACAAAGAGTTTAGTTTTACCCGATTCAAAAAGTATTGTTGTTATGAATGGCTTCTGAGTGCGGTTTGACCCTGGCCGACAGGGATAATACCGCCTCTATTCTGGACCGCCAACGTCATAGCTTCAGACATTTCGACATGTAAATATGACTAAGACGACTGAAACTGGTCATGGTTAACATGGTCAGCTAATTGTGATTCAGTTTGACTCAAAGGTGTGAAGGAAGTCACCTCTTACCGATAGAATTCCACCGATTGCATTAGCATCGTTTTAGCTGTACCATAAAATCAAATCCCACAGGTGTTCCCTGGTAGCAGATGCAGACTTAGCGTGCGAGGTTGTCCACGGCCATCTTTGGCAAGCAGAGCTATAAAGCAAGTGGGGTTCAGTTCTGAGTGTCACACAGAAATGCAGAAGAATAAATCAATGTAAATTTTCTTGTTTACTGAGTAATAAAATGAAAGACTCTGTAAAAATAGACACAACACCAGTATGATTTGTTATTGAGAGGGGTTGAATAGAGACAACGACAGTGGCATGAGGGTGTAACGCGTTGTCTTGTACGCAACATTCCGTCACGAGTTCAAGTCGGGTGAATGTGTTTTGAGAGACAGCAGAGTGTGTGTTTTTGTAGACTGCACCATGTTAGTCTTCCTCATACGACAACACACATCTCTCTCACTGAAAAACACACACCGGCCCTTGCTCCAGTTGCCAGTCTGGATTTCCATTTCTGTGTGATATTTTTCTGTCCTTATTGCGCTAATCAATGAGCTGACACAACCTAATGCCGCCCAGTATGACCTGTACTGTCTCTCAGCACCGAGAAGAAGGCTGTCAGATCACATTCACTGACCTCGTGAAAACTAACTACGATGGTGTTGATGGTGATGATGATTAATTTGGTGTCAGTTGACAACAACCGCGAAAAGAGGAAGTGGTAAGAGATCCTATTTAATCCTCAAGTGGGGGTGTTCCCGCAAGTTTCCCATTAGGTCATAAGGCTTCACTTTGCTTCCTTTTTTTTTCCCTTTTAATTGAATCAGCATGTCTCCCACTCTCTGGTGCCAGCTTCAAACGCTCTGCTTGGGTTAGGGGGGAGGGTGGATATGGGGTGGGGTGGGGGGATGTGTGTGTCAGGGGGGCAGTTGACTGGAAACAGTAAGTGGGAGCAGGATTTACGGTCTTAGTCACCCCGGGCAAGCCTCAGCCAATCTCGCTCTATCAATCGGCGCTTGATCTCAGGTACGCACGTTCACGGTCGCCATGCCTGGCTCTCACCCTCACGGACGGCTTTGGCAGCCACGGCGGGGCTGAATCGACATGCCTCTTCGCCAGGTGTGAAATGAGACTTTCGCCAGAATTATCATACAGTGTGACTCACCTGCTTCCTGTGGTGTCGTCGAGGGGATACGCACGTAGATGGAGTATACCTGCCCTGAACTTGGGGGATACAGAGTGTACCTAACTATTAGCCTTATCACCATTAATACAAATGGGCTTTGGAGTTACAGTATGCCCACCTCCTCAGACAGTATACCCACCTATTAGCCTTATCACCATTAATACATATGGGCTTTGGAGTTACAGTATGCCCACCTCCTCAGACAGTATACTCACCTATTAGCCTTATCACCATTAATACATATGGGCTTTGGAGTTACAGTATGCCCACCTCCTCAGACAGTATACCCACCTATTAGCCTTATCACCATTAATACATATGGGCTTTGGAGTTACAGTATGCCCACCTCCTCAGACAGTATACTCACCTATTAGCCTTATCACCATTAATACATATGGGCTTTGGAGTTACAGTATGCCCACCTCCTCAGACAGTATACTCACCTATTAGCCTTATCACCATTAATACATATGGGCTTTGGAGTTACAGTATGCCCACCTCCTCAGACAGTATACCCACCTATTAGCCTTATCACCATTAATACATATGGGCTTTGGAGTTACAGTATGCCCACCTCCTCAGACAGTATACCCACCTATTAGCCTTATCACCATTAATACATATGGGCTTTGGAGTTACAGTATGCCCACCTCCTCAGACAGTATACCCACCTATTAGCCTTATCACCATTAATACATATGGGCTTTGGAGTTACAGTATGCCCACCTCCTCAGACAGTATACTCACCTATTAGCCTTATCACCATTAATACATATGGGCTTTGGAGTTACAGTATGCCCACCTCCTCAGACAGTATACCCACCTATTAGCCTTATCACCATTAATACATATGGGCTTTGGAGTTACAGTACACCCACCTATTAGCCTTATCACCATTAACACATATGGGCTTTGGAGTTACAGTATGCCCACCTCCTCAGACAGTATACCCACCTATTAGCCTTATCACCATTAATACATATGGGCTTTGGAGTTACAGTACACCCACCTATTAGTCTTGTCACCATTAACACATATGGACTTACATGTTACAGTACACCCGCGTCCTCATTTGCTACTACATCGCTGCACATATCAGGACCTGCACAATTTGAGGGAGGAATCCCCGCTGAAATTCCTATGAATTCATTGTGACGCCAATTACGTACAATGGAAAAAATTTCGCCTCTCATGAACTGCATTTCTTTAGCTGGCAAGAGGTTGAGGTCTGCAGTAGGAAGGAAATAGCAGACCCGTAGATGTGTGTGTCCAGATGTGTGTGCGTATCCATGGGTTACCTCCTCCTCCACTTTGGAGGTCTGCAGCCAAGATGACTGGATTTCACTACACAATAACTGCAGGCCCAGAGGAATGAAGTATATGATAGACTACAGAATAGTATAGGTACAGTGTGGTGTATTGTAGTATAGTATAGTACAGTACAGTGTGGTGTATTGTAGTATAGTATAGTACAGTACAGTGTGGTGTATTGTAGTATAGTATAGTACAGTACAGTGTGGTGTATTGTAGTATAGTATAGTACAGTACAGTGTGGTGTATTGTAGTATAGTATAGTACAGTACAGTGTGGTGTATTGTAGTATAGTATAGTACAGTGTGGTGTATTGTAGTATAGTATAGTATGGTATAGCATAGAGTATTGTGGTGTAATATAGTATAGCGTAGAGTGTAGCGTATTGTGGTGCAGTATAGTGTAGTGTATTGTGGTGTAGTGTAGTATTGTATAGTACAGTGAGATGTACTGTGGTGTAGTGTAGTGTAGTGTAATGTAGTATAGGAGAGGTGGTTAGTATAATTTTTTGGGAGCTGGGCTTCCAACTCAGAGGGGTTGGGTTTAGTTCCCAGGTTGGGCCCTGCTGCTGTACCCTTAAGCAAAGTATTTAACCTGATTCCTGCAGTGTCCAGCTGTATAAATGGACACTGTACAGGTCAAATTGACATTGTACAACATTGTACAACATTGTACGTTCCTTCCCTGTGAATCACATCATGCTCCTATATCATAGTGCTGGGTATAGCACCGAGCTGGGGTGAGGAAAGTCAATCATTTCTAAGACACATTTTAAAAATGTCTTTCTCTAAGGGATAAGAGCAGTAAAAGAAAAGCCCAGATAGTATGAGAGGAATACCATCAATGTACTGGCTTAACTGTATCTTCAGCGAGGTTTTTATGAACGTTTGAAAGACCTCACACCTTAGCAACTGGCTTTACTTGAACCAAATAAAACTGAAAGGAATTGCACAATGAGGTCAGAGGGGACTATATGTAATAACGGTTATAAAACTTATGTTAAAAGCTGCTCACTCCACCTCATGTGGGTCAGATTCACTGAGGCCTTTTATTTGCCTTACCTGCTTCGATCGAGCTGTTCTCTTATCGCAGGGGGACACCCTAACCACCATTCCTTTATGAAAGTTTGCATCATTCGTCAGCGCCACATCAAAGAGCAGTTACCCCGGTGAGTCTTATTAAGCTAAAAACCAATTAGCTGAATGTGTCAGCTAAGAAGAACGCCCGATCGGTAACCCTTTGTATTGCTATGTGAGTTTCTTGGGGAAACAGAGTGCCAAACAGGCCTGATAGTTACCACGGTGACGTTGTCTACAAATGAGCTGTTTGATGCGAATGAGCCGTTCAACGCAATTTTTTTGAGAGCATGAGAAAAAAAGATTTTGCTCAAGTTCAGACTGACCCTACCCCTGTCTGTCACACCCTCCTTTGGTGTCAGAAAGAAAAATCACTTACTCTGCAGTGTCACTGATGCAGAACTCCCTCCCGAGGCTAAATTTCACAATTACTGAAGGATAAATACAGTAATAGTGGAGCAGCACCCTCCTGTCTTCCACCAGGTAAAGAGGATATCAGGGCCGACATTAACCCCAGAGGGAAACTCCATATTAACCGCATGAGATTTCCAGTGAAACTCCATATTGACCCCATGAGATTTCCATTGAAACTCCATATTGACCCCAAGAGATTTCCAGTGAAACTCCATATTGACCCCAAGAGATTTCCAGTGAAACTCCATATTGACCCCAAGAGATTTCCAGTGAAACTCCATATTAAACGCATGAGATTTCCAGTAACGCTCCATCTGTGGTGCAGTGCAAAGGAATTGTATGGCGCAAATCCATCCAAACAATGGCCCTCCAGTCAACATAAACATGACCACCTCTTCAATTCCATGTAATTCAAGTTGTTCTGAATCCAACCTTTTACAAGAACGTTGTCACAACCTGCTCCCCCCCCCCCCAGCTTCACCAACTGCCAAATTCCCAAACCCCCCAGGATTGAGTCTACAGTAACTGTGGTGAGGAAGAAACTCCCTAGCTAACAGGAAGAAACCTTGGGCAGAACCCACCCACAGGTACTCACCTTTACCTGTCTGACACCTCACAGCCTTATAGAGTTCAGCTGTGGTAGTACCTGACCGGTCAGAAGTTGGCAGACAGGTCCGGTTTCGGCCATCGACAGGCAGGAGAGCTGAACTGGAAGCAGGGCTGAGTTTTTCAGTCAACGATCGCTGCTACATTTCCAGTCTGGAGACCATAGAGAGAGAAGAGAACAATGGTAGAATCTCAACTTTCAGCGCATTACTCATTGACTTTAAATGCTCAATTTACAACCGTCAAACTACAATCTTAAAACCGTGATATGCAAACCTAGGACAAATGTTACCATTTGTAATGTAAAAAAAAGTGACCAGAGGATTGAATTGTCTGATGGTTACAAATTAATGGAGCATTCAGTGTCATTCATCACCTCTGGTTGAGGAAGTAACAGCTCAATAAGTCATTTTAAGCAAAGAGGAAAGGAGAGGAAATCTCGCCCTTACTGGTTGAATCTTACAGAGTTGTGCAATGTTATCATAACACTGCTAACCTCAGATAAAATAATGCAAAGCTTTTAGTCACTTTTTGTGCAACATTTGTGCAAGAATGGATGACACAAAAGTGGGGTATTTTCACTTTTTATTAAATACAATTCACCATCAACATTTTAATCATAAAAACATATTTTTTAATAATCTCATCCAACATATTTGAATATTTACATGAAAGTACAACTCTTGTTCTTAAGTAGAAAGTATATTACATTAGATAAACACAAAGAGCAACAAACGTTACAAAAAAATAGTCACCCGTAGGCATTCTCAGTCACATTTAAAAGCGCCAAAAGGCCCTGCTATCTGCTGAACGTGCACAGCTAGCATTATCCCATGACTTCATCAATCGTCACATACAGTACAATTGCGCATTCACAAAAAACGTGGCAGGTCCAACATCACCTGGGTGATTGTTTTTGACTGGATTGCCATCATTTGTCTTGTCCTTGCAGTCATTATGGCCTCTGAGATGTTTGTAAAGTTTCAGTCAATGTTACAGCACAAGCAGAACCATTACATATATATAAATAAATAAAACACTACTTTCACAATGTAGTCCTCTCACAGAATACCCCAAAAATGAACGGAAACTTCTTTTCAGTCTCCGTACAAAGTGCAGTAACAAAGTGAGCCGATGGCGCTGCCACAAAGCCCATATCATTGGTGTTATATGATGAACACATCAAAACAGAAACAGGCTACAAAACAGTTCCATCCTAACGCTCATGGCCACTGTCCACCTTTGCTCAAGTTTTTGTTGTATCCATGATCAGCTCCAAGTTTGACTTGGTTTTTTTTTTTCTTTACCACAGAGTAGATAGTGGCTTGCCATTGTCAGTGCTGGTCACAGCTGCTTTCAAAAAAGCCTGTGTGTTGGTGCTGGTAACAGTATCATCAGTGCAAAGTGAAAGGTCGTTCTCTTGTAACATCCTACACAAGAACATGACAAATTGCATAAGCAATCGGTCAAGTCAACCCTCAGCATTCTCTCCTGCAGATAACTGCCTTTATTTACATTCAGCAGCTCAGTACCCATACAGACTAATTAGATATAACTAACTAAACTATCCTGAAACAGAACTAGCTTTAATGTACGATTCATAAATACTGTCATTTTGACCCTGTCTCCCCATCCTCCATCTCAGAGGGATGAAGGATATCCAGTGTTTTCTGTCTAGTTCTGTCTATTGCTTACCTTTTTAAGATCTACTACATCTGTAGTTTGACTTGTTGGTTTGTTGACGAGATGGATAAAGGTCCTTTGTTCTAAACAGCCATCATTTTCATTGGCCATTTGTCGCTGGCATAGAGGGTGCCCTTAACATAGTTTTGCTTTGTGTCAAAGCTATCATTTACATTAAATAAATAAATAACATTCTTTAAAACTTCAGGATTTTTGAAAAAAAAAACATAAAATAAAATAAATAAAACAACAAAATATTGCAGCATTGTCCCTTTTCTGACAAAAAAAAAATCCTATTCATGCTTGTGGCCTACACACTCACATCATAACTTTGCGACCTCTTACGGCACAACCTGCGGAACCACACCCAGTAGAGGAAAATCATGAAGAGCCAGTAGACGACGTAGGCGACCGAACCGTAGATCAAGAACTTGATTTCCAGCTGCTTCGCCGGCTGCGTCCAGTCCGCCTTCGACTCCCTGTAGATAGTGTAGCAGAGCCCTGCCAACAAAATGGCCGCCCAGATGGAGAGAGGCAGCAGAGGGATGTAGTTGCCCACGATCTTGCGTCTCCCGGATGTTCCCCAGCTGCTTTTGTTCATGGTGAGGATGGCGAAGTACTTGGCGGGCAGGAGGCTGGTCATGTACAGCATGGAGTAGAGCGACATGAAGATCATGATGAAGTTCTTGCGGAGGAGGCAGGCGTAGGCCGCCTTGACCAGCCCGATGATCTGGATGCAGCAGAGGACCCAGAGTATGTCCCACAGGCTGCCTGTCCAGAACAGCTTGATGACGGTCGCCGTGACGAAGAAGGGGAAGATCCCGGAAACGATGGCCTCGTAGGGCATCCACAGGCTGTGCTTGTGCCACCAGAGGGCGTTGTAGAGCCATTCGCGGAAGTAAGACTTGGTCCAGCGCGTCTGCTGATTCAGCCAGCGCAGAAACTGGGCAGGGGTCTCTGTGTAGCACTTAGACCGAGCTGTGTACCTGCACAGAACAACGTTACATTTTAGACATTTCGACAGACGTTGTTGTCCAGAGCAACTTCACACAGTCCGTTTTTAAGTGCTAGCTATTTACATGGCTGGTTGCTTACTGAAGCTATTTTAGGCAGAGTACCTCACTCAAGGGCACTACCCCAAGTGGGATGTGAACCTGCAACCTGAGTTACGAGACCAAGCCACAAATTTGATCAGATAAACTGTTTTCACAAGACCAAAGCTACTATATTATGTCAATTGACCATGTACAACATGGTGTGACATTTTGCCATGTATCGTTGCCTATCTCAGAGGGGCAAAGTTTCACTGGTGTTTGAGGAGCCCCACTTACAGTTTTCAATAAGATGAGAGAGTTAATGTTCAAACACCCTGAACACGGGGGTGTTCAAAGCAGGGGTTATAAAACATTTACATTTTACGTGTAAGAGTTTAGAAGATGTGCTTCTCCAGAGTGACAAACACAGTTTACATTTCTACACACTATACATCTATAGAGCTGCATATTTTACGGGGGTTCTTATGACAACAGTGCCCTACCTGAAGGAACTGAACCCAGCACCTCTGAATTGTAAAAACAGCTCCATGACAATCATATTACACTGTCCTTTGTCAGATAAAGCAGGGTTTTGGTGCACTGCATGATGTGTATAAACCCGCTGTGAAACGGCAGCGGCATGCTCACTCACTTGGTGGCGTAGCCCAGGCTCAGCATACGGTTGGTGAGATGGCGGTCGTCGCCGAAGGTGCAGTGCGTCCCAAGGAACTTCTGGTTGTACCAGGACTCCAGAAACTGCTGCAGGAGGTCGTTCCTGTAGAGACCTGCGGAGAAAGGAGGGAACGAGGGAAGGCATGGAGGAAAGGAAAGCGTGGGAGAGAAAAATGGGGGGAAAGGAACAAAGAAGGAGGGTAAAAAAAAGTTAGTGTACCATAAAAAAAAAAACACACACACATCTGGTCTCAATTCAAAATGAAGCCCTGGACTGTTTCTCCCATTGCCTGCTCATATGGGAGGGACATAGACCTTTGGAGCTCTACTGGTAAACATGGGGCTTCATGAAGCCTCGGCTTGGTAGAGCTTCAGTGCGTGGTCAGTCACTGGCTTATTTCAACAAACTGCTTCTGCCTTCCCCAGGACACTGAAGGATTTGTGCCCAGCATTTTTAAACACGACACATCCTTCTGTTTCTCTTACCCAGGGGCCCGCTGATGCAGGAGACGCAGTTGAAGAAGGACTGGCACGCCCGCTCCACGTTGAAGGCCATCCAGTACCGCAGGCTGCTCATGAAGCTGATGTAGGAGTCTTTCAGGTTCAGGATCTTCACGTCACCCCCGACGGCGCCATACTTCTGGTTGCTCTCCAGCACCTTGCACAGCTCCACCGTGGCCAGCGGGTCCAGCTTGGTGTCTGAGTCGCACACCTGGCGAGGGGACAAAACGGAGGAGACGGAAGAACCGGTTAGTGCTTCAGCGGGATTAAGTGCTTATGAACTCATTGACATTGCAAAATAAAAGTTGAGTGTCATTACTGATCGATCCAATTATAGTCAATTACTGTTTTAATCATCAGTTGTTTTTGAGAGAAATTAATTATATATTTTTTTAAATAGGAAATATGCTAATTCATTATTGGACATACAGGAGTTACCCCTTATACGTGCAGACTCCTAAATGACAGCGGATCTTAGATTTGAGATATGAGACATTAGATTTGAGATATGAGACATTAGATTTGAGATATGAGACATTAGATTTTAGCTTAAACATTTAGATTAGCTTAGACAGAAAAATTTTAAATGGTAACACTTTAAGATTTTAGACTACTTGGTATTGATGTTCTATTGTAACAGCAAAATAATTCAGTGTTTTTAATGATGATTGTCTTTATGGACCTGTAATAATGCTGAAAGCTCAATAAATAAGAAACATTTTAAATTGGCATATTTCCTCCATACTACCAAGCAATGAGAATGCCAGATGTGTGACACAAAACACAGTTAATGCACCAGCGTTTTATAAAAATGCCTGTCTTACCTGAATGTAATCAACAGAATCTCCCAGCGCTTTGAAGGCGGTGTACATCACTTCTCTCTTGCCGCCCCATTTCTGCATGATGCAGACGCACCTTTTGGTTCTGATCAGCTCTTCCACCTCCCTCCGCTGGGGGTCCTCCTGTCCTACCCCCAGCGGCGCGTCCCCGGCCGCATTGTCCGCCGCCTGTTCTCCCTGCGGCCTCGGGTCCCACGTGTGGTAGTTGTGCTCCCATCTGAAGACCCCGGGGTCCTGGTCTGCAAAAACCTCCCGGAACATCTCCATCATGTACACGTCTTCGTCAGTGTTGCCATCGACCACCATGATGATGCGCAGCAGGTCAGGGGGGTACTGGAGGGCGCGGACCGAGTCCAGGCACTCCCGCAGGTAAGCGGGGTCCTCCTGGTAGGCTGAGATGGTGAGCCCGATGCTCTTGGTGTAGCTGCAGGGCTCGCGGCGGGACTGCATCCGGCGATGCTCCACGAAGGCGAACAAGCTCTGCAGCAGCACGTGGATGGCCAGGATCAGGCCGTAGAAACCAAACGAGATGATACTGAACCTCGAACTGCTGAGGGTGAAGCCTTTGACGTAGGCCCACACCATCACCCCGAGGACCACCAAGGCGAAGAGGATGGTGAAAACAGCGCGGCTCACTGTGCCGATCTTCCGTAGCACAGGTTTGAGGTCCATTTTCTTCTGTGTGTGTTTAGCTAGAAGGAAATTTAAAAAAAAAACATTTATTCAGAGTAAATTAGGAAGACAACATGTTACAGAAATCAATGATGGTTGTTCTTTCACCATGAGATAAAGCTTGAGATAAAGCTTCTCTCAATTTCTGTACAGCTGACTAATTTTATACAACTTCCTTTTATGCTGGGTTAAATCTTTTCGCTGATATTTATCTCTGATTTTTCCATAGACCTCCATTATTTGCTTACGTCATTATTATTTTAATGTCACCAACTCTATCTGCCTGTTAATTATGAAAGTACGGGGAACAGCTAACGGTCCTCTGTAGGTTCTGTGATAATTGGAACTCACAAGATACTATTTGTTTATTTTCGATTGTTCGAATGTTTAAACATATATCGTATTTTTTAAGTCTTTATTGCGTATTTGTCATGACTAAGGCCTAAAAACCTTAATTAAACGATTGCTAAATTTCCTCAATTACAGTTCGCCCCATTTGTGTTTTTTAACGCCTTCGTTTTTCCAGAGTTGGTACAAAACTATAAAAATGGTCCTTGCAAAAGCAATTTTATTTTATAGCTGAAATTTACCCGCAAGATTTTCTTGTCGTTATTACTTTTCATGTTATTTTGTTATAACTGAAATTGTTTAATTATAACAGTATAAATAATTGTTATTTAATATTTATACAATATCGGTGTTATTATTCTTATTACTGCAAAAATAACAAGAAAAAAAGAGATAGAACCACGTGAACTGCGTTTATATCTAAACCCAGGATATTACATTGTGTATTATATTGTTAAATAATATACTTTTTTAAGAACGTATTATTTGTAATCTGTTCTCCATACTTTAAGCTCCTTCCAAAACGAATAGATTTTTAAGCAGGGAGGAAAACTGCCAACTCTAACTTAAGTAAGAACATGATCATCATGACAGTCAAATGTAGCCCAATGCTACAGGCATAGCACCTTGACATTGCAGAATCAAAGCCTTACTGCTGTTCAACATCGGTAAACACATCTGTGTAGACCTAACATAGAGAGAAACGTCCGTACATAGTAAAACTTTTCATTGAAATACAATCTAACTTACTTCACTGCTTCTCCAATGCACAGGCTCCACACGTCTTCGGGTTTACAGTTAACTTTTTCGCCTCTGCTTGATGGCTTTCAGCTGCCGGTATTGCTGGGTCGGATTACTTATATATGCAAGCAGAACACGCCTCTCCCAGATGTTACGTTTTTCTTGTATTTTCCTGTATCCACGACGCCCATCCCAAACTGCCTCCATAGTCGTCACGCGCTGCGTCAGTGAAACTCTTTCCCAATCATATAGCATGCATATTAATCTTAGCAACCCCAAAAGCATTGTAATGCTTCGAAATTACGAGCGCTAAAATGTTTTTATTGGCGACTGATTGGTATAGGGGATTTTAAAAGACCATGATAATTAGAGAAGCACAAATTATTATTATTATTATTATTATTATTATTATTATTATTATTATTATTATTGGACTCTGGGACAGGTGTGCCTTGTCTGATGATCTTAGTGACTGATGATGAGGAGGAGGAGGAAGATCGGGTGTTTCTGCCTAACAAAGGAGAATTTTTCTTCCCTTCTCGCAACTCTTAACTCGAATAAACAGGTTAGGTTTAGCTTATGAAACTAACTTTACCTGATATCAAAAGTGTGTTAAACTGTAAAGGAGTTCATCACCCTTTCATTCTTAGTTTACTTTCACACACTTTAGTTTCCTCTGCAGTGATATTTTCAAGGTAGGTCTGGTCGTCCCATGGCTGGGAATCTCAGTGTAGAACTCATTGACCTGGAGGGATTTTTGCTGGAAAGGTCTGATTCGGTTTTTCATTTTGAACACCAAAGCAGAGATCCAAACGAACTGGAAATGAAATGAAATCCCCAGCGTCCTTGCTGGAGGGAGTGTGGTTCATGCCCACATATTCAGGTTGTGTCCATGTTTTCAACCTTTTTGGGAAGAAATTTTATTTTATTTATTTTATAAAATTTTACTGGTTGCATGTTAAAAAAGCTGTCACCAAGTGCTGGCTCCAGAGAAGCCTCCTACAGGAGAAACCTTTTTACAGGAATTGTTAACCACATACCAAACCTCCATGGGAAAGAAAGATAAAGGAGAAAACTAACACTGGAGGAAATGGAACTTTTACCCATAGGAAATTGATACTGATTAGGGTTTCCCATTTGATTTTTTTTATTTATTTGCTTGCTTACTAACGCTGTGTAATGAAGTGCACCTGGCTACTGTGATTCCTGATACCAAGCTTCTCTCTCTACCCCACATGTTTGTTTGTATATGTTAAACTTGAAGCACTGTTATAAATAAAAATATTTTTTTTAAAAAAAGGTAGGTCTAGTCTTGGAAAATTATTTTCTGTGGAGGGCATTGTGTGTACTTAACTTCTTTCTCACTGCATAGAAATGATTTTTAAAAAAAAAACTTTTTTTTTTCAATCATTATGGCAGTTATTTATTAGCTGGTCATTTCCTATAATCAATCTTTTGTAAACAGTTTTGTTTAGATTCACATTAAAATAAAACAAGACATGGAAATGTGGAATCCTGAGCTTAAATTTGTTTGGGGATATCAATATCTATGTAATTATGTCTAGTATATAAACATTTAGGATATTTAACAGATGCACTTGTCTTTACACACATTTCATGCACATACTGACATGTACAGTTCACCTAGGGAATTAATCCCTTATGTTATGGTGAAATTTCTGTTTGAATCAATATAATATTTCACCTTTTGAATTATGCAGCCACAACTGCAAATGAATCCAAAGGCATCCAAATTGAAGTGATAAATTGTATGTAAATAATTGTGTACCTAAGCTTTTTAGTTTGGTTACATTGTTTTTTTTAATTGTGGTTATTTTGTGCATTATTATTTGAGCATGAGTGAAATGGCATTTAATGTGACTCATTCCTGGATAACCATCCATTTGGCTGCATCAGGTGATACTGGTAAAACATGCTAATCTTTTGTGCACAAGCAGGGAGTGGCACCGATGTCATGCCAATGCCCCAGGCCATAATTACATTAAATATGAATTACATTAAATATCGGAAACCATGCGGAATCCTGGCCTTCCTGCTCAGTATCTTGGAGTTCAAGGAAAACACTTTTGAAGTTAAATATTCTTAACTTTTTTTTTTGTTTTGTTTTTGTTCCCTTTTTACCCCACCTTTTCTGTGCTATGTACCTGGCACCATCAATTTGGGCTCACAAAAAAAAAAAAAAAGAAATACTCAACTGGAAACAATTTAAACAATTAAAGTGAAAAATGTTAATGAGAATCATCAATGAGTTGTAAATATTTGCTTAAAAAGATGATCGCAAGGTGCTTAAGGTGGGCTGTAACCCTTTGGTTGTATATATATATTTTAGAACTACATTTTATCTTTCGTTTTCGAGCAGAACTGGGGCTGTACCTACGCTCTGTACAAGTTTCAGTTCCACACAGCTAAATCATACCTCAAATATGCGAAGACCACATTTTTAGTCACGTTAGTGAAACATCAATATTTCATAATGACAACCAAGGCTGCGAGCGACAGCTATACTAAATAGATGATAGTAATATAGTGATAGAAAGCATAACTTTTTTCATATTTTGTTAGCATGAACCTTACTTGTAAATAAATAATTCAATAAATCTCTGGCATTAAAAATATTTCTTGAGCATATGATGTCATATATTTAATATACTGTGTGTATTCATGTGAAAGTCTGATGTCATATAAGTAATCTCTCCTTGTGTTTCCTGGCCAGGTAGACTCGGGGTGGTCACATTTCCATGGCCATTGGGTAGGTGAGACCGCAGGACTATGTGATTTCCTTTAGCGCTTAGGTCCCCAAAAACGCACCAGCACACACGCTGGCTCCCCGACGTCGGTTGTGCACTGAGATTAGAGACTGTATTGCTCCCTCTGCTGGTGGTAAGTGCCTTTGTTTCTGTACCGGAAGCGTTTGCTAAACCCACAAACTTAGCACCCCAAACACCTCCCCACTGCAGTAAGTCTCCATGACCACACCAAACTTACAGCATCTCTCAGCCTCCAGTATGTGTGTGCTTGTGTGTGTGTGTGAGTGATGTGTATGTGTGTGTGTGTGTGTGTGTGTGTGTGTGTGTGTGTGTGTGTGTGTGTGTGTGTGTGTGTGTGTGTGTGTGTGTGTGTGCGTGGTCTTGGTTGGAATGAGCGCGGGGTTATTCCTCTGAGTGCTGTAACGGCACAGATTTTGGCTGAGGCTCAGTAAAAGGAACAGGGCAGCGTTTACGTGCCGTGTTAACCCGCTCACACAAATACTCAGCGTTGAGTTCACCATGTCTCTGGTATGTGGGCATGGCAAGGCGCCGCTGTGGAGGGATTCCCAGCACTCAGCCACGTATTGTCACAGCATTAGCAGTGTAAGTCATCCATTGTGCGTCTGAATACAGAGGATTAGAATGGTGACAGCTGAAACGCATTGTTTCATCCATTCCGTTTCATTCAGTTGCGGAAAATGATCAAACCTGACTGGTGATGCCAAGTGACATCCGCTCACACCTGACATTACTCGCTATAGACACGAGCCGCTGTATTTACTGCTCTGTGATACCAGGTCATTTAACTTGCTTTGCGTTAGCGTGGGATCCAGCCATACGCTGAAGCGCATTTTCCATGTAAGTCATCACTGCAAGAGTGAGGCACTCACATGGAAAATGCACCCAACCACAGGTGTCCTTTAGGGCCCATGCCATTTAATCAAAACAAACTCCACTTCCCACAATTCATTACAGATATGGAGCAGGAAAAGTGTCCTTTGGAATGAGTCCTCTTCTATTTCAAAATATAATCCCCTGAACAGGGAATAATGATATGGAACATTACATAATATTACGTTTTCCAATTTATCTGATACCCTTTTCCAGATCACCTTGCACAGCGCATATTTTTATGCACAATATCCATTTGTATAGTTGGATAGTTTTTTACTGAAGTAATTCATGTGAAATGCCTCTCTCAAGGGAACAATGCCAGAACCCGAGGAACTAAACCTGCAACCTCTGAGGCCCCTAGTTGTTACTCTAAACTGCCACCACAGTTTATGATGTATATCATGCCTTAATTCATAGAGAGAATGGCTTTCACAGAGGCCAGAGGCCATATTAGACAGGGGTGCCCACTGCCGAGTCTGAGAACTACTATTTTAAGGCACTTTTTCCGTGTGTGCGTACGTGTGTGAGTGTGTGTGTGTGTGTGTGCAAGCGTGGGGAGGTTGTGCAGTGGTGACTCACCGTCACACACACCTGGGTGTTGCATGGCAGCAATTTTGCACCACAAACCCGCAGAGGAGCGGAGGAAGGGATGGGATTGGTTTATCTGAGTAGACCAGAGAATGCTTAGAGAGCGGATGGGATGGAGGCTTGGTCAGGCCGCTGTGGAAGTGGGCCCCTGTGAGTCAGGAGCTGGGTTTAACTGCATCTCACACCCCTGCGTGGATCCCCGGGTGACTCAGGAGAAGTGGTTAGTGATGCCCTAAATTTAAGAAAACAAAAATGTGCCCATTAACATTCTCTTCATGTTAGCCATTTAACTACAAAAGAGGCACAAGCAATGAGAAGGATACACTACACCCCTGAAGTACCTTTCATCCCCACCCACGGTCTGCATCCTGCTCCAGTGTGTGGATGGGCCCCACAGTCTGCATCCTGCTCCAGTGTGTGGATGGGCCCCACGGTCTGCATCCTGCTCCAGTGTGTGGATGGGCCCCACGGTCTGCATCCTGCTCCAGTGTGTGGATGGGCCCCACGGTCTGCATCCTGCTCCAGTGTGTGTATGGGCCCCACAGTCTGCATCCTGCTCCAGTGTGTTGATGGGCCCCACAGTCTGCATCCTGCTCCAGTGTGTGGATGTGCCCCACGGTCTGCATCCTGCTCCAGTGTGTGGATGGGCCCCACGGTCTGCATCCTGCTCCAGTGTGTTGACGGGCCCCACGGTCTGCATCCTGCTCCAGTGTGTGGATGGGCCCCACAGTCTGCATCCTGCTCCAGTGTGTGGATGGGCCCCACAGTCTGCATCCTGCTCCAGTGTGTGGATGGGCCCCACGGTCTGCATCCTGCTCCAGTGTGTGGATGGGCCCCACGGTCTGCATCCTGCTCCAGTGTGTGGATGGGCCCCACAGTCTGCATCCTGCTCCAGTGTGTGGATGGGCCCCACGGTCTGCATCCTGCTCCAGTGTGTGGATGGGCCCCACGGTCTGCATCCTGCTCCAGTGTGTGGATGGGCCCCACGGTCTGCATCCTGCTCCAGTGTGTGGATGGGCCCCACAGTCTGCATCCTCTTAAGGTGCTGTTCCAGCAACTGCTACCAGATTTATTTTACGCAAAACTTAAAACCTGTTTGAAACTTGGTTTAAACTGAATTACCTTTAAGAAACCTGACAATTTTTTTTTGTGAAAATCACTAAAAACTGAAAATGATGAGCCTCAAGTGTACTGTTTGAAATAAATCATAGTTATCTGACATATATTCAAATAGCCACTGGAAAAAAAATATGAGCAGAAGCAAAGTGTGGGTGGAAACACTGGCATTTCTACAGGTAAGCAGTGCACTCAAGTGATTATTATTTGTGAGAGGAAAACAATAACACTAGCAGACCAAATAGACCCCTCAGCTCAAGATAGTTTCATACTCACATTCTTATTTCTCACATTCTCATTTTCACACCAGGAAAG
The DNA here is from genome assembly GCA_019788955.1 of Albula glossodonta. NCBI lineage: Eukaryota > Metazoa > Chordata > Actinopteri > Albuliformes > Albulidae > Albula > Albula glossodonta. The sequence goes on from JAFBMS010000144.1 coordinate 25,397, forward strand.
ACTGCTACTGACACAAAAAGAAAAACACAGGAGCAAACAAAGCAAGCATAGCATGAAGCTAATTTTATAGCTTATAATCTGGTTGAAGGATCAAGTAGACAGTGTTTTTGGGGCACTGAAATAATAAATGAAAAATTAATTAAAATTCATAAATTACATTAGATCAGGATGCTTTTGTGTATTGATTGATGATAAAATTATGATTTTCATCAACAAGGTGATATTGCACAGCACAAAAAGCTCAGGACAATTCATGAAAACAGACGGGATGAAAAGAGCGTTTTTTTTTTTCGTTTGTGTCTGGCCACAATTGTCAAGAGAGCAACGTGTAACGTATGAGTTTTCCATGTCAAGCATCTTGGCCATCCCTAAAAAGGAGTGCATTTTTCCTCTTTTAAAAGCTATAACTCATTCTTGAACTATACCCATACCCTTTTCTTAGGGTGCAGTTTTCTTCAATCTGCTATTTTGGTGCTCAAAACAGAACTGAACACCGAACTTCACAACTGGGCGTTCTGAGAGCTAATTTCACCTCGCTTTGTATATTATGACACATTGCACAACATAAGACCATTTCTGACTCTCATCACATGCACACACACAATTATACACACACACACACACACGGCCACATACAAATACACACACACACACACACACACGCACACACCGTCATGACTCTGCAGTGAGTTTCCATTATCTAAGGGAATGAGTGAGCCGCGACCCGAGAGTGAGACCAGTCCCTGCCCTGATAACCGGCCCATGGGAGCACTTTATTTAGAGTCATCTCTCTCCCATCCTTCATCGCCCTCTTATTCCCCACCTCACAGCTAAGCACTGCGTCAGTGGACTGTTCACTTACTCACATAAGTATGAATTAGACCTCTTCTTTTACATTTTACCGTTACCTTTGTGGTGTAAACCGTTGTCAAGGCGACTTACAGATCTTGAAGTTTCACAGATGTTTTGAGATGATGTCAGTTTATACTGTAACAGTTGCGGTCGAGTGCAATCCTCAGGATCCAGAAGGGGGCGCTCCAGGCTGGGATCTGCGCTCAAAACCCTCTGAATCAGCATCACTTATGCCCAATTTATATCTAGAGGGGTCGCTTTGATGTTACTATTCAATATTAATATTAACATTAATTTATATTATTTTCAATAAATGGATATTCAATGCATTGGCATTGGTGGGGCCCTGGCCATACGATAAAAGAGGTCACATGACCTTCCGTGCCTCTCCACATAATGAGAACCTACACTGAGGAGCTGTGCCAGCTTCAAGCCGGGGTATGTGATATGTACATATTACACATGCGATAGGTTTTCTCCTCTTCTTGGTGTGCATGCCACATTTTTATGCCATATTCTTTCTACATATTCATGTTCTTTATGTTATTACATGATTGCTATGCCAAGTATTTTTTTATAGTATTAAGCGTCTTTCTTGACGAAATTCGGGTGGAGTACCTTCCTCAAGGGCATAACACAGTTGCAGCCTACCTGGGAACTAAACCTGAAACTTATAAGTGATTAGCCCCCTCCCTGAGCATCATATTACCTGTTTATCTGACATGTTCTGGCATGAGAGTTTTTATCTACGAGGGCTTTCATGCTCATTTCATTTGTGAAAGTCTCTGCCTGAGTTACAATTTACAATGGAATTCACACACACCCACACGCACATACCTGCACACACACACACACGCAAGCACATACACACACAACTGCTCTTACACATACCCACCCACACATACACTCACTCACCTGCACACACACACACACACACACACAGACAGCTTTGTAAGTTTAGTAACTTCCATGATCTAAGCAAATGAATGCATCATATTTGTGATGTATCCATGTCTCTGGGATCAATCTGACATGGGTGACAGCACAGACCCAGTCACTGCCCTGGTCACTGGCCAACGTTATCACCCCCCTCTCGTCCCTCACTCCCCCACATGGATACACCTCTAAATGATGCAAGCATTTGCTCAGGGTACATTTTATTTATTCACTCATGTGTATTTAAACTCTCCATTTACTTTTCCGCGCAGTTCCTTTCGAGTAATGATTATCATGATGGCTTTCTACATATCTAGCATTTCACAAATTATACATCTAAATAACTTCATTTTACTGGACCAGCTCTGGTGCAGCACTGTTGTTGAATATATTGGTAGCCCTTTTACTGAGGGACCTACCCCTAAAATTCTCTGAATTCAGGGTCTCTCATGGCACCATTTTAAGGAAACAACTCTTTCTATTTACTCATGTAAGTTTGAATTATGAGCAGTCCTTTTACTTTTTAATCTGTTATTAATTGTAATGATACACAGGGAAACTTCTTAAATTATTGAGTAATATACTTCTTTCTTTAATGGGTAATGTGAACTGTATCACCACCTGTCTGCAGTGTGGAGCGCACAACATTTTGGAGAGAAGCTTTGCTTATCTCTCGCTCCACTGATGATGTTTTTCAGTAAAGTTATGTTTATCATAACAGTTTTGAGGGAGTGCCATTCTTTAAACTATGTGAGGATAACATACGAGTCAACCTGAGCAGGTGCATTCCTCTGATATTGACACATTGCTTTAACCTTTTCTTTCTTTCCTTCTTTCTTTCTTTCTTGCTGTTGTAGTAGCAAGGAGTGTCAGTGTTGTCACACCGATGCCCCAGGCCATAACTATATGACATTCTGTTCTCTCAGCCTTTGGAATTTGGCCCTTTATAAGTTAATTTTTTTTTTAGTTTTACTTTGTTTTAAAATGTGTTTATTCCACCTCAACTGATAGGGGTCAGTAGCCCCAGTGAAAACCTTCCCCACAGATGGAATGGCAAGATCCTGTGTGCGTCATTTTATCCAACTTATGCGATGACTACCTCTCGCTTTTTTCCACACTGCTGGTGGGAAACAAATTATATATGGCCTATGCTGTGGGTGGGGCGGGGCGGGGGTGTTAAAAGTGATCACATGATCGGTTCATTAATCTTGCCAGTACCTGGCTGACCAGAGGGGGTCACTAGAGTGGAGTGAGAGTCTTAATTGATAACAGATCCTTGCTACCTAGCAAACTGCTGTAGGGCTGGTTTGTACAAAAAGGGTTGGGTTTAAATGAGGACATTAAATTCATTAAAGGATTAATAGGCAGCATCATTTTACACACAGAGTTGTCAATGCTTGGAGCAGCTTGCAAGGTCATGTAACTGAGGCAGGGACCCCTGGAGTGTTCAAGTTCAGTTCTGTAGGTAAATGGGCTTGATGCAGTGCTGGATACTCTGTAGACTGTAGGTAAATGGGCTTGATGCAGTGCTGGATACTCTGTAGACTGTAGGTAAATGGGCTTGATGCAGTGCTGGATACTCTGTAGACTGTAGGTAAATGGGCTTGATGCAGTGCTGGATACTCTGTAGACTGTAGGTAAATGGGCTTGATGCAGTGCTGGATACTCTGTAGACTGTAGGTAAATGGGCTTGATGCAGTGCTGGATACTCTGTAGACTGTAGGTAAATGGGCTTGATGCAGTGCTGGATACTCTGTAGACTGTAGGTAAATGGGCTTGATGCAGTGCTGGATACTCTGTAGACTGTAGGTAAATGGGCTTGATGCAGTGCTGGATACTCTGTAGACTGTAGGTAAATGGGCTTGATGCAGTGCTGGATACTCTGTAGACTGTAGGTAAATGGGCTTGATGCAGTGCTGGATACTCTGTAGACTGTAGGTAAATGGGCTTGATGCAGTGCTGGATACTCTGTAGACTGTAGGTAAATGGGCTTGATGCAGTGCTGGATACTCTGTAGACTGTAGGTAAATGGGCTTGATGCAGTGCTGGATACTCTGTAGACTGTAGGTAAATGGGCTTGATGCAGTGCTGGATACTCTGTAGACTGTAGGTAAATGGGCTTTATGCAGTGCTGGATACTCTGTAGACTGTAGGTGAATGGGCTTGATGCAGTGCTGGATACTCTGTAGACTGTAGGTAAATGGGCTTGATGCAGTGCTGGATACTCTGTAGACTGTAGGTAAATGGGCTTGATGCAGTGCTGGATACTCTGTAGACTGTAGGTAAATGGGCTTGATGCAGTGCTGGATACTCTGTAGACTGTAGGTAAATGGGCTTGATGCAGTGCTGGATACTCTGTAGACTGTAGGTAAATGGGCTTGATGCAGTGCTGGATACTCTGTAGACTGTAGGTAAATGGGCTTGATGCAGTGCTGGATACTCTGTAGACTGTAGGTAAATGGGCTTGATGCAGTGCTGGATGCTCTGTAGACTGTAGGTAAATGGGCTTGATGCAGTGCTGGATACTCTGTAGACTGTAGGTAAATGGGCTTGATGCAGTGCTGGATACTCTGTAGACTGTAGGTAAATGGGCTTGGTGCAGTGCTGGATACTCTGTAGACTGTAGGTAAATGGGCTTGATGCAGTGCTGGATACTCTGTAGTTTGTAGGTAAATAATGAGCCCAGTAGGACTGAATAGCCTGTTCTTGTCATGATTTGGAGCTAAATTTTGCTCTTCTTAACTCTTACTACAAAGGTCATTTACTAGACACAGAAGAAGCACCTTGACTTTTACCTTCTTCAGGGGTTTTCTGTGGTCACAGGAGTCAGCGACATTCACACTCAGGTATATGGCGCCCCCTGGGGGCCTAAATCCTTTTTTTACTCACAGTTTTTTCCATTGTGTACGGCTTCTTAAACCACAGTGTATCCAAACTCTCCCAACCACAATGAATCACACAGTGCTTGGAACATAACAAATTACAGCTTCTCACTAAAGAGTCTCAGATACATTTATTTTTGTCTTGTCAATTTTGTTACAAATCAGACAGCATATTACTGTATGCCACAATCTGTCCATGTGCATGCGAGTGTGTGTTTTTGTGTGAGTATTCTAGTATATACCGGCGTGTTTGCGAAAGTGTTTGAGTATGTGTGGGTGTGCATGTGTGTGTGTTGTGTGCATGTCTGAGTATGGGTGTGTACGAGTATGTATGCATGTATACGTGTAGAACAGGGGTGTCAAACTCCAGTCCTGGAGGGCCGCAGTGGTAGCTGGTTTTTGGTGTGTTTTAGCACTTAATTGATTAATTAAAATCACTGGTTGGCTAAAGAGTCCACACACCTGGTTTCCAAGGCCTGAAATGGCTGCCAATTGAAAGGAAAGAACAAAAACTCGCAGACACTGCGGCCCTCCAGGACTGGAGTTTGACACCCCTGGTGTAGAAGGTTATGGGTAGGGGGGTTAGGTATGCGGCAGGAGCGCTGCCAAAGCACTGTAGGATTTCATGGTATTTCACTGATGAGCCAACAGTGACACAGGCTAAAAACATTTAATATATTAATATAATTTTATAATAATGAGTTAATTATGTAAATATTTTCACCATTTTATCATGTTTTATTCAAGCAGTTCCTGCATTCTACGTGGATCTCCAAAGATCACTTCCCTGCAACAAAGTCACGCTAAAGCAGTTCCCCCACACCACTCTGTTTTTAAAATGATATGAAATTAGGTGGAAGGGGGGAAACCCATTTAATATCTTAAAATCTATTCCAGGAGTAAGCACAGAGCAGAAGGTTGGAAAACCCCGGCCGCAGAAAATAGAAGTGCCGCTGTATACTTGTTCCACCCATGCACTAGACCAGCTGATTTCACTAATCACCTTCCCTACCTGAGTGAGGAGTCGTGCTAATTGGAATCAGCTGGTTTCGAGAATGGGTGGAACACACACACACACACACACACACACACACACACACACACTCTATGACTATGTCTATGTCTATGTCTTGGTCGTTTAGTACACCCCAAGATGGAAGCACACTGTGGTGTTAATTATTTTCATAAGAATATCTAATCCTGTGCACTCAAGATTCCTATGACAGTAGTGAGAGGTAGACACCACACACTGCCTGCAGACCACGGACCTTCCACAGATTTTTTTTATCCATTAAACTGCAACGCTTGGTAGGGCTCCGCTTTCATTCTGCCCTAGTGCCCTCCAACAGTTGAATCGTCTTCCAAGGGAACGGAAACAGTAAGAAATTACGGCAGAGAAATGAAACCACCGAATGGGACGTAGAGGCTTCATCAGATGGGCACTACATTTTAAGGGCGGTAAAGGTGAGTCACCCCCATGTCCCCTTCATGGCAAAGCGCTGTAGACTCTGAAAAACAGTGCTGGTTTAAATTTTAACGGACTATTGGGTGCTTTGTTGGAAAGCTACAGCAGTTTTGTTACCACGCAACGACACTTCCACCTCTGAACGTAGTTCGTATTCACGCAGGATTGTGTTGATTTCAACCCTCGATGTTGCTTTTAGGTGAACTCATAACAAGTTAGTATAAGTCAGCATAAGTTAGCATAAATTGGTCAATGTAGGGTGTGAGAAAAGATTAAAATGTTTCAATGGCTTACTATAATGAAGACTTTTTGTTTGCTCTGTTTCAAACGTCCATTGTGGCGTGACTGCTTAGTTTTTGGCAGTTGGCCCAAACCCAGACGAGGAGTTCCCTTCGTGTCCCCCTCCCCCGCTCCCTCAATCTCAAGACCGTTGGAATGACTACCTTGTGGTTCACAACTACCACATCGATGAAATGGTTAATGTTTCATATCTTTACGCAACATCACCAACAGGCGGCAGACCAGCGGTGATTTATCACGGGAATGCTCTAGCCCTACATGGAAAATGGCTAGCCATCACATGATTTCGTGGAACGATATGCAGCTGCTATTTACATTTCTATTAAAAATAGACTTACAACGATCAACGATATTCTTTTTAAATAAACCTGTACAAACAAATACGAATGAAAGCTGAGTTTAGAAGACTTGGGACTCCTTCAGGGTCCCAGAGATCCTTAATATAGGATCCGCTGCATCTTAAGACGAAGTTATACAACTAATATTTTTACACAGTTCAGCTGGATATTCAGGTGAAATACTTTACAGTGTCCTATCGGGGTTTTAGACCTCAAAACCATTATAATACACTGTCACCCCATTACGCAAAGCACTTTATCAGCTAGTGAATCCAAAAGTCGGTCAGGTCACAGCCAGTCAGCACAGACAGCATCTCACGCAGGTGAGGTGAATTCATTAAAAATATTGTCACCAAATGTTTTCTCACCAGCCAGCTCCAGCATAGCCAGTGGGAAGAAAAGCTTCACACTTGCCGTTTTGACAGTTCCACAGAGCAAATTCAGCATTTTTTCCCCTGCTAAATATATACATTTTCCTGCCCTCTGTTATCTCTCTAGTCTGAAGGACACTATACTGTACATTAGCTTACCAAGTGCTATTTTAAACAACTCATACTCATTGGAAACAACACAAGGCGAAACTAACAAAAAAAGACATTATATAAAAATAACCATGTTCTTTTATGTGCATTTCCACCATTGCTGGTTTCCATTCTTAAAAGGTTAATTACCTTTTAATTTTAGTTATTTATAAACTCTCTTATCCAGAGCAATGTACACAGTTTTGGTTTTTACACCCTGTCCATATCTATACAGTTGGATGTGTATCAAAGCAATTCAGGTGAAGAACCTTGTTCAACAGTAGGGGGACCCACCTGAGAATCAAACTTTCTCACTATAATACTGATAACATGAATGTTGACATTGTCCTCAAAGTACCTGCTGTTGCTGCTGTCCTGCTGAATGCAAATATCTCAGCGATGAGCTCTTGCCCTGATCCCCCTCAGGTCGTGTGCGCACAGTGTTTCATGTTTTATAATTGAACTCCGAGCTGCAGAACAGGGTAAAGCTAATGGTTCTGCTCTTTCTCTGTGGATCATTAATTCTGGAAATTCTGTAGCGGCTGCAACACGTTCTCTATCCCGGAGATAAATATAGATTTATTTTTGGCTGGAACGGGGGAGAAAGTCAGTCCTCCACTTGTGCTTATGAAAAAAGAGTAAATTAGCACTGTAACTGCTGGCAGTGTAGGTTTGGTTTTATTTTCCGATATTGTGGACATTCTTTGCCTTGAAATGGCTTACTGCCCTTTTCACAGTTTCCTCATTATCTAACAGACCACAGTTACTTTGCTTGGAATTAACTTAAACTATACTCATACTTCAAAAGTATACTCATATATGAACATATTTGTACACCAAGGATATGCTAACAGGTAATTTGATCTTGAATGAACGAAGCCACCATAAACATACAGGGTTGAAAACTACGAGAAAAAACCTCCAGTATGGTACCTAATTATGCGATTTTTATTTGAAATAATGAATGTGTAAAATGTTATGTGAAATGTATCATCAATGTGTCATCAATCCATTCATTATGCTATTCCATACTACAACCAATAGATGGCAGTAGTATACAAATAGATTCTATTATTTTCTTCACACATTTGTATATTGGTGTCAAAGTAAATTAAATTAAAAATGTATCAATTAAAAGTAGTACTGTTTGTGGAATTTTAAAATATTTGTAAGTGAAGGCAATTTTAGGGGGTCAATTTTAATGTCCACCATGAAGACTGGACAGGAAGCTGAATGACCGATATGACAGATCATCCAGCCCTTTAGTTTGGAAGCTGCCTGGGCCTTGAACAGAGTGGTTACCCCCAACCACAGGACACCGAATCCTGGACCTTGTCATACCTGTCCTCCTGGCTGTATCTACAACCCTTGCCAACCTAGGCACCACCTTGGATCACATCCCAGTCTTGGTTGATCGCAGCCTGCCTGTGCACAGGGATAAGCCTTAAAAGAGGAAGGTGTGGCAGTATACTAAAGCCAGCTTTTGTGAAATTTGCGGCTCCTTCTTAAGCACTGACTGGCAGAAAGTATTCACTGTGGAAAGCACAGGAAAGAGCTGTGACCAGTTCACCAAGATCATCCAGGCTGCCATGGAACAATTCAACCCCAGCAAGAGCTGTCGCTAGAAAGCCAGAGCACAAAGTGTGGTTTGATGAAAAGTGCAGAAGAGCAGTGAAGAGGAAGCAGCGACTTTTTAGATGGCTAAAAATAGAATGACACTGCCACCAACAAGCAAAAGTCAGCCCCAAGGCCAGACCCAAAGGCAGCCAGGCTGAGAAACGAGCAAGAGGGAACCACAGCACCAAGCTTGCAAAGTAACTCACTGACGATACTCTCAGCAGCAAGGGACAGTGGAGCCCTGTCGGTTCCCTCACAGGGAGTGGCACTAACTGTGATATTTCACCGCTCAAGACCAAGCAGAAATGTTCTGTAAGGCTTTTTGCACAGAAATTCCACCTGCGAGATGCTAACGCCCTGGTTGCACGCGTCAAAACGGTGCACCACCTGCTCTATCGAGACCATCACGTTCAAACTCCAGGCTGACAACGGGCTCCAACAGACCTCTGGCTTTCCAAAGCCTCTGGCCCGTGGTCAGATTTCCACCCACAGTCCTCGAGGAATGCATCTCTCAGCTTGCAAGCCGTCTTTCGCGCCTCTTCTACCATTGCTTCTCGAGTGGATTTTTCCCAAGCCAGCGTGAGACGGCCTCCATTACACACATACACAAGATGGCCTCCAAAGTGTATCCATTCAGACACCAGCCCACATTCCTGCTTTCCATCATAAGCAAGGTCATTTAAAACACCGCCGGCTGTCTATGATTGAATATCTGCTGTGGCTGTTGTCAGTTGCAATTGGTTAAAGGTGCAGGTTTGATTGACAGATAGGGCACTGCTGTTGTACCTTGAATTGCTTCAGCAAGTCTCCAGCTGTATGAATGAATGGTCAGGCAAGAAAAAGTAGGTTGCTCTCGTTAAGTGCATTTGCTAAATGTAAATGTACATCATGTCCTTTATCATGTATGTATATTTGTGCTGTAATGAGGTCCAGGGTTCACTGTGAGGATCCATGTCAGTGTAGCATTTAGCAGGTGCCTTTGAACCACAGTTACAGTGAGTGCGTTATCAGTATGACTAAGGATGCATCTCTTCCTGTGTTATCGAGCAAGAGACGCTCAAAAGAAGCCCATCTGATCTGGGCCTACGTGCCTGTATAATCCTTGAACCCAGATGGTCAGATGACCAGAAAACTCTGCCATCTCTCCATTATTTCACAAAGGAAGTTTTGCGGAAGCGTTTTTTTTTTTTTTCCTCTCTTTGAATCACCACTTTTGCCAAAAGAGCTCTGTCCATTAGCCTTAGACATTCCTTCAATGATTATGACATATTTATTTGCTACTGGAAGTTGCACTACTTCACTACTTTGCTCTACAATATTTTCACCATGCCTGGAGTAACAAGTTTGCATTCAGCTGAGCTTGTGTGTTCACGTACATACAAATGTTTGCGTGTACATGTATAACCCTGTAAGCGGTGTTGCAATAGCAGTGTTAGCGTTTTTTTTTCCCTGTCATTCTTCCCCTTATGCATGCACCCACTCTCATTATGTAACACAGTACAAATGAAGATAAATTCAGGCATTTAGGAACGGGGTCGTGTGTGTGTGTGTGAGAGAGAGAGAGTGTGTGTGTGTGAGTGTGTGTGTGTGAGTGTGCTTGGATGGAAGAGTGTGTGAGGGTGTTTGGGGGGGGGGGGGTGCACCTCCTGTCGTGACTTCTTGTCTTCCTTCTGTCACTGTTTCTCTGGTCACTACTTGAAATGAGGACACAAAACTGCATCACATGTCCACTGATGACGGGGAGAAGGACAGGGAGGAAATGAATTTGTGATCTTATTTTAACTGCATGGTGTAACCACTCATGCGATCATGAACATGAACATGCGAGTAGTTACAACATGCAGCTAAATTAAAATTAGAACCACCATCCCATCCCCCCCCTTTTTGCCACCTTCAGCCAACCTTCCTTGTTGAACCTCTCCCACCAATTCTGGAGGTTGAGAACATGTGATGCCTCGCATTCATGTAATTGCTAGCCCTCCCTTTTCACACACTGAGGATGTGTCACTAATTACATACTGCTCATGCCATTGGATGAACACAAAGTTAGTATACACTTGGCTCACACTTGCAGGCACCAACACCAACCAGCAGTGGCCGCTAGGGAGCATTTCCTTTTACAGTCTTTCCCTGGTGATTCTGCTTCAACAATGTGCACCTTTTGCTAAAGCAGGTAATGAGTTGGAGACGCTTAAACATCATCCTGTTTGTGTTGAGAGTACATTGCAATTGGTTGATGAAATTTTTATGGCACTTCTTTTTCCTTGTACTTTTAGGAACCAACTGTGAGTTAGTATTTTAATACATCAATCTATGTCTACTGTCTGCTACTTTTTATTTTTGACGTTTTGCTCTGTATGACCAGATTTTTTACATGATGCAGTGCAAAAATAAGGAAGTAGGAAAAATATAATTGAATGAAAATTTTAATATAGCTTCACTTCTCCTCAGAAGCAGATGGTGGCAGAGAATCACACAAATCAACACTGCCCTCAGGAAGCCGAAATGATTCAGCAGTTGTTTCTATGTTGAACTGTGTTATTGTTGTTGCTGTTTCCCCCAGTCACATGCAGAATGAGTGCCATATAATACAATTAACACCACTTATATCAACGTAACAGCCTTTGCTGAATCAAAGGGCAAAATAACAGAAAGTCAATGAATGTTGTTTCTCTATGCGCATGCCAGCCTGTTATCAGAGGCAGACAGGAAAACACTCAAACCTGAGAGTGTGTTCTGCCAATCCCATAATTATGGGTACTTAAGGTTTAAAAATATCACAATCTCATGTCATGAAAACAAGTTTTTACTCTCTCTCATTTGTGTGTGCTCGGATCTGTACCTAGCTCGCTTGCTTTGCATGGCTGATGTCTACAGGGTTTATTTGGATGTATGACTCTGTGGAGTCTCTGTTCTCCCTTACAGTTACCAATCTTACTCAGTATTACACCCTTCTGTCTGGCAAGTGTCCTGGGTTTGAAGGGCTAATTAGTGAACAGCCCTGGAGACATGACTGGGGCCTCATGACAGGGCTAGAAGACAAGTCGAATAGTAAATCAAAAAACTAAACATGGAACACTCACAAAGCAGCCTTTGAGGCGCGGCAACAGTAGCAACAGTAACTAGGGCTCTTGTAAAGGATAAAAGTCTGCGTCCTGGTCTTGGGACTCAACTCCAGCTTTGGTCAGAGGTCCACAGTGGTGAAGTCGCCACAGTAGGCTGACCCTCGGTGGAGAAACGGGATGTAACCTGGTTAAAACCATCAGTCTCTCTCCTCCCTGACACCCACTGCAGTTTGAGAACGAAGGGTTCTGAATCACACCCAAAGAGGGTTCTCTGATTATTAGAATGAAGGAACCTTTTTTTGGTGCTTTATTGAGCCGTTAACAAACCATTTGGTATTATGAAATTGTTAATGGTTCTAAAGAGTACCAAATAAAAAGGTTTCCCCTGTGATTGCAAGTAAAGAACGCCTGTAGAACCATTTTTCTTGAGTGTCATTGGTCGGTTGCCTGCTGGTTTGGGAACCAAACATATGTTGACTCTGTGTTTCAGAACAGCATGAAAAACATGTGTTTGGCATAGGATATGTGAAGGAGTTGGCTACAGTGTGAAAAATAGGTTTGTTTCCATGTGAACTGAAGGAGTTAACTGCTTGGCTGAGTTAGTGAGGGAGGGCCACAGTACAGCTGATTACATAGCTCAGTGCAAGGCAGGGAGGAAAAAAATGAGATTTATTATAATTTTTTAAAACTGTGATTTGTGACCGAATGATTCAGCCAGTGCTCGTCAGTGAGACCATGCCAAATTATGAAAGAGAAGTATAATGACACAAAGCCGAAAAATGAAAATGAAACGGTGACAGAAAAGAAAGGAGAGCAGCGGTCTGAGCTTCAGCGCCAGGCTGGACCCAGAGATTAGCCCTGCGCAGCCCTCTCTCTGATAAAGAGGGATAGACTTCTATAAAAACCTGACAAGACATAAACTATATTTAAACTGGGCTAGATCATAAACAATGACAGATCTCATATGGTACCTTACAATTATGTTAGACTTTCCCCTGAGAAAGAAAGAACAATATGAATGGCAGATATAGTTATGAGCAGAATCATGTCTCTGAGTGGAACTGTAATTTGCCTGTTCCAGTTATACTGTGCAGATTTGTGTGATTTTGTTGTTTTTTTTGTGACACACAAACACTCACACTGTGAATAGTACTGCTGTGTCACAGGTTCAGTCCTTTCTGGTTCCCTTTTTAAGTCACATATTTCATCACATGTCTTCCTGGTTCATGGTATGTATTTAAAAGACACACTATATATATATATATATATATATATATATATATATATATATATATATATATATATATATATGTGTGTGTGTGTGTGTCTTTTGTGACTTCCTGTGTTACTGTGATCAGTATTTCTCTAACCACCCTATGTATGTGTGACCTTATCTGTTTTGTCTGCTTGTGTGAGTGTTTGCATTTTACAAAAATAAATAAAATATTAAATCATTTAAATCCACATTTTCACACAGTAACACTGGGACAGTAAAAAAATCATCATTCCACCCATAGACAGAATGTGCTCATAACTGAGAATGAAATATCTGCTGCAGAACAGACTGACAGATGGAATGTGCAAAGCTGAGAGAAACCGCCTGTGGAAGAAAAAACAAACATCCGTGACCATTGCAGTGGAGATGGATATAATAAATGTACTGTTCCCTCCAAAAAATATTTTAGAACAAAGAGACATTTTTTCATGATTTTGGCTCTGTATTCCACAATTTTCAATTTGTAATAAAAAAAGTTCACATGTGGTTAAAGTGCAGATTCTCAGCTTTTATTAAAGGGTATTTTTAGACATTTTGGTTTCACCATGAAGAAAACACGGTGGTTCTGAAATACAGCTCCCCATTTTGGGGTTTAAAATTGTTCAGGATGTCACAAAAGAACCATAGAACAATATCTAGGGACCTGCAGCCCTCTCTCCTCAGTTGAGGACAGTGTGAATGACTCCATCATCGGAGAGAATCTGGGCAAAAATGGATTCATGTAAAAGTAGCAAGGCAGAAGCCACCGTCCAACAAAAACCTGAATACTTTGCCAAAAAAATAAAACACCTGGATGATCCTTACAAGTTCTGGAACAATGTTTTAAGAACAGGTGAGGTAAAAGTGGACCCCTTTAGGCAGCATAGGTCATAGATCCACATCAAGAACCTCATACCAATGGTTGTGGTGTCTTGGTTTGTGGATACTTTGCTGTATCAGAACTAGACAAATTGCCTTCGTTGAAGAAACCATGAATTCCACTCTGTATTAGAGAATTCTACAGAAAAATGTCAGGCCATTGAATCATGAGCTGATGTTTTGCTGGGTCATTCAGCAAAACGATGACCCACAATGCATGATCAAATCTGAATCCAAATGGTTGAAAAACAAGAGCTGCGGAACATACTGGTGAGATGTAGGACCAGCAAGCGGTTTGTGCTGGAAAACCCATGAATGTTACTGAGCCAAAGCAGTTCTGCATGGAGGAGCGGGCCAGAACCTCCGCAACGCTGCATGAGTTACTGGAGCTTTAAATGTTTAGCTGCGATCATTGCTGCTAAACGTGGCTTAACCGGTCATTGAGTCTAAGGGGCGATTTCTTTGTCACACCTGGCCATTGGGTTCTGCACAACTCCCTTTGATAAGTTAAATATGCATCAAAATTGAATTTCAGTTTGTTCGCTCAGTATCCCCAATGTTAGGTTTTTGTTGGAGATATGGTAACATTCAGTGTAAAAAAAGAATATGTAAGACTGCCAAAATTCAAACAAGGGAGAATATTGTTTCATTGGGCCGTTCATAGATACATGCTCTACGTATTATGATACACAACCCAGCCTGTACATTGTAATAATATCTCAAATAAGGACAGGCCCAGGGTCAGTTACTGTGGAGCAAAGGGTACTCAAAGTAAGTAAGTCAACGCATATGACTTCAAGCAAGCACGTTCTGTGGATTTGTTGTGGGACCTGGCATTGCTTTAATGGTTGGGTAATTCAACATATTTGGTAAAGCATTGAGTGGTCTTGGCTACGGATACTTCTTGAAAAGGTCCTCTTTTTTTGTATGGCTTTTACAGGGTGCAGCAGTCCCTACAAGTCCAGGTTAAAAGTCCAGTTTCCCTACCATTACCCTACAGTGCAACCAACTTGCACCAAGTATGATGTGTCCGGTCCTTACACTCCAAAAGAAAAGCATACCAAAGTCCACACCAGTCACTGCGTCATCGGGAATGCAGATCTGTAATTTCAAGCAGTGTTCTAGAAAAGAATGTAGCAAATGTAGGACCGAGACTGAGACTTTTGGTCGAGGGTTCACAAACCCATCCCCTCATTTATCGCTGTTCTTTATCTGTAGTCAGTTTGAAAAACCAGAGTGATGCTGAGGTATCCCTCCTGTTCCTCTGGAGCTACATGGTCTCCATGTTCAAGATTTCAAGGATACCATATGTCAGAGTTACTTCCCCCCCCCACGAATTGTTCCCCTTTTATTTTCTCCCAACCCCTTCAAAAACTTAAAAAAAAGAAATCAAAACGGTGTCCATGAATGAATGTCACAGTTTCTTCTTGGAGAAAGAACCAACTCATGGGAGATGACTGGTCTGGCTTCAGCACTGAACATTCCATGGATTCAGATGTTCTCTCTAAACAACGGAGAGTTTCTCACTCCATGAACAAAGCCTCCTTGTGCCTCGTATCGACCTTCCTCCATTTGATTTTCAGTGTTTGACTCGGTCTCACGGTCCCCATATGACAGACTGATTGCTATTACATCATAATCATGGGCCAGACAAGCCACTTCCTCCATTATGACATAACACTGTCCAACACTGGAGATGTTCTTTGGGAATAAATCAGTGATCACTACTTCTGACCAATCATGATCTTATGTAAGGCAGGATAACGATTGAAAGTGGCTGTTCAGGGCCAGACACCTCCCTGGCCAATCCACTCCACATGCTCATGTCTGGGAAGCCTTTGCCAAAAAATAAAAGCATGTTTTCCTGACTGTCCATCGGAGACTGAGCATCTGGAATCAAGCATAAGATATCCCCAGCCCTGGTCCTGGAGGTCCACAGGCTGTGCTGGGTTTCTCCATCACTCCACTCCTAATTTATCAGTTGACTGCATAGTTTGTTCACCCCATTTTGATTCTTGGGTCTGAACCGATCGTCCATTTTGTTTAAGGTGGCAACCAAAACCAGCAGGTCGTGTAGCACTCCATGACCAAATTCTGAGAGGCCCATGGTGGGCCGTGATATTATCCTGACCAGCCTGGCATTGCACTATGCTGAATGTATTTCTGTTGGTGTGTTCTTACTGTTGAGCTCACCAAATCACGTTTAATGGATGAAGCTGCTGTCTTAAAAAAAAAAACATTGTAAGAGGGCTGTTTACTTTGTCATACCAAAAGGAAGCTGGAAACTGGAAACGCAAAATAAAGCATGTGATATCACAGCAGTGTGAAATAATGGTTAGGGAACTAACTGTTCTTTGCAACTCCGAAGCAGCAGATTCCATTCTACACTAGCCATAGGATAGGAAATAACCAAGTGATGGAATATTACTTTCATGTTTTGGGCATGGATTGATAATGAGGTGTCTTAAGTGAATTTGTTTGCTCAATGGAACAATAGCCACAGTGCTCTGTCAAACTTCTGTGTTACAAGCCCAGTTCCCTGACCATTGCGCTACCCTACAACTACAATGCTGTGTCAGGCCTCAGGAACTCCCAAACACAAGGACATTGAAAGTTTAATATTTGCATAGAAAATGACAACAAAAAAATACCAGCCAAGACACCACACATAGATAGATTTAAGGAAGTGAAAATGAACCCATAGCGGTGGTGCAGTTGAGAAATGGTTGAGCCCCTACACAGGACTGAACTTAAACTCTCATGCTGTCAGAGAAATGTTGTTCCCTGCGACATTTCATTGAATACAAAGTGCCAGAGCATTTTGGCTGAGGAGGCTTGTGAATTTAAACAAAAGCGATTTTAACACTTAGAGAGTTTTGAAATACTGATTTTTAAGTGGTGAGCGCATCAGGGGGTTTGACACACAATTTAGGCAAGCTATTATACAAAGCATGACATATTTAGAGAATCTTTTGGCCTTGGAAACCAATTAAAACAACATAAAAAACATAAAATACAAAACTGTATATATTGAATGATGCTTGGGGATCACCACGTGTTTGTGAACACAAAAACACTTCAACAAACATGAAAACCACAAGGAATGAAATTCATGAGAAAGTATTTGTTGTTTGTTGTCATCCATAGTGTAAAGGTCTATGTTACAGTAGAATCCCGGCCTCAACAGACGGAAGGTCTCCCGCATCATGTCATCAGACTGCTTCCACAACAGATATGACTTTTGTCTTCTCTTCCTTTCAGTATGGCCCGACTAGCTCGGTTTTCTCACGCTCATCATTTATGTAGAAGGAAGCGGTCCCAGAATGAACCTCACATCATTAAAAACAAACTCTGTGGTTCTTTAAAGAGGTGGAGACTTTAAAGGAGGGCTTTGGGGAATTCATGTTTCTTACATGTTACCTGTACAAGCAGCATCTCCTTCCCAGATCAAACAAAAAAACGACTTCCAAAAAAATAAAAATCTTGGCTTGGCATGGCTTAAAATAGTATAGTCAGTGAGGGGGTTTCTTTATTACAAATTCAAAAATGTCCGCACAGACAACTGAGCACGGCGTACGGATGCATCGGGGGTTCCAGTCTCCATGTCAACAGCAGATCAGCCCACAGAGTCAGAGGGCGCCTGTTTCGCGACCTAATGAGCGTCTGCCGTTTCTCCTACCCCGTGTTTAAACGAGGGCGCAGGGCTGTAAAATTATATTTAGAGCCGCAGCTGGTCGGCCTGCCAGCGGAGCTGCACCACGTGCTCCGCAGATGGATGCGTCGATGTCTTATTCTGGCCTCCGCTAAAACTCGCTCAATGGAAGCGGCGAACTAGAGGAAGGGGGGGAAAAAAAGGAAGGAGAAATTTCACAAAGTCCTTGCTTGTGCAATCGGGGGATGTTGACCTTGTCGGGAGGCCAGCGGTGCTTGCTGCTCACGAGCCATTTTCCCCCAACTGCACACCCCATGCCCCCCCCCCCCTCCTCCGCCCCGGTTTCCTCCGCTAGGCAATGGACAATGATTCTTTTCTTCGCTCCTCACATACCCCTCCGCTGAAATCTGCCTTCTGTTCTTCTGTTCCTTCTCCCCTCACCAGATGTGACTCTTTTTGGGGGGATTCGGACGCCCTATCCGAGATACATCGGCTGATATCAAAGATCTTCACAGCACGTCCTTCTGCAATGGTGTTTTTCTGCTCAACACCACTGGTCCATGATCAAGCATTCCCATGAGGGCGGGGGGGGGGGGGGGGGGGGGGTGGTTGAGCTCATCTTTGTGGGAATTTGTTTTGGGTTGGGGAGTCATGTACTCTCCCTACCCAGGGGGTGTTGAGAGGGGGAGTGTATGATCAGATGCGCGGGCCCCACAGCTGGCAGGGACAGGGGAGGAAGTGGTTTGGCGGTGGAGGCTCTGCTCCCTATTTATTTACTTTGGTGGGATAAGGATGAAAGAGAGACGAATGTGACACAAAGAAATGGGGAAAAAAATTCTGGAACGAAGGGGCTGTTTTCCCAGTAGTGCCCGCAGCCTTGTTGACTAGTTTCTGCGGTCGATGTCATCGACGTCAGGATGACTTTACATCCCGATACGCTGCGCACCTTCCGACGACATCATTCCACAGGCCTCCGGCTCGGTTACAGCTCTTTTTTTTCCTTTTTACAAACTTCTGTCTGCTTTTTCAGTTTCAGCTTCTTTTGTTTGTTTTCCTTTTGTGTCAGCTTAATTGTTTGTTTTTTTTTTTGTTTCCACAAAAGTGTTTTTGTTTTTTTTTTTTTTTGGTGTTGTTTTCATTCGAAGAAATGTTCTTCACCGCACACAGCAGACTCTCGAGAGGCACTTGTATTAAATAGGCAGACTTTTTATTTCATATTTAGCCTAGCACCACCCACAGCTACACTGAAATACGAGCGGTGGGCAGAGAGCTGTTCAGTGCCTTGATTGGCATTCTCCCTTCTTAGCCACACCCTGGCTCTGTGGTCACGGAAGAATTCTAATTCTCCTGCCCCCCCCCCCCCCCCCCCCCCCCCCCCCCCCCCCCCCCCCCCTCCCCCCCCCAAAAAAAATAATAAACCCACATGCACATTCACCCCAAAAACTCCTACTTGTTGTCTCACACACCCAAATTGGTATTTGTGTTGGACATCATAATTGGCAGTTTGGCAGCAGGACCAGGGAGACTGGAGGATCATGGTCCCAGTGAAGAGTCCACAAACTGCAGCCACAGATACCAATTTCCTGCTCCGGCTCCATTATTTTGGCCGAGTCAGAATGTAAAAAATTCCACCATATCACTCCTGAGCAATAAGCCTGACTGGTAAAATCTGCCCGAAAAAAATTATAATAACGGAACTTTCAGGATAGTATCATTTTTAACAGCCAAAAACACACAAGAATGCAATAACAAGGCACAACTCTGCCACAAAAAAAAAAGACTGCGGTATTTGCTTGGAAACCAGTACGGATATTAGCATATTTGTAGGGAGTCTTGCATATGTAGGAGGTCGAGGTTAAATACAAGCAGTTGTACAGTGAATGCCAGCCAAAAAGAAAATCAAGCCTGATGGAGTGGCCTTTGAACAAATCGTCTCCACAGAGGAACAACTGTACATTTTCCCGGTATCCAATGTCTCTCCCTGTGGCCAAGTATGCACTGTGAGCGTGCTCAATAGCTGGCCGACGGGACCAGTAAAAGAAACATGAATCATTAGACTCATCCGTATTAGTGTTATTCTTTATTATAGCGGAGGATGTGCACTCCCACTCTCGGTGACCCAAAGGGGCTTTGTTCTGTTCCCCCCGCGCCCCCACAGAAAAACACCCCACACATCTGTGCGTTTGGCAGCACAGCGGATCTCTCTGTCCAGCAGTGGTGTGTGCGAGCGCTGGCTGGGGCCTGTCTCAGACTGGGTGGATGCTGGCGGCAGTGTGTGTGTGTGAGAACTCTGTGCCCTGGACTCACTCCTGCCACACTGCGTCCAGACGAGCAACGCTGGTGTGAAAGCATTACTGAAACGAAAACATCTCTCAGACAATAATGACCACAAACACAGCCTTCCTCTCTCTTTTTTGTATTAGGCAAAACAAATGGTCTTGTTTCAGTATGTCACCCCAAGTTCACATGCAAAAAAAAAAAAAAAACAATCCAACGTTCGTTAACAAAAAACTGGAACCACAATTATTTTCATGACTTCATCTGTTTTGTATTCTGGAATTTATTCCAGCAGGGACTGTAATCATAATTATTGATAATCATAATGAAATGAGCCTTGTGTTGACCCTTGACTTTCCTGAAAATAAAGAAAAGCACCTTTTGTTTATACCTAAATACCTAAACAAATAGAGTAATTTCACAGTGACTGGCTATAACAATAATGATTTACAGTGATTATAAACTTTAGATTATATCTCTCTAGACAATGTGCAATTGCAGGTTCTTTCTTTCTTTTCTATTACTTTGGAAAAGAGAAAGGGAAAGGAGCCTCCCAAAAAATCTGACAAAATTCACAGCCACCCCCACACATCCAAACATCCCTGGGGTGGGGGGTGTGCAAATACATGGGAGCAAGTGGGTGTTAAAAATGGAATTTTTGTTTTTGAGTGGGGGCGGGAGGTAAATTCATGTTTAATGTTCTTCCAGTGTTCCGGTCCTATGGGCCAGGCCGGGGTGGGGGTTTGGGCCATAACAAAATCAGTCTCACATGTATGTGGGTGGGTTCGGAGCTGGGGCAGCAGAGGGGAGTGGTTGGTGTAAGGATCTGCAAGCTCAGCACCCCCCCCCCCCCCCTCCAGAAACTACATCTTGTCCAAATTACAAAGACGCTCTGAAGTTCATTGTTCCTCTAATGCCTGTGCTCAAGCACTTTCTGGAGACTGAATCAGGACGAATGTTAACATGGTTTTCAAAAAAAAAGCCATACCCTTTTGTTTTGTGGAGATGAGGCTGTGGAATTGTTCTTGATTTATGTAGACTGGGGTTTTTGAGGACTGATCTTTGTTTGGATCAAACAACCAATTCTTTTTCCTTCTTTTTTTCTGTTACAGCCATAACGTAAACCCCCTATATCAGGGCAAAAGACAACAAGGCCCAAGTTTCTCAAAGAGGAAGTGGCATTTATCTACCGCACGAAGACACAGCAGTTGGTTTGGTTCCCTGCTGACTCAATATTTTATAATGCCATTCATTTATTTATTTAAGTTGCTTGGTGTGAGACTGATGGGCACCGGGGCAACCTGACTGTGTGCCACCTTGGGTACTCACAAAGAAAAATATGAATTTAAATGATTTCACAGCAGTGAAAGAGAGAATGGCCTCGTACTTGAATGCTGGCTCTGCAAACCTATTTGTAAGAGTGATAGCAACAGTAGATCAGCCGCAAGAGAGTACCAATGCCCGAGACCACAGTGTCCTACTCCGCTCACATTCTCACGCATTGTCTATTTATACAGCCAGATATTATTAAAGCGAGTCAGGTTAAGTCAGTCACCCGCACGAAAGTTCCTCACAGGTCGTTACTGGTTTGCATATGAATATTCAAAGGAAAATTTGCTCTTGGCTCTTGTTATGAATTATGTGCAGGTGACTTCAGCTCGTGTGCATCAGGGAACGAGAGATTGAGGGGGCTGGACTTTTCCCCTCCCTGTGACCTCCGTCTTGAGATGTCTTGCCTTCGCTTCGGACAGCCATCCTCTTTTTTGAGGTATTGCGTTTCCCTCATGAAATAGCAAGTGTACAGTGTTTCTTCATAATTAAAAAAAAAAACATAAAAATGTCAATATGCCGGAGTTTTGGGTTTTTCCAAAACCACAGTACCGGTAGTCCCATGAAACAGTAATTTGTCTGTGCGTGTGTTTTTGTAATGTGTGTTCCTTTGTGAGTTTCGGTTCATGTTCTTGTGTGCATGAGAGAAGTAAAATGTTTATATTGTGTGAGTGAGCTTCTGTTCATCAATGAGAGTAAGGTGTGTGATTATATTTGCGTGTGTTGTTTGAGTGAGTATGTGTTTGTGTATGACAGAGTAAGGTGGTGTGTATGAGAGAGTAATATGCGTGTATGTGTGTCTGTTTGTGCGCTTGATACGATAATGTGTGTAAGAGTTAGAATGTTCGACAGAGAGGTGGCATCGCCCTCCCAATCCAAAACAAGAGTGCAGCATTACCTGGTTGCCATCTTTCAACTCATGGGCCCCACAGTCTGCATCCTGTTAAGGCACTGCTCCAGTAAGATCACTTTTAGAGCTCATCCCATCATCGTAATAAAAAAGAAAATAATTTAAAAAAAAAAAAATATATGTAATAATATGATCCAACATCTAACAGGAAAATATGAGAGATGTTCTCATAATTGACTCGTATCGAACCTGACAGAAGGCAGCTCCTTTTATTTAGCTAAAATGTCAGTTATGGAACCAGTGTCATTGTTCATAATCTATTGATGCCTGAGGTTCTTTAATAGGTATGGGACTTTCACTGATAAAAGTCTGATTTACAAAAAGTAAATGGTGTGTTTTTGTGCCACTGATTGAGCATCTGAGCAGAGACAAACCTTGCGCCCACGCCTGTATTTACAGGACTGCACTGTCTCTTATTATTCAGAAATACAAATAATCAAGTCTCACAATAACTGTAAAAATTACGGAAATTTGTTACTTCCCTTTGGAGCGTCCAAGCCTCCTTTAGATGTAGAAAATGCCAAAGTTCCAGGGACAGGAGCGCGCATGTCCATTGTGGATGTGGCCATTGTAATGCGTATGTGAGCGCTGTAATGCAGACAGGGTAGTCGTGGTAATGAGCGCATGCTGTAAGTCTGGGCTTGTCATAAAGATCAGTAACAGTGTGTAATTTGGGCCTTCAGTGGATGCATTTGAGCTAAAGCCACTTACACTCAGTGCGTTCAAAACAAGAAAAAAAAAAAACTATGACTGATTTTGTTGAGACAACATCGCTTGAGTAAGAACTTGGTAAACCCGCACTTAAATCAGTGCAAGGCTTGCCAAAACAGATGGGAAAGAAAAAAGAGGAGGAGAGACAGATTAGCATGAAGAGGCCGCTCCTGTTTTACTGCATTAGTATTTGAGCTGTCTGTGAACATAAAGGCTTTTTAATTTCCGTTAGACTATCAAGCTTTAAAAGAGCTGCTTGACAGAAAGATTGGAAATAATAATAGTAACAATAATAACAACAAAATGTGTGTTTAGAGGACTTTAAGATGTGACTTTTTGACTCGATGTAAGGACTCTTGCTACATTTCACTATGACTCAACTGCAGCGTCAAGGAAAATGTGTACAGAGTGTTTGAAATTTATGACAGAACCGTGAACTGAGAAGGGACCAAAGTGAAGACTCTTTCACAGAAAGTGAATGACTAAAGTTACAGGAAATTGTGTGAAGAAACCCTGACTTAATCTAGACTCATATCTGCATTTTTTTTCCACTTTACATCTTTTGATCGCCGATACCTACGGATAAAAATTCATTAGTTGGATTGTTTTAATTAAAGATTAAATAGACTTGGGACTCATTAAAGTGACACTTGGCGACTGTGGCCATCCATCGAGCACAGGTGAGACCCCATCCCAGCAGTGGGACCCCCCGGCCCTAGGGGTGCCAGTGTGTCTGCAGGGTTTGGGTTCCCCCAGTTCCCCAAGCTCAATGCGCTAATTAGCTGATTAAAGCAACGCTAGCCCTGTAGCAGATCACACCGTAATCCAACATGACATACAATGTTCCTGTCTGTCCAGCCTGTCATGTATGTAACACATTTAGCTAACAGCTATCACATTGCACAAATTAATGGGCCAATAGCAGAATTATAAACAGATGTCACACTGAGATCCAAAATGGATTTTGAAGCCATACTTTCCCATTTCGGAGTGAGCAAATGTAATCTGCTGTGCTTTCTGTGCATTCTAATTGCATTATACTGAACATTCTTTTCAGTCATGAGTTTTAGCAAACAGACCTTACAGCAACAGGTGTGGCAACACAATTTACCAGCAATACCATCAATTTTCTTCATGGATTTTCTTCATCGGAGCTGGAAAACGGACCCAGGACTGCAGGGTTTTTATAAGGAAGAGAAGGAAGTGAAGATGGAAAGAGCAGCATCAGAAAAAACATCAGGAAGGCGGGACAGAAGAAACCCGCCACGACGTAGACCTGCTTCCCTTTATAACTACCGCCCATGCTTAATCATTTCACAGCACCTCTTTTCCCCCGGAGGCAATTAAGGTATTGTACCTCTGTCTATATTAATAATTCTAAAAGCACTGATATGGGAAGAGGAAATTACATGAATGGGGGGTGGGGCTTTCCCAAGGTGTAATATTGTACACCGATCAAAATCATTACTACCTTATTCATAGTCGCAGGTGTGGAAGCTGTTTGAGTTTGACATCAACGCCTAAAAACAGCTCCAACTAGCCATCGGTCTCGAAGACAATGTCTGATTTTATTAACCAATCCATGCAAGGTACTATTGGTGATTTTAGGTTCAAGAAAAATGCAGGTAAGGTTACAATATCTTCTTGGAATCAACACTTTATCCACATATCTAGATATTTGCCTCTCTTGTTTTTTGCTATTCCACTGAAGCACATGTTAAACACAGCCTAACCTAAAGATCTCTATAAAGGAACTGTCTCTCAGAGATAGACAGAGCTGCAGATATCTTGAGTATATGTATATCTATCTCCATGCTGCATGAATAAACAATATTGCCTTGCCAAATAGCTTCTTGTAGTGACCTAATATTGCTAGCTTAGGATTGCTGTTGATATTACAAATGGTTTTTCGTTTTTCTTTCTTCAACAGGTCATCCACAGGGTTAAGTCCATGCTAACCTTTCTGGCACTTGAGACTTTTACCCCCTCTAGCACTTCAACACCCTTGTCCCGAAAAAAAATGCACTTTGTGCTGTAAGTCGCTCTGGATAAGAGCGTCGGCTAAATGCCTACACTGTAATGTACATAGAGAGTAGTTAATTTCATTTATTTGATTTACTAGGTTGATACTGGAAGACTGGACCATTCACAGTATACACTCAAACCTGGGGTGGAACTATTTGCTCTTTTCATGGAGGGTTGCAGAACACTCTTTAGGTTGCAAAATGTGGGGAATGACATGACAGAAATTTACGTCCTGGTCAGCTGACATCCTCTATTTTCTCCCAATAACGCAATCCCTGTGTGACATGGCCAGTATACCATACCTTGCGGACACGACTGCAAGAAGGAAGGCCAATGTAAGCTTACGCAACAGCCATGCTTAGCCACTATGGGGCCATGGGGTGAAGTTAGACTCACTGCTCCACTACGCTATAGTTGGAAATTTCATAATAAAAAGAATGATTAGATAAGACTCATAAATAAATGTTATCATTATATTTCAATTCAATTCATGAGCTGGAAATAAAATGTGCATGTTTTGGTATTGGTGATTTTTTTAATTGGCTGAATTGAATTTAAATAACTTTCAGTTAATGGATATGGTACATTTTAAATTGATAGTGGTCTCCTTGCTCCTCACACAAGATGTAAAGAGATGTCCTGCAAACAGGGATTTGTTTCTAGTGTATACCGAAGGTTCTGGGTTCTGGGCAAGACACTACATGCCCCTCCCGAGGACAGCTTGCTAAGGATCTACGGTGAATGTCCCTGCCGCTCCCGCGAGCTCAGCCGCGTGAATGCAGTCTGCTGTTACACGCGCTGTCTGTTCTACAGCTTTCTGCGCGCGCCTATGTCTTGTCTAATTCACCCCTCCTTCGGAACTCGTCCAGAGTGGTGTAAATGCTTCAGAATAGGAAAATTATTAACGCGTTCAATCCAGTGTCAGCCATGAAGCAGGATGCCGGATGTTAGCAGTCTGACCATTTAAACGAGCTTACAGTCACCTATTTTACATGATTTACACGCAAACTAATGATGTCTGAGCTGGTGAGTCGTGCACTTGATAGGCGTGCCTTGGCTGCGACCCACTCGGGAAGCCAGAGCCAAATGCGTTTAAAATTTTGCATCTCTCTTTTGAAGTTGAGGATTTATAAATATACACACAGCATCGCACATGTTCCGTGTTCATTACTTTAAGCACTACTTTGCACTGAGCTGTTTTCAAGCAACAGTTATTCCACAAGTCACCATCTGTTTTTTCTCTTCAACCCATCATCATTGACTATGTATATTTTAGGCTTTGATTGCCATGGTACCAGAAACATTTCGGCACAATTTAGTGTAAGTACAGTTTTAAAATTACATCGAATTACATGTGCTATAGAATGTTTCCGACAGTTTTGGCGGCAAAAGTCATATGAATTATCGTGTACACTCCAAAATGTTAAACATGGATAGAGGCTTTTAGTGGTAACAGAGAAATACAGTTGACACACGATAGTCATAAAATTTTAATGTGATTCAAGTTAATGATGTAATGGTGAAACGTCGCCGTTAACTATTTTCAGACTTCTATATTTCCTTCGGAGGAAATGGACAAACTTTCTTTGGCCGCAGTCCCTTCACCGCATTGCTCGCCTCGCCTGTCTCCTCTTCTTAGTGGAAAAATCGGACATTCCTTGGTTTTTAGCTCTGACAGTAAACAAAATGGCCATATGTCGTACAGGTGCTGGTTACAACCAATGTATGTGGAAATATACGCATTTCGGTTTTGAGGCTAATTTTTCCTCAGTGTTTGTTGCGCAATAATTGTTGAAAGAATTTATGAACAACCTTCGTTCTTTCGAATGCTCTTGTTGGAGCAGCCTCATTTTCATCGCTGAAAGTAATTACCTTGTCTTTGACTAGTTATCAATGAGTCGGTCCTCGCGTTGGTTTTTATAGTAGTGGTCAACATCTAAAAGACATTTGGTTAAGAATTTTGAGAAAAAATATTGGCAAATACTCTGGCTGGTATTCAATTAACATTTGTCCTTAAATTGTACTTACAATTTAGTGTGTTATGGTTTTTCTCAACAAGAAGTTTGGCAAGTTGAGGATAAACACTTGCAATGAACTGTGAGCCAAACGTAAGGGCAAATATTTATTCAATACCGTACAAAGTACAATTCAATGCTTTTGGGATGCAATGAAAAATAAACAGTTCAAACATATTTTCGTAAAAATCCCTCCTCAACACTAGATTTATCGACGTATACAGTGTAAAATCATTACTTACCCATGTCTATGTCTCGAGTCATGCAAAATAAACATATGTTGCAAATGTAGGATATGTAATTAAACGTCTAAGTCATCCATAATAACAGTCTCTTGTGGGATTCTGGTTATGAGGCTCAGCGACTTTTAGCTGCGTCGTTAGATTTCTGAATTTTCCAGAATTCCCCAACAGACTGCCTTCGGCTACATATACGGATTGCGCACGACGTATGTAAGAACACATCGATATTTCACATATCTTCTTAGAATACGTTTTCATTTACTGGCGATGCAAGGATATGACGTCACCGCCCCCAAAATTTAAAACTGTTTGTCTCTGCGCTGAATTTGCAGTAGCCTATAAACCAATGACTGGAGCGCGCGCGCCGTCTGCTACAGCGACTCCTCGTAGTTTGGGTATGTGAAGCTGTTTTTTTTTTTTTTTTTTTTGCATGGAAGGTAAATTTGAATTGAAATATCGCAATATCTTCCAGATTATGTCTTTTTTTGTGAAGCTGTAGGTATTTTCAGACGTGTGGGTCATTTAGCAGTTTTTTTTTACTTCGAATTTCAAGAACATAACGTGCAAGTAAAGTGGCTTCATGGTATAAATTATTATTTTTTAATTCAAAGATTATCCTTGAAATACGTATGTTGTTCCTCAGAAACCTTTAAGTTGTTTGGTTGTTTAAACTGTAGTGATCTTATATGGTATCTTGTGTAAATCAGTTTGAAAGGATGCTTTGTATTTATTGGACGTGATTGTTGATTAAATACAATGTTGACGAAGTATACACGTTCAATATATACGCAACACTATGATTTTATTTCATGCATGGACTATTTAAAATGTAGAAAATGACAGGGAATATTTGGAATAAATACTTTACAGCTTACATGGACTCAATTCTGTCTGCTTGTTTCTCATTTTTTATTCACCTCCCAAAACCTTTGCAGAAACCAAACCATATCCATAAGTCAAATTAACATGGAAAAAATCAACAGGGACATACAGCTGTTATGTTTCGTTAATATGCCAATGCTTGAGTGAAGAACAGTGTGGATATATATAAACCTTTGCACGTTTTAACAACTGGAATTCAGATTTGTGATTGACAGTACAATTTAGGGCCAATGACATGACAATAGTTCCCTCTACTGGCAATGAAGAGTTACTGTATGTTCAACAATTAAAATGAAGCCAAGAAGCAGTAGTCCACAGCTCAGGCATTTACAACTGAGATAAAACTAGATGGAGGCAAGACAGATGTTTAAAAAAAAGAATGTTACTTTTCAAAATTTGATTGAAATATCTGACCATTTTTGACATGTCCTGAGCTCTGTAATCAAACTAACTCTGTAATCAAAATACTGTGCAGGGAGCTTTGTGTGCCTTGGACTAACCCTCACATTGCCCTCGGCCTCTCAGGTTTCAACAACAATGATGGCATCACTTCTCCTGACCACCACTGCCCTGTATCCAGGTGAAGGGATGGAAGTGTCTCCCGGCAACAACCACACAGCTCTTGGCAACGGAACGGAGGACGAGTACTACGACTACTACGAGGACGAGCATGCTGAGCTCCGGAAGTCCTTGAACATCATGTCTGTCATCGTCTACTGCCTGGCCTTCGTCCTTGGGGTTCTGGGGAATGGGGTGGTGATCTGGGTGACGGGGTTCAAGATGAAGAAGACCGTGAACACGGTGTGGTTTCTCAACCTGGCCGTGGCGGATTTCCTCTTCACTGCGTTCTTACCGCTGAGCGTGGCCTACACCGCCATGGGCTTCCACTGGCCGTTCGGAAAGTTCATGTGCAAGCTCAACAGCACCCTCAGCTTCCTCAACATGTTCGCCAGCGTCTACATCCTGGTGGTGATAAGCATTGACCGCTGTGTGTCCGTCGTGCACCCTGTCTGGGTCCAGAACCACCACAGCCCGCGCAAGGCCTCGGGGGTGAGCCTGGTGGTGTGGCTGATTGCCCTGGCGATGAGTGCCCCCTACTTCGCCTTCCGGGACACAGCACCCGCCTACCACGACGAGAACGTGATCAACTGCTTCAACAACTTCGACCTGTCCCAGGATGACGAGGTGTTGAGGGCGTTCCGCCACCGAGCGATGATCGTGACCCGCTTCCTCCTGGGGTTCGTGGTCCCGTTCGCCATCATTGTCTCCTGCTACGTGGTCCTTGTCCACCGGCTTAAGCGGAACCGTTCGCTGTCCAGCCGTTCTGGGCGTCCCTTCAAGATCATTGCTGCCGTCATCACTGCATTCTTCCTGTGCTGGGCCCCTTACCACATTCTGGTCCTGATTGAGATGGTCAACCACATGAGTGTGGAATATAACCCCACCCTGGATCACGTCACCACCATCGGCATCCCCATTGCCACAAGCCTGGCCTTCCTCAACAGCTGCCTCAACCCCCTACTGTATGTCTTCATGGGCCAGGACTTCAAAGACAAGGTGCGCAAGTCCCTACTCGTGGTACTGGAGACCGCCTTCACAGAGGAGGTGTCCCGGTCCAATTCCCACTCAATTTCGGTCATCAACGGTCGCAGCAAGGAGAAGTCAGTTTCCGATGTGGAAGTGTGAATGCCGGGGGCCTTGGCCAAATCTGGCGCCTTGTCAAGGCAGCGGGGCCATTCTTAGACACACTGGGAAGGCATTCCTTGCTACAGTCAGTACCTTATGCTTGGATATAACCCCAGGACAGTCACAGTGTACCTGAGTGCTCCAAGCAAGCATACTTTTCAAGGAGTTAAGAGTGAAACTCAGCCAAGGAAAGAATGGAGGACATTTAGTTGCTGTTTAAAAAGAGCATATTTAGTTACAGCTACTTGTTGCCTTAAACCTGATATCTTACAAAATATAATGCCCTCTGAATGACAATGGAAAGTTTTGAGCTCACCCTGAAATGGTAAATATCCAGGGCAGTCTTGTCTTGACATTTTATGATATGCTAAAACATACTAACTATTTTTGAGCCATACTTATAGTTTGTCTGTATGGACCATTATCTAAATCCAGATTTAATTTCTGGCTAAAATATATTATCCATGGTTTCATCTCGATATCATACATGGACAATTCCTATGTCTCTGTTGCACGTGAGGTGATTTTTGGATGTTTAGATTTAACTAGCTTTGTATATGAGACTAATGACAGACACGTAAACAATGTACATTCCCGATAACTCTTAAAATATTACCAATCCGAAAAATGTAAAGACCAAGAATATTGTATATTGGACCTTTTCCCCATGCCTACTAACTTGTTTCATGGTGTGTATATTTATTTATATCTTATGAATGCATTGTTTTCTGTAAATCTTTGTATAAGCTTGTTCATTTTTGTTTTTGATATAATTTGAGATGATCAATGTTGGATTGTTTGGCACTATATTTGTTGCATTTTTAACATTGAAGGACGCTTTTTGTAGTTCTTTTTTTCCCTTTTCCTCTCAACTTAGAATGCCCAGTCATATACCCAAGGCGTATTTATCACGGGAACCTGCACCACCAATTTAAGAGAGCGCAGGCAAGCACGTGCTCTCTCCAGAAAAGCACACTATGTCACCGGCCACATTTGGCCACCAGGGGTCAGTGATGAGCAAGGAGGCATGGCCATACTGAGACTGGCAACGCCATAGCCAATTACACATCCACCTAATTGGCTGCTGGCAACTGTAAGCAGCGGCAAAGGTTCACACTCCACACCCTCCCACACACTGGAACAGTGTCTTAACAAGATTAGCCACCTTGCAATACCTGAGGAATCTGTCTTTAATACTGGTTTTTATGAAATGAAGTTTGATCTGTCATATTAAAAAAATGTGTAAATGCACTGGTGTTGAGTGAATGAGCAATGTGTTGTTATTTTAAACTATGAACCATTCAGAGTTATTTGCATTATGAGACAAATAAATTTCATGCTGTGATAGATCACTGCTTGAAATCACAATTGGTCTTTCAAATTAGTATTAAAAACAATAAAATAACATATTTTGATGGTAGCTGACACATTATTTTAAAATTATATATTATTTTCAAATTGATACCTTGATCTGAAATACAATGCTTTGGGCCACTTAATTAATAATTAATTCTATGATTGTGTTACCATGCCAAGCATTGCGTTTTTAAAGTCGAGCATAAGTTAAGTCAGATTTATGTTGGTAGAAGATTAATAAAACTAGCATGTCTGGAAGTCTTAGGGCCACATAAGGTAAATTTTCAGATGTTGTCAGATGATGCATGAAGAAATTATCCTGTTCTAGACGTACTACACCATATACAGCACTGACAGACATTTACAGATAGATGCCTTGTTTAATGGTCTCAATACAGACATGTATAGGTCTAGAAATATGCATCCGGGATCATTTCATTTTTTGTGCAGTGTGGGATTTTATGACTCTAACTCCAGGTATGTCTGGGCCCAGCCCTTATTTTTCAGCTCACAGTCTGACAAAGCACATCTCTTTGGCTGCGTCCCAAACCTCATATTTCCCATCTTCCTCGCAAAAGGATGCCATGCACCACACGTTCCACCGAACCTAGTCTGCAAGTGCAAGAGCTCCCTGGGGCACTGAAGTGAATTTCCCATAATTCATTTCTACATTATCATTATAATATCACAAGACTGTTGCAACGGACGCCACACAGTGTTCTGCTGCAGGCTGGGTCAAGTTATGCATTGCATCTTATGACTGTCATTGCAGCTGAAATTTTTACTGTGCAGAGAGTGAATATACAGCACTCACCACTTTTAGGTGTGACCTGATGCCTTTATCCAGAACAACTTATACAGCTTATATGATCACATACTATTCATTTATATATCTGGACTTGTGTACTGAAAGAAATTGTGTCCACAGTGACCACAATGAGTCAAGGCCTTAGTTTCACATCCCATCTGTAATGAACCATGCCATTGTGCCTTTGACACAGCACCAGCGGCATTGGTTTTATGCCTGATCAAGGGAGACAGGCGCCCTCTGGTGGTCCACCAACAGAACAACCAGCACCAACTTTGATTTCCCCTGTAAATCTCTTACTGAACAGATACCAAAATCAGCCCATCGGCCATTAGGCTGGGGAAAGTAAGAGAGTGGCATATCTAATGGGTAATTAAAAAGCTCACCTCTTTTTAAGATATTAATTTTTGTTGCACCAAATGTGGTCCCCTGTCTATTTTATCCATCCTACTGCCCTAATTAGAAATTCTGCCTATCAGGGATGTTGCTAGACTTTTAGCACTACTGGGGCACAGGCCCCCAGTGCCCACATCCTCACACTTGCAGTTTATGATAAATAAAAATAAAAAAACTAGACATTTTTCATGATCATTTGCTGGGGCACAACACATTATTACTGGGGTACGTGGCCCAGTCAATAGGGTCTGGTGTGGCACCTGCTGAATTTGCTTGCCATCTTCAAGCTTCTGCATTTCTCTCAACAACTTCAACTAGTGGAAGTTTCTACTAGTAAATAGCCAGCATTGTAAAAGTTAACAGGTCAGGCTTTATAAATGGTTTTCATCAAGGCATCATTTTGAAATAGCATGTATATGAAGGATAATAATAATAATAATAATTAAGACGTTAGAATATGTCACACATAAAAACCTACATAAAATTAAAGTGTTAGCCTACTTTTTTGTTTGTTTTTGAACTGTTACTTCAGCTACTGCATTCTGGATTAATCAAAGTGCAATGATAAAAACCGAGTGTCGCGTTATTTTACCATTTCTGTGTGTCATGGCACTGTTTCTGTCTGAGCAGGCAAATGTTCGCTAGCTACTGTCTGTTGCGCTACCGTCTCAACAATAACGACTCTTGGAGTGTTTCTCCTCCTTTAAAGTCTGTCCCCTCCCTCTGGTTCGCTTTTTGTTAGCTAAGTGGGTAGCCACCCGCAACGGTACAATAAACGTGTCTGCCAGACTTCTTGCATTGACTTTAGCTGGACAAGGACAATTGAATGGATACAGTTGGCCTGAAAAAGACAGGGAAAAGTAAAACATCGTGGGTCAGACAGAAACCACTGGTAAGTGTGGTTACATGTTGAAGAAAACATACCAAATATGCGCTTCGGCATTTTGCAGTTGCAGGAATGCAGTCTAGCTAGCTAGCTAGCAAACGAGGGCCTTTTCTTCCTCGTAGTAGCTAAGCTAGTTAGTCTAGCCACACTGCGTATGGACACAACGCAAAAGCTGAGGGAACCTAATGCAACCAGCTATAGCAAGTGGTAGCTAGCTGCCCAGGTAGCTTTCTAATTTTTCTAATGGTATGATCTGGGACGCTACTGGTACATTGTTAGCCAGTTTGGTTGGTTAGAATTTCGTGAATAGATGAACTGTAAGAGTAGGTAACTAGTGCATTTCACCGTTTGTTAGACATGGCTAATTGGCTACGTGGTTGTTGGCAAAAAAAGAAAGAAATATGTAGTTGTCTGGTTGGTAATTGTAGCACGTTATTCCTGCTATCATCAGCACTAGGTTCTCTTTGCAGTCTTTCACATCTTTCAGGAATACATATTAAATCACCAACGCCCGGAATTTTGCCTGTGTGATTCTTTCGATGGGGTTAATTCGGCATGTAAACATTTGTGTTTGCGAAGTGACAGGCGTTAGCTAGCTAGCTACGATATATCGTTGCTGAAACTATAGCTAGTGTCCTACTCCGTGTTAAGGACACGTTAGATTGAGCTAGCTAGCTAGCTAGCTAAATAAACTGGAGCAACCTGGAGAGAGGACAGTGTCTGGTTAAGGATATTAGGTGATAATGAATGTAGAAATCGTTCGTTTGCTTTGTACAGCCAGCGTTACATAGCTTTGTAAAATGAAATTAGGTGCAGTTACTTGACCTGCAAGTGAAAAACATTACAGAACAGCTTGGTGACTAATGTAGCTAGCTAGCTACCTTAGCTTGGTAACTAGCTTGCCAGCTAGATCAAAACGATACTGTATTTCTTTATTCAAAATGGCTCCCAATTGTCAGAATGGCTTGTCTGGCTTAAGCTAGCTGTGAGAGAAAATTATCATTTTGACAGTAGGTTGCAATCTATAAATTATGGGCAGGTGTAACATGTTATTATTTAAAGGGCAAAGTTGAGGGAATAGGGATTTAAGCAGAAGATAAGGTAACATCTTTATTTCACTCATGTTAAATTTATTAAACAGTATTCAAAAAGAAACCAATTTGAGAGAGTACAGTGTATTCATGTAAAAAAGTACACCATTTTAATAATTTTTCTATGGCAAAAGGGAAATACTGTGTAGTCTAAAAACTGTATTATTTCTGCTATCATAATTAAACAGACATTTTTTCTTTTTTGTGGCAGTGCAAGGCAGAATGTATGCTTTTCACTCAAATCTGCAGTACTACAATGCAAAAAGGATTTTGAGAGACCACCTTGAATGGTCATATTTGCACAAATTCCTTGCATTCCTTTTGGCACTGCATACAAATTGGCTACAAAGTATTTGTAAGCCACAAGCAAAATGTCACATGTAGCAAGCAAACTTTAGAATGTATCAGTTAGACAGCAGCAATCATTGCCTAAAATAAAAGTAATTGGCTTCAACTGTCTGTCTTTTGACAAATGGTCTATAACAGTTTTATGTATTTTAAGGCAGATTTAAGTCACACAATATTTTTATAACCATGATATGATATGCAGTCAATTTTTTCCCAAGCTAGCTCTGGAAAGCTGAGTCGAACCTATTGGTCAATACATTTTAAAGGTACTGTAGGTGATGGAATGAAGGAATGAAGAACCACACCCCCCTATCACATTATTCTTCTCTCCATTCAGCTCACATATAAGCTTTTCTCCAACTGGTTTTTGCAAACAGTGATTCTGGTGCATGCATTAATACCTTATGACCCAAATACAGAGGCTAATATTAGCTAGCTTTTATTACAATTGAAATATGATTCATTTCAGTTTGTTTGCCTTTGCATTAGTGGTAATAAGGATAGAGAGATGTTTTATGTTTTCAGTTTAACCTTACAGCTAGCTTTGTTTATTTATTTGTTGGTTAGTATTTGTATAAAATGAATAAGCTCCAGACTCAATATGTTTTACTGTATATATTCCATAGAGTTTGATTCAACCAATATTGATTTGAAAGCTTTACAATAATTGCATCTAGCTGAAAGGATTCCTATGCTACAAAAATCCACACTCCCCCATACTAGTTGTTAATTGACAAAATAACAAGCTAAAATCACAACAGTTCCTGTAATGTAACAACTGAGAAATTCGACAGCTGGTGGCATGGCTCAACAGAAAGAAAATTGTAACTATCTTGTGCTAGCTATGTTAGAAAAGTGTGTGACAATCAGGGAATGCGAAGGAAAAACATGTATTAGCAATGTCTGAAAAATTCTCTTTTTGTCAACTTAACTCCAGCTATGACTGATCTAAAAATAGGCAAGTACTGCCTAGAGGGGAAGTGAGCAACATAGCATAGATGCCTGGTGAGTTGTAGTAATGTTAGTTGAAAGTCAACTGTTTCTGTTTATCTAAGTATATTATCTGTAGTTTTCTAACTTGTTTTGATATGTGTACGTCTGCCACACAAATTCTAAGCCTGTAATTAAGGTAACATTAGCTCAGACATCACAGACAGTATGTAGCATATATTATTTATAATGTGGTAAAGGCCTAGTCTGGTTAGCTGTCTTGCTTTAGCCACGTTAGGTAGCTAATTGAATAAACAAAAAAGTTAACATTGCTTTTAGCCAAGGAAAAAATGACTTGCTTTATGGTACATAGCTATAAAGTGTAGCCTACACAGGACATTTCCTGATGTTAGGCTGCTGTATCTTAAGGCGTATTGGTTTTTGGTGTCTTTTAATCAATGTTTTTAATGTTACCTATGTAGATGTTATGACTAGCTACCTTGCTAGCTTGCTAAGTTCTCCTAAGGAGGTGGCGGAAAACTCTGGCTAACTAATGTAGCAGTGGGAGTAGTTTTACTGTCTTTCCTGCTATCAAACGAAAAGAAAAGCTTTCTAGCTTGTAGTAAAGTCAAAATAGTAGTTAGTTCTACTTGGGGAGCGTGGTATTTGTAGTCTAATTGTTTCCTAATTTCCTAATCTGTTTTTTGTAGTCAATAGTACTTAATGACAAATTATCACAATTTGAACAGTAACCAGTAACATGCGAAGATTCCAGTAACTGTGGCTGTCACTTTTTAAGAAAAGCAATCCCATGAATTTTTGCTTCTTGTTGGGGCCAGCCTCAGCTGTTTTATTTTTCTTTGATCATTACTTTTCTACTTTTGAAATTTTTACTTTTGACAGAGCTATCTGATGAATTAACATTACATAACCTATTCTCCTGAAGGTATCTCCTAGCTAAGAACCGTGCTAGCTACTGCTGGCAAGGTGGCTATATGCTCAACCTTGTCAAGCTTATACTTCCAGGTTTTAAGTCTCAGGTTACTGTGCCATTCCGACTCAAAACCTCCAAAAACTGATGTGTGATAACGGGCCTATTTTCAGTCCCATTCTCACAAGATGGTACTGAAATTGCCTAATGGAGGGTTTTCAGGGCTGTCTGTTTCATTGAAGTTGGATACAGATAACATTTCTCTGATATTTCACAGCTGACGCCATACTGAACTGAATTTTTCTTTGACAGTTGCTTTTCGACTTTTAAAATATTACACTGTTCGGC
Organism: Albula glossodonta; assembly: GCA_019788955.1. Taxonomy (NCBI): domain Eukaryota; kingdom Metazoa; phylum Chordata; class Actinopteri; order Albuliformes; family Albulidae; genus Albula; species Albula glossodonta. The sequence goes on from JAFBMS010000144.1 coordinate 62,330, forward strand.
CTTGTCTATATTTCCACTCTTAGACATACGCTGCCAGATTTAGCTAGCTTGCTTCTGAAATGTTGAATGTAGAGCCTTGCATCTGTCTAAACTAGAGCAAGAGAGAAAGCTAGCTAGGATCCCACCAAGGGGAGCAGCAAAACTCTAATGTCTTATAAATGTACATAGTTGTTTTTGAAGTGCATTTTTTTCTACTTCTGAACATGGTTTTAAGTATACTCTTTTATTTGGCTTCAGTTTCGAAGAAGTATTACAGTGTTATTCGGGTTTTGCAGCAGCTTTTTTAAAAACATGTCATTGTTATGGATTTTCTATATAGCACTTTCAGAGTTTTTATTTCAGCCAGTATTAAAGCAGTTCTGAAAGTTATATGCTAATATTGTTTGAAATTGAGCTTGATCATGAAATACAATGAAGTACAGCACACCTACTTCATCTCATCTCCTCTGAGAATATTTTCAACCTCAAGATTACACTTTCTGAAAAAAGCTGTAGTGTCCGTACCCTCCCTATAAACTTTTCAACTCTCTGGCTTCACAAGGTCTTTGTGATATTATGTCTTACTGAGTTTCAGATGTCATGTTACACATATGAACACATTTAGTTTAAATCCCTTTAATATGACGATATCGGGCATTATATACTCAAATGTAGTGCCCGTACCCCCCCGTAGTGTCCCCCCCCCATAGTGTCCGTACCCCCCTCCGTAGTGCCCGTACCCCCCCCCCCATAGTGTCCGTACCCCCCGTAGTGTCCCCCCCATAGTGTCCGTACCCCCCCCATAGTGTCCGTACCCCCCTGTAGTGTCTGTACCCCCCCCCCATAGTGTCCGTACCCCCCTCCATAGTGTCCGTCCCCCCCATAGTGTCCGTACCCCCCTCCGTAGTGCCCGTACCCCCCTCCGTAGTGTCCCCCGTATCTCAAGTATATAAACTCTTATTGGAAAACAAAGCATATAACTCCTGTTTGCTGTCTACAGTGCTCTAAACATGCAGGTCATCAAGATGTGTAGTGTCCGTACTCCATTTTAAGGTCACTAACAGTGATTTTTTTTTTCATGGATGCTGAGCAGTTTGTGCAGAGATATTTCAGAACAAGAAACTCTAATCAAAGGGCAATTGAAATTTAATGTTAGAATCATTTAACAAATGAAACTTGATTTTTGCTCCTTGGTGACCCATAGATGGAACACTCAATTGAAAAAATGCTGAGAGCAAAATGTGCATGTTATTGTTACCTAAAATGTGAGGGGCTGTTGCTCTTAGCCTTTCAGTTGATTGCCATTATAAAAGATAAGGTAAAGGGTTTAATTTGAAGCTCATCAACAGAAGGTTTGCTTCCCTTTTTTTTTTTTTTTTAAATGCTCTTCATTGTTTTAAATTCTGGTTGAAATTCTGCTCATGAATTCAGGCAGAGAGCTTCTTGTCTGTTACATGTTTCGTATTGCATTTTCATCATCATAAAGAATATAACTTATTGTGGTTGCTATGGGACTGTTTTGACATAAACCACATTAATCCAGGTAACTTCAATCGATGATAGTTTCCTTTGTTGGATACCTATATAAACTGTGTTTTCTTCAGAACTTGTGACATTGTGTTGTTATGCCTTTGTCAATGCTATTTCACTGTCTAGGCTAATTTATGGTACTTGGATTTTCCTGGGAAGAGTTAACTACTGCAGTACTTCCAGCCAGACAGGAAACATCTTGTTTTGAAAAATTATGGGTTCTTTGAATCTATGCCATTTTTTCCCTGTGTACATTGAGACCCAGCTGCATTACTTAGAGGAAGCACTGACTTTTCTCTCTTCTTCTCCCTCTCCCCCCTCCCTCCCACTCCACTTTCCACAGATGATGACCTGAAGATGTGATACTGGGAAAGAAGACACGGGAGAAGACAGAGTAAATGGTCATGTCCTTGTGAACCAAAAATAGGAGTTACATCATTAAATTCTGCAGCTATCCCTGACAAACGGGAAGAAGTTGGTCCTGCTTTATCAGCATTTGTTTTTTCCTCCCCTGTCTCTACAGTGAAGGCACTGTGTGAATAGCCTAGAAGCAAATTATGTCTGTTCAGTGTTTAGATTATTGTTCTTTACAAGCACTGGTTCACTGATAGCTTCGGGTCAGTGCAGACACTACTGCAAGAAAAAACAAAAATAAGTCGCCGCAAGCTTTTCCAGAGGTGGTATGAAGTATCTGAGCAGAAGAGAGGATGAATAGCATGATGCTGGCCTGTAATGTCATATAACACTTGAAAATGTTATATGACATGAATGAATGAAAATGTTGTGAATTTGTACTGATTTCCAGTGAACGTCAACATGGTTGAACAACCTCTGTGGTCCTTTGAAACAAGTTTCTCCAGTGGGTACCTCTAAATCATGGGAAAAGGCTTGCTGCATCTCTTGAAACTCTCATGTTCGGATCAAACATCTCAAATGTATTTTTTCTCTACAAGTGTTTGGTGAAACCATAACTCCTCTAAACATGGAATACCCCCTGGTGGACTATACCAACTCTGGTGAGCAGGCAGGGGGCGCTGCTGCCTTCATCTGTACTGAATGTGGGGAGGGTTTTAGTCACTATCCTGACCTCTTGACTCACATGGCTGATCATGGCCCAGTGGAGCCCTTTCCATTTGACTGCCACACTAATGGCTTTGGGGCACCTCTTGAGTTTGCACTCCATGAAAATGGAATGCTCACTGTGGTCGACAGGTCGGCAGAATATGGCTACACTTCATCCTCCATTGGGAAATCCTCCTCCCCAGTTCTTGCTTGGAATCAATCACCCCATCTTGCATCCCAGACGACTCCTTTGGTCCTGTCATCCACTCAAACCCCACGTTTGGAGTCTCAGCCCACTTCTGTAATTCAGACACCTCCCCATGGTCCACCACTGGACTCCCACTCTACTTCCGTTATCCTGGCCCCTCCACATGCCTCCTCTATGGAGTCCCAGCCGATGATACTTGGGTCAAACCAAGGACCCCATCGGGAGTCTCAGCCAACCCCTGTTATTCAAGCGCCTCCTCATGTCCCACCTCTAGAATCCCAACCAACTCCTGTGATTCTTGGGCCCACTAAGGCTGTAGAGAGTGTAAATGATGTGAACACCCTTGATCCCCCACGCCCAACGCGCTTCCGTTGCGAGATGTGCAACCAGTTGTTCAGCACGCGGCTTGGCTTGGTACGGCATCAGCGGTATCGCACGTTAGAGCGGGGTTACAAATGTACCCTCTGCTGCAGGGTCTTCGGTGAACGGGAAGATTTACGACAACACCTTACCCACCATTCCAGCGAGCGATTTTATAGCTGCAGGCACTGTGGAAAGCGCTTCCTCAAACCGGAGGCACTGCGTACTCACCAGGAAGAAAGTCATGGCACAGCTGGATCCAAGGCCTTCAGGAAGTTTGGAGATGGACAGGAAACCAGTGTGGAGAAGTCTTATCCCTGTAAGATGTGTGGCTTGCGTTTTTTCTGGCTTTCTGACTTACAAAGTCACCTACTCAGTCATGCCCAGGGAAAAATCGTTTCTTTTGCTGCTCCCCCTGCTTACTCCACTCCAGCCACCCAGAGACCGCCCACTCAAAATGAAGTAGCACTTGATAACCACAAACCCAAGCTGGAATTGCCTGTCTTCAAGAAAAAGAATCTAACAGAGTCAGCCATACCTAGCAACAACACCACTTTCAGGCCATACCGCTGTGGCCTTTGTGGGAATCGTTTCCAACAATTATCTGACCTAAAGCAACATCACCTCACTCATCAGACATCAGAAGACTTAGTGAATCTTGAACAGGCACAACGAAAGAAAGCTCACAGTGGGCCAGCACAAAAGCAACATGTTCAGAAGCAGCAGAAGCCTCGTGGGAGGCCGCCACGTGGCAACCAGGCTAACCATAATGCTCGAGTGTACCCATGCAAACTGTGCCACCGCGTGTTTGTGCACTCCAGTAGCCTGTCCAGACATATGCGTTACCACAAAGGCACTCTTCACACCTGTGTCTTCTGTGGGAGACACTTCCCACAGCGTTGTGATGTGAGGAGGCATATAGCCATGTATCACAATTCTGAAGTACTGCCATCAAAACCCGAAGGCGGGGAAGGTGCAAAGGAAGATGGCAGAAAGGATCATAATTCTCAAGGGGTACAAGTTTCGTTCCAGCCAGAGAGAGCGGCTCTTGAAAAATTAAAGGATGATAATTTCTATCCTTGCGCAAAATGTGGAAGGGAATATCTGAGCAAGTATGAGCTAGACGCACACAGTTGTGCCAGCCAGCAAGCCGCTGATCTCAAAGAGCTGGCTTCATCCCCTAAGCCTCGTGTGACCTTCCAGTGTAATGACTGTGGCAAGGGCTTTGGTTTGCTGTGTGTTTACCAACGTCATCAGCGTTATCATAGAAGAGAACTTGCTGGCGAGGTACACAAGTGCCCCCATTGTCCTCGCCGGTTTCGCCAGTCGTCTGCTCTTGTCCGCCATCTAGACACTCACCGGAGTCAGTCTCCAGTGGAGGATGATAAGGATGTTCAGACCTCTTCGACAACCACATCCAGTCAGGACCCTGCCTTAGCTTTGGAACATGATGATGAAGAATTAGAGGAAGAAGAGGATACAGATGAGGATGCGGGCAGTGTAACTGCCCCGGCAGAAGTGCTGTATGAGTGTACAGAATGTACCCAGACCTTCTCTTCGTTGGCAACATTTCTTCAGCACCAGAGTGAACATGGCACAGAAACCATTGAATAATGTCATCGAAATAAAATGCCACTGTGTGGTCGATGACTTTTCAAATGTGTCTGAAGACTTTGATGGATAGAGGCCACTGGCCCAGCTGGCACCGATGGTGTTACTACCAAGACTACCAGAGAAAGCCTTTGTTTTTGTTTATTTTTGAGAAACAATTTAGTGGTAGTGAATTAAAAGGAATTTTGTGGGACTGTAAGATTCTATATGTTCAAGTGAATTTTGGGACACCCTGTAGTTTAGATCAATGTTTGCGCTTGCATAAATAAATAATGTTTATCATTCTGGAAGGGAAGCTCAAGATTTTGCCACAGAAATATCAGAATACTGACCCAGTCAATTTCTGTTCAATTTTCTGTTTGCCTTTCCAGTGAAAAGTATTGTAGCCCTTTTCAGTATGTGTCTTTTCAAAACTGCTGAAGTACTTACTGTCGAATTGCAAAATTGTTTTGTCAGGGTTCAAGTTTGAGCATTGCATTGAAACTGCCCTCATTAGGGTGATACCTGCTCATGTTTTGTGTCGATTGAAGTAATGCCTTTAATATTGTAATTCATGAAATGCTGTTTGAATTATGTTTGAAAGAATTTAATGAGGTCCTCTCGATTGTTATTTCTGTGCAACAGACCAGATTTCATCCTCAATAACCGCAAATGCAATGGACTGTTTCCCATGATGGTCACCTGGTTCGGTCCTATGTTGTATTTTCATATTTAAATACCATACATTATGGGCCTTGTTCACATGGACTATTTCTGTTGAATTTATGTGAAGAATTCTGGATATGTATCCATGCATTAACACAGTACATGACACCCAGATCTCATCCACTAATTAGGTCTTTGCACGACACTGACTTCAGTTTTCTGTCCAGCACCTCAAAGGCTCTGTGAGACTCTGCTCCCTTCTACCTCAGTGACTTGCTCAACATGGTTCCTACAGCTACTCCTTATGATTCTGTCAATCTAGACATACTTAAAGTCTCTGAATTTAATGCACAATCGGTGAGTTACCCATCAATGCTGCTGTCCCAGTCCTCTGGAATTCAACTCCAATCTAAGACCCAAGACTATGGACAACTTTCATTTTGCCTTCTGACATTTTTCTCTTCATGAACTGTACTTTTTATGGTTTAGCTTCATACTGTTTTGCTTCTACAATTTGAGGCACAGTTGAAGATCCACAGTGGTTCTTTCAAGATATATGCTTCCCTTTCATCTTTCTTCCCAAATGGTGATGTTTTGAAATGTTTTAAACAGATTTTTAACTCAATATTTGGTACTGTTCATCCAAAACCTTTACAATGTAACACAGTACTAAAAATGGTTATGTATTTTTTTAAGTTTATTTATTTGTATCTTTGAATTCTTTGAAGTGTTTTGAAGACTACAAGGCACTTATAGGACCTCTTTAATGTGGATTTGCAACAGTTTTGTACCATATTATATTAAGAGACGAGTTAACCCATCTTTATCATGGATGTCAAGTCAAGAATCATTTTCTCTGAAACTTAAGTGTTACAGCTCATTTCAAATGTTGGGAATTATTGGCAAGATCTTGTCTTGTGTCTTTTTCAGTTGCCAAATATGAATAATTGCACTCTTCCTGAGTAAATGTTTTTTGCCATAACAATAAATGGAAATGTTTGCATTATTTGCTTGACATTTTTGTTTACTTTCTTGAAACTTCTTTAATACCTGACCTTCATGATCCCCCCAGACTCCTGTATACATCATGGTTAGGGACTTTAAAACGATCCCCAATGAGCTCTGTGTTTACTGAGAGCTATTATTCCCCTTTGCCACTTTAAAGTCTTATGTAGAGAAACCATTTTAGCTTCTCACAAGCAGAAAGGGATTGTTTGCCATATCTATGGCTGCACGTCAGTCAGCTGCTGCTCTTGGCAATCCTCATATATGTCCCATTATGTTGGTGTGCGTCCCATAGCTGTGTTGAGCCATGCAGTGGGACCCAAAACCAATAGTTTATAAGTATGGGGCACTTGCTCCGCAGTGGGGGTAGGAGATGAGGAATGCAGGTTGATGTACAAGTGAAGGCCTACTTAAATTTGCTCACCTCTCACAGTATCGTAGTGTCATGCCTGAAGTACTTTTGAGGTTGTCAATGTCAAGTTTTTGTTGCTGCAATACGATGCAGCTGTTCTTTCTCACAGTGGACATTTTGGCATGCATGTGAAGGTGACAGCTGCCCTTTTGTTCTTTGCAGCTAGCTCATTGAAACACCCAGGGAAGGTGGGAATGTTCCATGCAGCTGTTGTTTTTTTTCCCCCCTACCAACATGTAATGAAGGCTTGATCAGGAAAGCTCTTGTATATATTAAATGAAATTTTGCTGGGAATAAGCAATTAAATAATGAGCGATTAAATTCACATGTTGCATGCATGGTTGCTTGGTTGTGCCATTGATGTTGAGTTGCAAGAGGCCCATTTAGCTAATGTTTTTGTCCCCTAACTTCATCAAAGTCTGGACAGACTAGTCTCGAAGAAGGATGACTGACTGGGCAAATGCTTGGGCACAGTATCAGTTAAAGCAATAGTGTGACATTTTGGCTGTTGTGCCCTGTTGTCCATTTACAGTGACATTTCAGTACTGTACATTTAATTTCTGCGAATGTAGTCAAGTGGGTCCCAGCACCTGATGAAGGCTATTATGCCAGCAAAACAACATGTTAACAAAGAATTGGAATTTTCTAATAGAGGTAGTAGTGATACGCCTGCAATTTGGCATTGAATTTGATTTATAAGGCTGTACCTAGTCTCCATAATGCTTGAGCATGGACTATCTCCTACATTTTTAACAGTATATTTCCTCATTTGAGAGGAGCTGCATTCCATGTGCAAAACCTCCTGATTTCCAGTCATTGTGCTCACACCCTTGGCATTAATCCAGGAGGTATCTGCATAGTGCACGTTGAGGTATGAAAGCCAGCAGGTTGCTCTACTCTGAGTAAATAGACAAAAAGGCTCATTGCCCAATCAGCAACAAATAGCAACACAAGATGCCTAATTTTGTACTAGTAAGTACATCACATTATACACATCAACATCTATATTGTAGTTTACCAAGGAGGAAAGGCCATGAAATCTGTTGTATGTTTCAAATTTGCAAAGAGACATAAGAAGAGGGCATTCACCCAGGTGGTACAACAGGTAATGATGTGACGTCCGGTATGAAGCTCTGTTCATACTGGACATCAGGGTGTGCCAGGGTGGTGCAGCTGGTCCCTGGAGGTTCAGAGGTATTTCTGGTTTCTGTTCCATCAGAGATTAGTAGCCCAACTTGTGCAATGATTATGTACTGTGAGTGACATGTGAGTACCTTTAGGAGATGGTCAACGGTAATGGAAGAATAAGGCTTGATGAACTCTGCAAACAGTTAAAGTGCTGTGAGCCATCTGTCATGGACTCTTTCTAACCAGTCAAAATGTATATTTATCTATGGCAAAACAAAATGATTACAAGTACTTGTACCACTTGAGTGCCTATGCCTTGCTGTGAAGCCCAACAGCTGCACTCATCTTAATGTGGCTGTAATGGGGGTTAAATTAATAACCTACTGGGTCCTAGTCAAGCACCTTAGCCATCAGGCTATAAGCTGGCTACATTCAAGTAGAAATCGCCCTTAAATCGTGTCTTTCCTTGCTGAGGATGAGTGATGGGTGATAAATGGAGTCCCTGGTTGCAACCACCAAAACCTCCAATTTTTGATTCAACCATCCCAAGCAGATGATCCCGATGATGGTCTCATTCTGCAGTGGATAACTGCAAGGCAGAAGCCCAACCCTGATGTGTTATCCATTTTTTTCCACAGGCATCAAACAGTTTGTGAGCAAGTGGGACTGCCTGTCCATCAACCAGCAGCTGCTACATCAGTATTGGGAAGACCCACAAGGAGGTGCAGCCTGACTCCTGCTCATCACACCCAACAACATGAACATCCTTCAGAGGCACTCCAGCAGTGGCCAGCAAGGGAGAGCCCCCTAGTGACTAGCAGAGGATCTGGTAGCCAGTGCCTGGACCAGGGAACTCACCAAGCCCCCTAATCTGAGCCACTTCAAAGGCAGAGGCAGCTGCTTGGTGTATCTGCTGAACTTCAGCTTCATCATGGAATTAGATGGCTGGAATAAGCAGCAGAGGATCCTCAACCCAGCGGCATCTCTGGATGGCAAGGGCACTCCAGGCACTCCAGGCACTCGTCGATCTGGACCCAAACAAGCTGCTAACCTTTGGTCCCCTCAGTGCAGTGCTGAATTGACACATTAGGGAAGTCGTGCCGCATTTACCCCTACCACACAGCAGCAGTGACATAGAGCTTACCCTTGACGCCTTCCTCCCGTGGTCAAAGCCAGCTGCATTTTAGTAGCAGATCAGTAACCCCAACAAAGTTGGCTGTCTTCCTTTTGTCCACCTTGAGCAGCCTCCATTTGATCTTAGTGAGAAAAGGTTTGTGGTAGCTGAATGTATCAGTTTTCCAAGTTTGATGGAACTAAAGCTCTTCAAACCTGGGCCTGTTCCACACTATTCTGGTATATGGTTTCTTAATATGGAAGGCTGTGCAAAAGATCAATGAACAACAAACCTTCCATGCTTGCATTGTGGATAAAAATTAATTCAACAGTGACTATGTGGATTACACATTTGTTTTGTTGTATATTCTTTTGAATTTACATTAGGCTGAGGTGGTGTAATGAAGTATAGGTTGTCAGTATATGGTGTTTGTTACACATTAATCAAAGGCAAAGACTGATGGATCCTAGGGTTCTATTGGTACTGTAGAAAATTTGATCCAACAATTGAAACCACTTTTCAAAAGATTCTCTATTGTCATTCGATGAGTTCTGCGGATCAGGATAGTTGACTTTGATCAGGCAGGTCAAATGATATTCCACATCCAATTTACCTTTTGAATCCAGCAAGAATTTTAGTATAGTGGACTAAGACAACCTGGTCTGGTTCAGTGGCATGGTTTGAAAATCTTAATTATGAAGATTGACGTAAAACTCATTGGACTCCATGAGCTACAAGACAAGTTCCCAGGGTGCCCTCTTGCAAAAACATTTGCTATAGGACTATAGTGAGAAGACCAAATTAGGAACCTAATAATATCCTGAATATTTTCAATTGTATCTTTCTTTCTTTTGCACTGTTGTCTTTTTCAGAACTGAAAGATGCTTCTGACATTGTTGATCCATTGCCCTCCATTTATTCAAAACCACATTAGGAATAGATGCAAATGTGATTACATGGAAGCTTGCGTAGGATACAGTAGTCTTTTTTCCCCGAAGAGCTCCAGAGTTGCATTCCAGGAGCAAAGCAACATTTTGACATTGAAGAAGACTCCTTGTAAGTACTATGGAGGATTACATTGTCTGTTGATTGTCTTCATTTATTCTCCTTTATTTTAGCTTACCTTTGTTTTCCTTTGGACTATAAGAGTTCAAGTATGCACCTTGAATGGAATTCAGATTACTCTCCCATAGATTCCTGTGGCATATCTCACTATTAGACTAGGGTTACTCAACCCTCATCCTGGATAGTTGTAGGGTCTCCTGGGTTTTGTGTTCATCTTAAGGTCATCAACAAATTTACACCTAAGAAACCAGGTGAGTAGAATTATCTGTGTAATCAATTCCTCAAATCAATCAGTTTAATGCTGAGTAACAATGAAAACCAGGATACCCTGATGTCCTCCAGAACTGAGAGATGGGCAGGTCTCTTTACTTGGAAAGATGGACTCTAGATGCTTGTGGAGACAGTCATTGAGCTAGAGCCCTTCTTGTTCGCAGGTATTTTTAGAGACGTTGCTGCACAGACCCAAAAGGCGTACAAATCAGCGGAACAAAAACACAAATATGAAAGGAATTTTGGGAGGTTTAGCAAGCCACTGCAGTGGTGTGTCCGTATGTTCACTCTTGCACAATTTTTGAACCAAATATTAGTTTTCATGTTGTTAACAACAGTATCCAAAACGATGGATTTTCATCTCTGAACACAACCCAAGCTCCTGGTTGTCCTCTGATTGGGGCTGTGTCAAGAAGTAATGGTGGGAAATTAAATGGTATGGGATTGTGGGAGGAGTTGGAGGTTAGGCTCCACAACAGGAGGAGGTAAGAAAACAGCATAAAAGGAGAATGTATTCAAAAGGAGTTTCACAGTTACTCTCATGGTTGCTCCGCACAGACCTGCCCGGGTTTCTTTTATGTCACTACGAGTCATACAAATAAACCTAATTACATCAGACTTTGGGGATTTAGTTGAATTTTTGGGGAGTACCACTCAGTGGATTGTATTTCATTCTTCATGGGAAAAGTGATAACGGTGTGGAGGATCACTCAGTTCATCTGGTCCAGGCTGAGGTTACTTTCTACCTCAGCTGATGTGGCCAATAACCGTGGGATACTCTTTGATCCTGTAGTAGTACTTCATAGTTGTCGTCAACCAAGGTTGTCCTAAATGAAGCTACAAATGAGATTGTATCAGATGTCACACTCTCAAGATGGTTTCCAAGGTTCCAACAGTTAAACCACACATAAGGTGTAAATAATTCATTGTAAATACTAGGGTAAGACAAAGGGAGCACGTGTACTTTTCAGTCTTCTTGGTTACCTGTCCTTGCAAGCCTAAGTGTTGATCAGTCTTACCATGAACCGATACGTGCGCCATTAATGCCCTATAGCGCCCTTGTGCGCTACGTACATGCGCAGAAGCATCAATGCGCAGAAAGTGAGCGTGTAAACCGAAGCCCGTACCACTGGAGGCGGGCTTTACCGCCGTCCACGATCCTTCCTATTGGCTCCTTAAGAGTGGTGTCATAAAAGTGCCCCGGGTTTGGGCACATTGTCTGGTAAATGCGCCAAACAGAGGGAGAGGGGAAAAACAGTATAACAAGATTTACAGTATGTAGAAATCGCCATTGAGCAATGCTGAGAATGCGAGATGAGGCAGTCGTAGATGTAGCTGTCCTACGTGCACGGTTAAACGTTGTGTGACTGCAAGTGGAAGACTAACAGAAGGGGAGTGCAAGGGACGTAAGAACGGCTTCGGTGAGTGAGGAAACGTTCAGAACAGCACCGACTTCTTGCGGAGAAGCCATTTGTAGCCAGCCAGCCAGCCAGCTAGCTAGCTACCCATCTCAAGCAATACAAATACTGTAAGACCCCAGAAAACTAGCTTCTTATATACCTTTCTGCGATGGAGAGGTCTTCATAAAAGCGGCATTGCTTCCACTGTCGAGATGATTCGTCGCATTTAAGAGTGGAACACGTTGTGCACTTAGCTTAACAGTCCATTTTGTTGGAATTTTCTAAATGAAATGGCGGAGATGTATTTCTTCCACTCTGTAGATTGCTAGCTAGCTAGCAAGCAAGCTACCTACCCAACCCCTCCCCTCACATTTCCCTTGTTCCTCGTTTCTTGAAACCTTGCAGTTTTTATTTCGTACAAGCTCCATAGCACTTCAACATTGATGCAAGTGTTTAGGTAAAACTTAAAATGCATCGATGTTGGCAGACGTGACAACCAACATTTCAAATCAATTCTTAGTATGACGTTAGGTATACAGTTAAGAGCAACAAATGCACGTGACACTATTCCTCATAAAAAATATGTAGTCGTGATAATGTCTGTGATTAACCTACGAAAAATCTAGCTACAAGCGAGTGGTGGTGTAACAAGGTTGACATGGTACTTCATTACCTTGGTTTGTTTAACGAATATAACGGAGACATTGCCAGCTATTTACCAATGAACCACATTACTAAAATAAAATTTGATATATTAGTCAACAGTATGCTTTCATTTGTGGGGAGTACGGATCCTGTGCCCATTTTTTATGCAACGTACCTTTAAAAAAAACTTAACAGAGAACGAAATGACGGGTTTTGAGTGCGAGATGAATAATGGCACATGGTACCAGTCTTGCAACCAAAACTTCTACTTGGTAAGTTTCCTAACTACAAATAATGTATATCTGACAATTGCATTGACATGTTTATGTTTTCCTCGATTTGGTTATTCAGTCTTTGATGTATTTTTAATACCATAAAGGGGGAAAAGTTGTTAAGATGTCTTCAAGACGGGTTGTGACAACGTGAGTGTAAAGTGTAAAACTTTTTAAAGAGTATTGTATGGCCGTATAATATCTGTCGACATCATGTACCGAGATATATCTGGTGTGCACACCGATGCTTTAAAAAGAAAACATTTATATGTGTCACATTTCCTTTGCTGAAATTGAAAGTTTGAGGTTTGAAAAATTCCTAATTCTTAAGTATACCCTTCAAAGAGAAACTCATATTGAATTGTTTAAGTGATGTATTAAGGAACTGTAGAGGTAAGGCTGTGATTAATGATTATATATTGATTGTGGAAAGAACAAGATATTTTGCAAGTTGTACCAAGGTTGTCTTATGAAGAACAGCTACAATAATAAATAAAACAGATGGTATAGTTAGGTCATAGAAAGGTGTGCATGTTTTCAAGTATTCATATTCTATTTGTGAATTGAATACATATTCCCTATCATGATTTGCTGATTTGATCTTCATTGGCAAGTTGGAAAACTGCTGTACATTTGCAAGTCTGTTCATTGCAAAAAAAAAAAAAAGTGCATATATAATCAGGATGCTGTGCACCTCCAGAGATTATGTATAAAAGTTGAAAACTATGCAAATACTCAACGCAGTCACAGCAGGTTAGATCGTGTTATTATGATTGCATGCTATATGGCGTTTTATCTGGGGCACTCCCACAGGTGTTCGCCCCTTGACTCGCTAGCCTCGAGCCAACTAACTGTAGTATTATCTTTAGGTGCCTGTGCTCTGCAGACGTACCTTGGTTTGAATGCTTCTCCTATCAACACATGGATGCAGACAGTAGAAGTATGAAATATAGATGCAAGTTATTCCCCCCACTGAGTAACCAATACTACCTATTTATGAGTAGCATTTTTGGACCAGTAATATCTCAAGGAAGTGGCACCATAGACTCAGCAATATTATTTAAGTTAGCTAGTTTCGCAGTCCTTGACAGCAGTTTCCGTTATGGACACATAATGGAAGCTGTTAATGTAGTGCAAGCATATTGTCAGGTTAGGTCTCTAAAAGAAATGGACTCCTAGCTGGTCATAAATATCAGCTATAAATAGCCTATATTTGACCTGTCATTGATTAAAACGGAGTAGCTACAAAAGCAGAATTTAGCTTTAATCTGTGTGGTGAAATAAAATAATATCGGTACCCACACAGATTGTCTAATTGTGTTCCATTTTCAAACGCGATAGTGGAAATTTAATCTTAGAATTCTATGTAGTTGGACATAAATGCTGGCAAAGATGCTTTGAACATTACAGTCAAAAATGTGAGGGCTTACAAGTGTCTTTTACTGCCCTGATTTATCCCTGCACATGTGCAGGGACATGGCTCCTTTCTGTGGTGTACTTTAACTATTGCAACAATGGCAATGTTGAATAGCTAACTTTTGAAACAATATCATTTTCTTGTGCAATATGTGGCCAGACAAGTAAAGGTGTTACTTTAGAGGTAGTAAATTGCCATTGTGCGTGGTGTACTTTGTACTTAAAGGGTTTTGCTGCCCCCTTCAGTTATGCCTCTTGAGCATAGTTTCACTGGAAGTTCTCAAGTCCTCAGTCAACAAAATGGCTGCTCCCCAGAATGCAGTTACTTGCAAGAGAAGCTGAAGTCTTTACATTGCTGTGCATATGACATTGCATCTTGACCACAGAGTTTAAAGTAATCTTTGATAAAAGTGCAGATCTGACATTTTCTGGGATCAAAATCCTCATGTATTTAGGCTAGTAAATTTGTGACATAACATGATAATACCAAGACATCTATCCAGGGCAGAAGGTGGGAAACCCATCTGAAAAATGGCAATCCATCATAAGAATTTGATTAAAAGTCCCCCTCTAACCGATTAACTGGTGTCTGTACTATTCATGGTACATTTCACGAGTTTTAGAAAATTATTTAGTCATAGGAAAGTTGGACATGGTAATCTATGCAAGTATGAGTCCACAAAAAGCTGTATACCTATGGATAATATGAGCACTGACCCAAAAAATGATACTTTTACAGGTAAATTTTAAATACATACTTAAATGGTCAAAGAAACCAGGAGTATTGTGGTATATGTTCTCTTTAAAGACCCATGCCGAACTCCCTTGTCTTTAGTAATTAGGTGCTCCTGGGACACTCTGTGAATTAAAGCAATTTATGCTAATTGGCAACATGGGGATCAGTAACATGAGGATTCGAGTTTTGTCTGTAATTCACAGATGGAAACTGCTAGCAAAGTAATTGTTTTGGGTGTGAACAGGCACTGAAGTTCCTGGCTCTTAGTTTAACAGCAGGGTGTATGAGCTATATTGTGCATAATCAATGAATATGGTTTAATCAGAGGTATGATGATGCAGTGTCATACCTGTGGAGGAGGATGAGATTCACAGGTGCGCTTTGTAATTGTGCTTTTAAGCATGGTCAACTGATGAGAATGAAATGGAAGCTCACCTGTCCAACAGTGCCTGAAGCAGTTCTCTTTCACTTTGGACTGGATTTCTAAAGGCTTGGGATGTCTCAGGTTGCATGACTTGATTGGTTAGATTGTCCTATCAACATTGCCATAGGCCCGGTTGTTAGCATGAGCAGTGCAGAGGGATGGAAGCCCCACCATTCAGCCTCTCTTCCATGTCTTCATTAATGGTCCAGCTGTATGCTGTGCTTTGGTTTTAGCTGTTGTTGTTATTCTTAGCAGATGCATTAGCTGTGACAACTCACAGCACATGATATTCTACTATATTATTCCCCAGTAAGTGTTTTTTCTGCTTTCCAGAGTTGTGTGTGCAGCATTTTCAAGGATTTCTGCATTACTTCACTGAGATGGGGAATGCGAGCGGTAAGGCTATGTTTCTAATACCCCTCTTGGAGTAGAGCTTTTGGTAGCTTAGTGTTTGACTGACCATTTTTGTACATTTGTGCTGGCTTGGTATGAGTCATAGCAGCTGCCTTTGCTCTGTGTTTTGTGCCTGGACAGTGTCTGCTGAATTCTGTGTTATGGGTCTTTCAGCATTACCTTCACTGTTTGCATGTTTTAAACTGCTTCAACGACTGGATTTTTTTTTGCTCCCGTTCATGCCATGCCTACGTCCCTGAGCAAACCGTTTTGTAGAGCATGGAGCGGTCTGTCTCGTCTGCTTACATTAATCAGTATAGGTGTGGCTCAGGTCCTGGAGGAGAATTCTGTCTGTACTTGCTGAGTGTATGTGCATGTGTGTGTTAACCCCCCCCTATCTAAAGCAGAAAATGGTCATGGTGCTAACTCTCAGTGATTTGCGAAGACTTCAAACAAACTGCCATCCTTGCCTATTGGAGACTCATCCATGTACGGATTTTACCTTGGCACTAAGCCTCAGTTACCATGTTCCAAGCAATATTTAGCATAGGTCAGAAATTGCTGAAAATGTCTTGGCACCATTTGTGGTCTGTCTTTGAACCAATGCACTGCCTCATTTGGTTTTCCATAAAGTAGTGCCCATGAGTCTGGATGCTTTCAGTATCCATTGGCCTTGGCAGTCTGCTCAGTAAACCCCCCCCCCCCCCCCACATGAGTCTGCTAGTGAGGCAGTGCTGAACAAAATTTGTCAGGTGAAGTCAGTGCTGCTTTTGATTTCCCACAATGGTTTTTAAAACTGAGTATATGTAACTCCCAATGCAGTTCCAGTAGACACAGGACTTGTTCTCGCACTGAGAAAGAACACCAGATTCTGTCCATGTGTAATTTGTACAAGTGACCCCTAAAGGGGACACTTACAAATTATAGCATTCCTGCAAGATTTCATTGCCACCTATAACAATGATATAGCCCTGTCAACATGCGTTATTTACATGGGAAAATGGCATGTGTCTGAGTGTTTTTTTTTTTTTTTTTTTTTTTTTTTATTTGAATCCCTGATTTTTCCCCTTTTTTCCCAACCCGAATGTTCAACCAAACTGGTTGATCACACCGCAGCACCCCGCCCCTGACAGCTATGGGAGGAGAGGTCGCGCACATGACTCCTCCAAATCATGTGTCAGCAATCTCGCTTCTTTTTCACATTGCGGCCGCACCACCAGTCGCACACTGCCTATGACGTCGGAGGAAGACGTAGTCAGCGTACAATCGGTTCGTGCCGCCGCAAGCGCCCAGGCAGCCCCGAGGAGGGCGCTACTGCGATGGACCAACCAGAGATTTTAGCCCAGCCTACCCCGTATCGAACCCCCGGCGAGGCTGGCCAATTGCCTTGCCAATGGAGCCTCTGGCCATGGTCGGGAATGGCGAGGCCGGGAAATGAACCCCCGACCACAGGACCCATAGGCAGCAATTTATCCTACTCGGAGGCCCCTGAGTGGTTGTGTCTTGATGTGAGACTTGACCCTTGTTACTTGTCCAACTTGGGCTGTCTCCCAGTTCTTGCAGCTTCCCTAGAATTGTGTTCCATGTTAGCTGAAGTTGTATTTGGCAGCTATATCAACTGCCTTTATAGCCACTAATCGTGCCACTCCAGGTAGTGTTGGGGAGGAAATTTTCATCCTCCGTTTAGGTTCTCAGATGAGTTGAGACTATGGTTGTAGCGATGTAAGAAAATACCTCAACAATAGAGTTGGCAGGTTAAACAGTGTGTCCTTTATTCACACATCCACTTGAGGGAGGTTCTTCACTCTGGTGCAGAGATCAGGAGCTCTCTGAGCAGTAGGTTCCATGCTGCATGTACACAGAAAGATTCAGTAATATTTCATTAGTGCACCAATACAGACAGTACAAACAATGTAGGATGTTTGGATGGGAGTATTTTCAACATTTACCTTTCGCCTAGCAGAGGCGGGTCATTTTGGGCAAACCTAATCTTCAAGAGTAGCCATGCGCTTGCAGTGTAGGTTTTGCTAAGTCTGTGGGCTGAGCTCACCTGGCTTGACATTTTGAGGTTGCTATGTGTTCTCAGGTCTCTGAGTGGCCCATTTAATGGCGGCATGTGTTTGTGATGTGGTTGTGAATCCTGAATCCTATGAATCCAGTTGTGAAGTCCTTGCTATGGCTGGAGGCCTGCCTTGGCAAGGTAACAACTAGCTCACTGAGGAAAGATGGGGGTTAATCTGGTTAAACTCATTAGTCTCGTTGCTCTCTAGTGGCCATGTCTGGCTGGCCAGGCAACTGCAAGAGCATGAACCAACTATATGGCGACTTTGTGTTTCTCCAGGCAGTTTGTGCCATGTCTGCTAGACTGTAGCTGAGTGAGTGTCTGTCATGTGAATTGGGAGAGCAAGAGAGGGGTTTCTGCAGTGGGCAAATAAATTAGGCTCTGGGTGGTAGAATGGAAAGGAGTCAAAAAAGTGTTATTTCAAGCACACATTGAGCCTCTTGAGACATAGATTCTCAGGTTGTGTTTAAAAAACGCTCCTATTGGCTGTTTCTGCAGCAAAGACGGCGGGTGACCCTGTTTGTTGATGTAGTCTACATGCCAAAGTTCATTATGATGCAAGTTCATCCTCAGATCATTGTGCAAGTCCAGCCCATTCATATCTGCTGAGGATTGGGGCTTAAATACACTTTCCCTGTCCAGGCCATGAAATGGTATGTGGATTGAACTCATTTAGTCAGACCTAGGAACCTGGTATTTGTATGTTGTGGAGGTGGTTTGATGGGAATGCCATGATCCTGTCAAAGGCTGTGGTCGGTGAGGTGTAGATTCCGTTTTCCTTTCATATGCTACAGTCCTCTGGAGGCATTAACTATACATTCCACATGTGGCGTAGTCATTTCTCGGACCCGGCCGTTGAGGCCATCTGTACATAATACCGATGCAACAGCAACATGGACATCACTAACCACACTTGCCAGATTCTGTGTTCTCAACTTCACAGTCCTGCGTTCTGTGGCTTTGTTGGTTCCTCATGCAGCCCAGTGGCATATTAGTGCTTTTTGCCATTGATATGTTCTGTAAATTAATATGTTCATTCATAAAACATATTACATAGGGTTTATTCAATATGTTTTTCGTTCCATCCTGTATGCTCCCTTTCATTGCAGTGTTTAAGGACTGTGCTAGGACTGTCTCTCTTTGGAGCTGTTGCACAACAGCTATGGTATACTGCTCACAACCCCCTCGCTGCCCCTTCCAAACTGAAACTGAATGATGTGTTACTTACGTAAGTGTGGTTCGGTGAAGGAGGAATGAACTAATGTGCAGCCTTCCTGTTCTGCTTCCCTAAGGGGCCCAGCACAGAAAACAGCCTGACCATCAAGCTCTCTCCCCTTCTCGTGCCTCATATTGGGCTCATAGGGAGTTGATTGTTGTCTAGCCAATCCAGTCATGGTGTGTGACATTTGATATCCCCACATCGTGGCAGTCCGTTCCTCCTGGGAACATTCACATGAGGTACCTCATTTTTCTCTGATCATATATCAGCTGTGGTATTTTTTTTTCCAATGATCATTATTGTTTTCAAAAAACAATTGATAATTTCACACAATCCTTTCTATTTTACAGTGGTGAAAAACAAACCAGGAGTTTAAAACAAAGGTAGCCCTTTGATTTTATCTAGCCAGTGATACCTTAGCTGGCAGTGGCTTTAAATGAGTGGCTGAGAATGCAAAATGCTGTACTTCAGTTAAGATAGGTGTGCAAGTTTAGTTTCAAGATAGTCAGCACTGGCATAAGATAGTTCAATAGGAAACTGTTATCCCCTGTATTGCAAAATGGTGTGTGTGCATGCTGTTTTTTCAGTAGTGCAGTTTCTTTCTGCAGCATCTTTTTAGTTAAAAAAAAAATGAATCCTGTGTCTCAATTGATGTTTGATTAGGCAGTTCAGTCGGTTGATTTGTGATGCTGTAAGGTGGTTGTAGCAGTCAGCCCATTGAGTTTCAAGAAAAGTCGCTCTCAAAAGACAAGCACATGTAAAAGATTGACTGTAGCAATGGGAGAAAGAGATGGTGTTAACAAGACACCCAAAATTGGGCCATTATCAACTCTTGCTATAGTTCCATATTGCTGGGCAATTATAGGAGCTAAGCCTGTTAAGTTTAAGAGTCATTGCTCTCTAGCAGCCACTGCTGGTCAGCTTGGGCAACTGTTGATGCATGAACTAGGGATATAGCTGATTTTGTCATCCTCTGAAAACATAGGCAGCATGTAATTGATGGTACGTCTGCAATGTAGAAAGAAGTAAGGGCTGGATCTTGTGTTAATCAGAGTCACATGACACGGCATCCTCCCTTTTGTGTTGGCAGAGCAGGTTGCTGTTTGGAGATAATTTTTTGGCTAGGTTCGGGGTGAGAAAAATGAAGAAATTAAGTTTTGCTCTTTACCAGAAAACACATTCACGTTCATGTCTGCAAGTTACTGGTGAAACCTTGTAGCTCCACCCATTTTTGGTGTCATGACACTGCAGCCTCCAACACTATTCCACTGGTCCTGAGCTTCCACAAAACCATGCAAGAACCCAGTCAGGGCGCAAGTTACAGAATCTTGAGCTTTTCCTCAGCCTATGTTCTTGGGAGGAAAAACTCAGCCCTGAGTAGATTAACAGGTGCATTAAGGGCAAAGTGTCCTGCTGGATTACGGTTGATCACATTAACATTTGCTTCTTGCTCTTTTAAGGAGCCCAGAACTACATTGAAGGTTCTTCCCATTACCATCTTGATCGTTGTTCAGTGAAAGCTGGCACCATGATGAGTTCCTCACCGGAATCCGTGAGTCATTGCTCAGTTGTGATTAATCAAGGAGCCCATGATGCATTGTAACTGCGCAGTTGGTGTACGGTGTAACGGGAGTTACAATATTTGTGAAGGTAGTCAAGGACACCTCTGGCTATAGACAGCTACGGTGTGGCCGCGGGACGCGAACACTCAGTCGCAAGGCTCACACTTTCTGAATGACTGTAGTCACAGCATGAGCCACCCCTTACCTCATTACTTTTGTCGAAGGAAAAATTTCCCTCCTTCCATAGGTTCTGAGGTGAGTCTTTGTTGTTGTGGTGATGTGAGGAAAGATTACAGAGTCTTCAGTATCAGGGTTAGCACCTGATAGGTAAATATAACTGATATGTTTCTTGAATTCACACTTTCACACCCTCTTACCTCATAAATGTGGGGGAGATAAATCTTAGCTATATCTTAATTTACAGCTGCAGAATGTTGGGTGTGGTATTCTAGTGCCAAGCACATTATACTTCCCTTAGCAGAGATGACTCACCTCCTCCCCGCATGATTTTGCACTCTGTTGCTAGGTAAGAAAGGAGCATATCAGGACTGCCAGTGGTGGTGAATATTCCTTTTAAGATTGCTTTTGTTAGAGTTCAGAATGAAGTATTTGTGTAGCCTAAGTGGTTGTGGTCAAGACTTCAATTCTTTTGGGTTTGTGGTACATTGTTCACTGGAAGCCTGTTCAGGGCAGTGACAAAGCATTTTTTTTTTTTTTAAGGATAAAGATTTTTGTGCTGAAGTTTCCTTTGGATAAGACATTAAATTGACGTCCTTATAGTGGTCATTAAAGATCCCATGGTGCTTTTTGAAAAAGTACAGGTGACCCTCCCACATCGCAGGGGTTAGGGGTTCTTGCCCCCACTCCCACCCCTCCCCCTCCAACCCCCCCCCCCCCCCCCCCCCCCATCAAGTTCATATCCTGTTCTCGTTTATCCATTGTTCTAGTTGTGGGCCACCTGCTCCGCTAGCATTTTCTTGCTGGTGATGTCATAAGCTTTATAAAAATGTAGCCTGCGTTTTGATGATCTGTCATCCAGATGTTAAGTGTGGTAATGCTGTTACATTCTTCCAAATCCTCCTAAAGCTCAGGGATTTTGGCTTGCCTCATTTGGTCCCATTTTCCCAATGTCAAGTATAGTCCCACTGAATGGCTTGCTCCCATCATCAGGTTTCATGACCTTATGGTCTTATTTCCTGTACACCTGTGGTCTATAACATTGTTGAATGTAAAATGCAAATGAGAAAACGTTTATTTAAGGCCTAGGCGTTTTGGTTGTGAGCATGTAAACTTGCACACAGTCAGCTGCGGATGGGGTGTTGCATGGGGAACATGATACTCTGGGGGAACCGGTCCGGCTTTGTTTTTGTTGAACGGAACAATTAGTCCCTCAGAGTTCCATAACTCAAGAGACCTGGATACAAGGTTTAGCAGAACGGTTAACTATTCAAGCACTGGTGCAAAAGAGCGGGAATTAAACCAAAACACATTCACACATTCCTTTGGGGGGGAAAAAAGGAATTGCAATCATAATTTGGACAAAAGGGCCTGTCGGGGACAATTAGTTGGGAAAATTTAAAAAGCAGGATAGCAAAACCTAACTTGCTTAAAGATTGATTGCATTAGTTCATTTTAGGGTATATTATTGGCTAGCTAAAGGTCAATAAAAACAAGAGCACCTACCTGCACCTGGGGGCAACAATCAATCACACATTTCAGTGCATAATTTAATGTACCAGAAGCTGTACGCTTGTCAATTGCTGCCTCCCTTTAAAGGGTCCTCACTTGCTTAGCAGTTCCACTTTGTCTATGGCTGTCAAATGACAAACATAAAAGGCTAGCTAGCTAACAGGCCAGTAATACGGTTATGGTAAGCAAATGATTAGCTCTGAAACATTTGGGACATTAAAAACTAATTGCAAAGATAGGAAGCTACCTAATATTAGGAACATTAAGTTAAAAGAATTCACAAAATGTTTCGTACTACTTCATCACAAGGAAGAATTTCAGCTCAAGGCTGGTATTGAAGCCCATCAGTTTCCAATGTTTAATGCCACACTGATACCCACCCTTATTTTGGCCTGGGTTGCATGGCTGTAAGCTTGTGTATAAATGCAGGCCGTTTTGTTCTTGCATTTGTCATCTCATTTTGGATCAGGAGCTAGATATTGCTAAGGAAGAGGTGGTCCAGCAGGCCAGTGAAAAGGTCAAACCTCTGTGACCAGTGTTATAGCTGCATCGAGAAGTAGCGTATCGTTCAGGTGTAACTGGAGCAGACACTATTCGGATGACCTTGAAATTTTTGAGTAGGATTTGACTTTTGAAAAAGGACAAGGCGATGAACATGACTGAATGAATACCTGCGTTATGGCTCATGCTTGACACCATCTCTTACTTGAAATACTGTCATTTTTGTTAAGTAAGTGGGAATATTTTATTTGAATATAGCTTCAAGCTGGGGTTGTGCATTTGATACCACTGAGGGTTTTCACTGGGTGTTTCCTTACAATTGTTCTAAGACTAGCAATCTATGAAGTCATTGGACAAACTATGTGGGTGCAAACTATGAAGGTTTGTTGAGGCATCGGGATTTCATTCTTTGTCACACAGAACCAGACCATTTACCAGTGCTCTGTAAGGTTATTAACAGGCATCCTTAGCATGCCATGTTTTTAAAAAATTTGGCATGGGGAAGAAATGGATAATAAAATGGTTTCCCATGGGCATACTGCATGGGCGATTGAAGTAAAGTAAGTTGTACCACAGTCTTATTCTGAAATATCTGTACACTGCATTGTTTTTTTTTCATTTGGAGTGCAGGCAGACTGCTGAACAGGAGGTTTAGTTTCTGGGATAACCGCTGATTTCATGTTCCATAGCAACAGCCTCGGTCTGTTGATTTCAGCACCAAGTGTTCTCCAAGGCTTTTTGGCAGACCAGATGACATTCCAGTCTTTTGCAGGTGCTGGCGTTTGTGCAGAATGTACGGAAGCCCATTGCATTCACAAAAAAAATTAGACACCTTATCTTGTAATTATGAGAAAAGTTAAGGTCGTCTTTTTATCAGTCGTCACTAACCTAGGCTACAGGATAAGACAGTAGGCAATGATGGTGCTATCGCATTTAGTCTGCTTTTATTTCCTTCTCGGTATGAGACACTGGGAAATATTAATGTGATTTAATGTGGATAGCATTAATATTAATACATCAACACTGCACAGGCATCTCAGGTCATTGGGATTGTTCAGGCAGAAAGCCCAGTCTGACCTGCTGGAAGTCACTCTCTTCCTGCAGGAACAGTTAAACCATTATGGGATACTTCATGGACATAAATTCATGCTTTTGAAATGCATCTAAGCTGGCTTGATGGTGTTGCAAAAATCTCGATCCCGATCTTGAAATTATGAGATATTTTCTCGTAATTACGAGATAAGGTGTCTTTCTTTTGTGAATGCAATGCACTTCTGTACAGAATGTAATGATTGAAATAATGTTTTGTTTTCAGTTCTCAGTTTATTTTAACAGGATTTCATGTAACATTTCATTGGCATTCTCTTCTCAGCATTCTAATGGTGTTGCAATCCTTTCTTTCTTGTTCTTTAGCTCCCTTTGCAAATCCTGTATCTCCTGTCTTGGTCTACTTCTAGAAGAGCAAAGCTAGTGTTGAGGTGAGAGGAAGACACTTTTATCTCTTGTCCGTAGTTGGTGGTCTGCCCTTAATACCTCCGTCTTCCTTATGCATGCTGTACAGATATTTTGTCTCAAGGGATGAAAGCTAATAATAATGGGTCAAGTTCAGCCACAAGCTATACCCTTCCCCTGTCAAACTGCTGAAGCTAAACAAGTGTGGGCTTGGTTAGTGCTTGGATTGGAGACCTCTGGGGAATACAAACATGCTGTTGGATTGTATGTTGTTGGGCCAGTAAGGGGCACTTTTCCAACTGGACCAAACCAATACCCAATGGATTAGCATGGTAATGGGATGGTGCTGTGTGTAGAGGATGTAGTCCTTTGGATGAGACCATAAACTGAGGTCCTGACTCACTGTAACTGTCAAGGTTCCCATGGAGCTTGCAAAAGTGTAGGGCTATTAACCCCAGTTAATACCTGGCCATCTAATCATTGTCTCCACCATCCTCTGATTGGCTACTCAGTCCCTTGCAGTTCCTGCCCATTTATTACAACGTTGTCATTGCAAAAGGGAATTGAGTTCTTTGTTGAACTTTTAGGTTAAATTGTGAAACTTAAGGTAAAATAAACTATCAACATTGTAGATTAGCAGCGTAGAAAATGACCTCATTTGTCTTGTTTTAGTTCAACTCCAGCTCCTGCTTTAACTGTTTTAATCATTCTTTATGTCTCTCTGCATTTGTTTTTTTAAATTTATTTTTTTATTTTTTTTTTTTTTTAGGAATTGGAGCAGGGAAATCGTTTGCCCACATCCTCTCATCAAGGAGCAGCATGGAACATGGATGGAACACACTGTGCCATACCCAGTTATCTGAAGTCATCTCAAATCCAGAGGAGAATTTAGGACAACACATTGACAACCTTATCGATCAGTCCAGTCTTTCCAATGCCATAGTCTCCCAAGAAACGCCATCTCCTGGATGCAGTTTGGACTCGAATACAATTCTTGACCCTGAGCAGCAAACTAATTACCATGACTTGCAGTGGAATAATGTGGTTGCTCCTAGCCCACTTTTGGATATTCAACAGACCCTGATAGGGAACAAAAATAGCAGTGAAACAGATGCTGGAGTGCATTCGAAATTAAATGATGCAAAATCAGCATCTGCCTTGTTGAGTTTATCTGCCCCGGAACAATATTCAGATGTAAGTAGCTGCTCAGAATTAGAAACCGACAGGACTATGTCTCCATGTGTGGAGATAAAACCAGACTTTAACCATCAGAGTGGAACCCAGGAAAGAGGCAAAGGATGGGAAGTGGACCCTTTAGAATTGTCCTTGCCCTCACCTTGCCCAGTAGCTAATTCCCAGAATTCAGTGAAGGGAATTTCTCCAATCAAAGATATTAAGGGAAGCATTGACCCTAAACAGGATTTGAGTGAGCATGGCACCTCCGAGAACAGCTCGACTTGCCAAGAAGGATTATTCCTTTCGACAGTCTGGCATAGAATGGGAGATTTGAGAGAACACCTTGAAAGTGGAGATAAGGAGAGTAGAAAGGACAGTTATGTAAAGCAAGAAGATGAATATTCAAACATTAGCAGTCCACAGGAGTGTGGAAAGGAGCAGTCTTCTTTAAGTGAGGATGAGGGAATTGATGGGGACCATTCAACAGCACAAGATTCTGAGCAGATGAATACCGCAGACTGTCAAGGTGTGTCTGGTGAACCTCACATTCAGAAATGTGCCTTTGAAACTAACACTATAGAGGACACCGCAGACATTCCAGATGGTCATTATAATGATGTGACCAGGTATGACAACCTGTCTGGAAAGGAAAGTGTTCCTTGTGAGTCTGAGAAGGGTAACAATGACCCATCTCTTGAATCAAACACTGCATTTTCCAAAAGCTTTCATTTAGAAATGAGTGATAAAAGGCAATTTGACACTGAGTCAGTTTCTAGAGAAGACACCCATAAAGACCAAGAGGTAGACTGTGTAAGCCCCAATAACATTGAAGGGGAACGTAGCAGTTTTGATTTCCTGGAGCGCTGCTTAGGTCTCAAAGACTTTACCACAGGTATCAGGCTAAAGAGCGGTCCAGGAAAGCAGGTTGAAAGGCAGACTGACAAGGACACAGCTATGTCACCTGATGGAAACTCAATAGGTGGCACTGAACTGGAATCCTGGTTACCTCAAACTGAGCCACCCACACTGGCACCAGTGGACAAGCAGCTTTCCTTGAGAGAAGAGGCTCAGGAGTCCTCATACACAGCAGCTTGTGACCAAGAGCCTCCTGTGCTCAGCATCAGCAAAGCTGCATCGAACTCGGGAAAGGAGGTTGAAAGGCAGACTGACAAGGAGACAGCGGTGTCATCTGATGGAAACTCAATATGTGGCAGTGAACTGGAATCCTGGACACCTCAAACTGAGCAACCCACACTGGTACCAGTGGACAAGCAGCTTTCCTTGAGAGAAGAGGCTCAGGAGTACTCATCTGATGAGCAGTTATCTGCATTGGAAGAAATGGAAGAAGACGGAGTGGTCAGTGACGCAACCTTAGTTCATCTAATCGCCCCACAGCATTTGAAGCAATCCCTACATCCTGTTGTGCTTCTGAAGAATACCAATAAGAGTGAAGGATATCACTGTGCTAAGTGTCTTGAGACGGCCAAAAGCTTGTCCTCTCTTATCGAGCACCACCATTGTGTCCACTCCCTGCAGAGTGCTCATTTATGTCAGATGTGTGGCTGCTACTTTACTAACAGCAATCTCGCTGCACAGCATGAATGTGACCCTAGTGTTGGTGCTGGACACTTTGTTATCTCAAAGGCCTCTTTGAGTCTTGAGGGCTCAAGATGCCTGCAGAAATCCCAACAGGAGGGAAAACAGGGCCGTGCACCACACAAATGCCAGTACTGTACTCAGACCTTTAACAGATTTAAAGACCTTTACAGACATCAACGGGAGCACACGGGCATCACACCATTCAAGTGTGGAGGGTGTGGTTTGTACTACTCTCAATCTTCCAGCTTGAACCGTCACAAGCGGTTAAACAGATGCAAACCTCTAAAACTGAAAGCAGCAGCAATAGAGCAGAAGAGCAAGGAGTCTGTTTCAAGCAGTACAAAGGAGCAAGCCACAAAGATCATTGAGATACCCCCTGCCAGCCCACAATTCAAGCTAATTGACTGCTATGTGAAGCTTGTGGACTGTTGTAAGCAAAAGCAACCACTTAAGAAGCATATTTGTCAAGTGTGTGGGAAGGGGTTTAAACTCAGGGCACAGCTCATTGCTCACCGCATGTCTCACACAGACGAGAGCCCATTTAAATGCCACATCTGCCTCAGTACGTTCAAGTATACCTGCAATCTGTACAGGCACAAAAGGCTGCATTGCTCTGGCATCGGTAGCGCGGCTTCATTCGTTAGCCCATTGAAGTCTTTGGTGGGAGAATACAAGTGCCCAATTTGTCGAGGTGTGTTCAAATACTCCTACAACCGTTTCCGGCACATGCGGGAGGTGTGCCTCAAAGAATATTCCAGATTGGGCAAGGGTAAAGTGGGAAATATGTACAAGTGTCCCTTGTGCCAGAAAACCTTCAGTAACGCTTCCAACCGCAGCAGACACATAAAGAGAAGGTGCATGAGAGAATATGTTCGCCGGGAGAGTTTGAAGATAAAAAGAGACTACCATGAGCGGAAAAAGCTTGCAAAGGAGCAACAAAAGCCACAGCAGATGCCCCAGCTGATGCATCCTCAGCAGAATAACATGGGACGCCACAAATGTAGCCTCTGTCCTGCCTCTTTCGCTCATGCCTCTGGGAAATACAAACACATGAGGAAACATAAGTTGAAAGATAAAACAGGAAAACCATTAAAGTACCAAACTTTTCCTCTCTTTTCGCTTAATACTAGACCAGACAATACCTGCACCATGTTAAATGACAGTGAAAATGGAAAAGATGCAGGACCTTCCCCTTTCTCTTGTCGCTTTTGTGGAAAGACTTTCTTGGAATCGGACTCCCTTGCCAAGCACATGCCTTTGCACAGTGGTGACCGGCCATACCAGTGTCAGGAGTGTGGCAAGAAGTTTATACGCCGTTCACACCTTGCTGCTCACAAAAACGTCCACCAGCGAAGGATACAGTGTACTGTCTGCAAGAAGATACTTCCCACTATTAGTGAGTTAATCAGACATCGACAGACCCATACTAAGAGGGGTATGCTGCAGTGCCCTGATTGTCCGATGCAGTTTAAGTACCCCGCTTTTCTTCTCCGCCACTTGCGCTCACATAAGCAGCAGGCATCTCTCTTACCTAAGCAAGAGAAGCAGCACCAAGAGTTCCAGTGCTCCCTTTGCCGAATGGGTTTTGGAAGTTGCAGAGAACTGAGCATCCACTACTTAAAACACATCCCAAAGCGTTCTGTAAATCAGTGCCCCATCTGCAAGCGCCACTTTTGCAGTCGAGCCGCTTTGGTCCGACATGTGCGTTTGCACACTGGTGAAAAACCGTTTGGCTGCCAGGCCTGTGAAAAACGCTTTTCAAGAAAGGAGACCCTAAGAGCCCACCAAGAGAAGTGCTCTGAAACACAACCTGAGTCTGCCCCACCCAAGAATGTGGAAAGTCAGGCTGGGAGTGGTATACTTGAGGCAAAAAAGCTTTATCAGTGCAAATACTGCCCGATAACTTTCTTCTGGCCCTGCAGTTTATCAAAACACCAAAAAAATCACATGTTAAATATTCTTTTTCCCTGCTCCAAATGTGGCAAGTGCTTTAAAAAACTGAGGCTGGTGTCACATGAAAAAGATTGTAACTTTCCCGATACTAAGAGGTTGGAAGCCTCTCGTCTCCAATTTTCTTCATGTGGAAAGTGTGGACGGACTTTTTGTAGAGATTATAACCGAAGTATCCATGAGAAACGGTGCAGAGGCTCCAGTTCTGGTTTGCCAGAAAATGCTGTGAAAAATGTGGCTAATCGGAACAGGGGCATTGACAAACTCAAGCACAGATGTCCTCATTGTCCAAAAGCCTTCAGGTATCGATGTTACCTCCTGCGACACCTAGTAATGCACACAAAGGACAAAAAGTATGAATGTGTGCACTGCGGCCGTAAATATGCAAACTGTCAGCATTACCTGGAGCATGAAGCCTTCTGCAATGGTGTTTACAGGTTCAAGGTGTGCATTGCTAAAAAACAGAAGCTGTCAGGTTCCACAACATCCAGCACAAAAGGTGGACAGATGACAAGAGTAGATGGTGAGGGTGAGTACAAATGCAAGTTTTGCACCAAGAGCTTCATCAAGCCCAGAAACTTGAGGCGTCACATCCTGACACACACTGAAGTCAAGCCATACCGCTGTAAGACTTGTGACAGCTGCTTTTCCCGATATGATCACCTGAAACTGCACCAGAACCGCTGCAAGGGTAAAAAGCGTCTGGAAGTGCGAATCTTCAAGCTCAACCTGGAGGATCTGAGGAATGGCCCACACAATGAGCCAGAGAAATCACATGATAAAGATGGCAAACTGGCTAAATGTGGCTTCTGTGGCAAAGCTTTCAGTAGCAATATTAATATGGCCCGACATGTAGCCTTGCAGCATACAAAAATCAAGCCCTTTGTTTGCAACCGTTGTGGCGCTTCATTTTCCCAGGAGTGTACGTTGAAAAAACATGGTTTCAAATGCAGTGGCAGGATGCTTTTGTCCCCTAAAGTCTCAAGCTCTCAGCAAGAAATGAAGGCAGATTCTTCAAATGAAAATGGCATTGACAAGCCATGTAGGGAGACGTCCAAACTTCTAATAAGGATTCAGAAGCATTACTCAGACAAGCGTAAATATGCATGCGCTTACTGTCCCCGCCGGTTCAGAAATCATGACCAAATGGTAGTGCACACCCGTTTACACACAGGTGAGAAACCATTTGGCTGTGCCAACTGTGGGGAGCGCTTCATTCGCCGTGATTATTTGAAGAGGCACCTATTGAAGTGCAAGGTTGGGCGACAAATTGAAGAGAGAGTGCTCTGTGACCGATGTGGTGAACTGTTCTTCCGAGACCAACTGCGGAGCCACCAAAAGAACTGCGTGGTCAAACAGAAAACACCTGACCGTCATGCCACTAGCCCTGCCAGACAGAGTGAGTCTCCACAAAGGAGGGGCTTTACCTGTGCCAGCTGTGATGCACGTTTTTTATTATTCTCACAACTCCAGCAACATTTCCTTACTAAACATAGGGAAGACACTTACCAGGAGCCTCAGAGGTCACCACCACCACCCCAGCAGCAGTTATCAAGTGTTGGGAATGTCAAGGAAGAACCAGTCGATGAGGGCTATGAAGGGGACCAGCTAAGGATTGAGAACATTTTGTCTGAAAATATGAATGTTGCAGGTACTGAGACTGATACAAATAAGGAATTTGTGTGCCCATACTGCAACTTGCGTTTCTGTAATAACAGTGGGCTTGGAATGCATCTACGAACCCATTCGGGTAGTTTTTCTTACTTCTGCCAAGGGTGCCAGAAGGGCTTTTGGAGCAAGAACACATTTCGGAAACACCGCAGAAAATGTTGCCCCCTGTCAACAGTAACAAAGGAAGAGCCAAATATGGAATCCCTAACTCCCATTGATGATAGCACTGCGATTAACAACACCGTTTTGGTATTTAACAGCGTGTCAAAAGCAACCGGGACAGGGGTGCTGCAGACTAAGTTCTCTTGCAAGGATGGAAACAAAGAGTCTATGGAGATCCATGAGAAAAGGAGCTCTCCCAGAACCACAAGCAACACCGTTCACAAGTATCAATGCTCGGAGTGCGATCAGAGCTTCACAGATGGGCTATTGCTTATTAGTCATTTGGAGGCCCATGGGCGAGAAGAGCAAGAAAAAAAACGACGGTACCACTGCAACCATTGCAGCAAAGTTTTCAGTCTGCCAGGTGAGCTGTCCCGCCACATGAGGATACACAAAATTATCAAGCTGCCCTATGATTGTCCTGACTGCCCAAAGAAATTCCGCTGTCCTTCAGATTTGGATGTCCACAGGAGCCTTCATGACCCTAATCGGCCGTTTGTCTGCCGTGTGTGCCAGTTCAGGTTTTGGACTAACTCGTCCTTAAACAAACATGCAAGTGCAGTGCAGCATTCGCAAGAATCTGATGCCATAATTGCCTGCAATTTCTGTGATAAGACCTATGCATTGAGAGCATCATACCGAAAACACTGCAGGCAAAAGCATCACAAAGAGTGGAAGGAGGCAGTTTTGAGAGGAGAGATGGGTCAGGACTTGTCCAAGGGAGAACTTGACCCTGGAGCAGATATGGAAGAAAAGAATACAGACAGCAATGACGATGAGGATGAAGATGATGATGGTGATGACGATTCTGACTCTGCACCTTATTTTCCTTGTCACGTTTGTGGCAAAACATTCACCACATCAGAGAGCCTAGAAGATCATCAGCGGTGTCACCTTGGTGAGAAACCGCATGAATGTGAAGAGTGCGGCAAGTGCTTTTTCCAGCTTAGCAATCTTCAGCAACACCAGCGCAGCCACAAGTCAGAATTCCAGTGTCAAACATGTGGCCGTGGCTTTGTTTCTTTGTTTGCCTTGCGCAAACACAAGCACACTCATGGCAAAAACCGCCCTCACCGCTGCCCCAAGTGCCAGCTCAGCTTCACTGGGCCCACGCAGCTGGCAGAGCACATGGCCACTCACCGCGATGAGAACTTCCCCTGTGACCTCTGCGACCGCACTTTCACCTGCAAGCTCAGCCGTGCCGAGCACCGCAAGAGCCACACCGAACAAGAGGACAGCCTCCCGCCTTTGCTCCCACCACAGAACCTATCTGCCTCTTCATCACCACCTTCCTCTGCTTCCACTAAGGCAGACCAGCTGAAGTACCGCTGTGGAATTTGCTGCCAGCGATTCCGAGATCCGGAGCAGCTTTCTGAGCATGGGTGTCTTGCAGCCAGAGAACGGCCTTACTCATGCCCAGACTGCAATCAACATTTCCTGTGTGGATCTCACCTGAAGAAGCACCAGCTCAGTCACCCTCTCTCGCGATCGTTCCTCTACCAGTGCAACCGTTGCCACATGTGTTTCCACTACCGTCATCACTTCCTCAATCATTTAAAGAGGCATGGAATTGAAGAGGCCGGAGATGGAACAGAAGATCTTAGCAGTGGCATCACCGCAGATACCACTGAGGCCAGCTCGGAGAACATATACAAATGCCCCATCTGCCCCTGCAGTTTTCCCCATGCTTTAGAATTGGCTGGACACCTTTCCGTACATGCTGAGAGCAGTTACAAGTGTAAAGTTTGCAGTGAGACGTTCAAGAGCAAAATCAGCCTCATGGAACATGAACAGTTGCACCTGACAGGCTCTACCCAATACGAGTGCACAGAATGTGGTGATAGCTTTTTGGGAAGCGAGGCATTCCGCCAGCACCACTGCGCCCGTCAGCAACACACAGCGAAAGACAAGGCTCCATCCCTACCATCCTCTCCTTCCTCCTCACATTTGAGAGCCGTGCTGCCATCGGCTCATCAGGGGTCCGCAGCGGCTCGAAATGCTGATGAGGAAGAGGACGTTGACGTAGGGGAAGACTTCTATAACTGCCTCGTCTGTAACAAGCGGTTTTCTTCACAGCAGAGTCTTGATGAGCATCAGAGGCTACATGATGATTACCGTCCCTTCAAGTGCCTGGTGTGTGGAAAGTGTTTTGCTCAAAAGAGATACCTCAAGAAGCACCAGTACATCCACCAGCGAGCCTTCCGCTGCAACATATGTACTCTGTCCTTTGATAATCTCAAGGCCTACCATACACACCGGGAGCAGCACAACCTGAAGGCCCAAAGGCATTCAGTTCCAACTCCAGATGTTTCTCCGCATGTGCAAAACACCACAGTGGAGGACATCGGCGGTGACTACCGCTGTGACATGTGCTACAAGTCCTTCAGCCAGCTCTCATCGCTGCGGAGGCACCAGGAGACCCACGTTGGCCAGGTTGTGTACGAGTGTACGGAGTGTGACAAGGCTTTCGCTTTCTTCCATCTGCTGGAGGAACATCAGAGAAGTCATGCTTCTTCTGCTTCACCTTCACCGTCTTCACCCCCTACAGACGACCCCCTTTCCAGTTCAGTCACTGAACCCCCTACACTGAATCTTCAGGGTGCAAATACCTCCTTCCCTACACCACCAGTTGTGGAGTACGTAGTTAAAGAAAATCTTTTGTAGTGTTCCTTGGACTCATATTATGGTCTGTGGTGTTGGGGTCCCAAACTAGCTTTTTGTGATTGAACATCGTCACACTACAGAAATGGCATGGTCAAGTTATTGCATCATCGTGTATCAGTATGTTATGTTGTATATAAATGCCTACTTCAGGTGAAAAATGAACACAGGACCTGTTAAACTGCAGTGGTAGAAAATTCCACCTTTTGAATATTATAAATATTATACATTTGGATGTAGTAAATTTGTATATATGTACATTAAACTTATTCCACTTATTGTTATTTACAGTTGTTTCCGTTATGTTTACCCAGTACATTCACAGTAAAGATTTTTGAAATGTATATCCCTGTCTGAACAACAAATGCACTATTTTCACATATTCTAAATTATTATTGTTAAGGGTCCATAATCTTTGACTGATTCCTGTTTATATCATACCTATGATTTTGCTCTTGTCTTATGTCAGTTGAGGAATTCAGTATTTTACTGCTTCAAGCAAAAAACATAATTCACAATGTGCGATAGTTTTTCCCTTTTGTGGTTTCCCAGCAATCTTTAAGTGTACTTACCAGTATTATATCAATGGTTTGGGAGTTTTAGCTGTATATCATAACTTAACAAATGATCGTAACACTTTTTCCCCCAGTACCAATAGCAAACTGATATGTATTTTTCAAACACCCTGGTGTATTATGTATATTGTAAATAGAATTGTTCAGTTCCTTTCTGCAGTATGTCTCGATTGTTCATGGACATTTTTCATTTGATCTACTGTTGTTGTCTCTAGTTAGTATTTCTTAAAGATGCTTCATGAAATAACCTTTACTGATCACAGTTTGTTGACACGCTTCATTTAGGAAATTCATCATTTGAGATATTTTGTGCAGTAGTTGGAACAGGGATTGAGTAGTTAACACTTAGTATTTGTATTCCTTTTTCCTTGTACACATGTATTTAAGTTGCACTTTTTATATGGAATGTATGGTTATGTTAAAGGAATACATCTTTCTTAATTGGAATAATAAACCATTTAGTTGGTTTCCCTGTTTATTCTGAGTTGTTTATTTTTTGTAAACCATTGTAAATTACGAAGGAGCAAGATACTGTACAGAGGTAATTGTGTATTATTTTGCAAATATGTTGATCATTATGTATTTACCATATACTCTATAAAAGTTTCTAACGGATACAAAGGTGTATTTTCTTCAACACTTGTTTTATTTGTACATATAAATGCCTGTCTACCATCTTTTTCTTGATCTGTTTTCTTGAAATATTATGTTGTTTGGCTCCGTGTGTGTGTGCGCGTGCGTGCGTGTGCGTGTGTGCGTGCGTTCATGTGTATCTAAAGATTGCTAAATGAAATTGCAATCCTCAATTTACTCCCTCAATAAACCAGTTTGCTTGAATCACTCGGTGATGCGAAGACGCTTGCCTCGATATGCAAACTATGAACCCCGTGTTCTGGTGTTCAAGTCCCAGGCTCGCCATTGCCTCTGTGGCTGGAGGTCCATACCGGTGGGGCAACTGATGGCATCCGGAGTGATGGAGGTAAGCCAGCAACGTTCATTTCCTCACTCTCTTGCGGCCATGCCTGGTCATTCCAGGCAACTGCAGATGGGCCAGCCCAGAATATGCGAACATTCTGACCTTGCAGTCCTCCAGTGACACGGGCGCTATGCGGTCGGTTGTATATGTGCGACGTGTAACGAGCCAAGGGCTTGGTGTTACTGAGTAAGTCGGTGAATCTGAGTAGTCAACTGCTCTTCCCGCTACTGAAGTGTTGCAGGTAGTGTTGCTGCTGGAGATCAACTGAAGTTGGAGGGGAAAAAAGGGGAATGACGGTATAAAATATAAGAAGCATGTAATGACCATAATCTGATGCATTTTTCTGTCTGAACCCGTCTGTGGGTCCATGAGAGGTGTCTATTAAGTTGATTGAGGAGAGGCAAGCCAGTCAGAGCTCACCAAAATAAAATCTTTTCAAGAGTGCTGAGGGAAAAATGGACACAAAGACCAGTGGTATTTGAAAGTTTAAAATGGATCATCTTTTCTTTTGAGCTTACTGGATGTTCATGTTTCACACTGTATGCCAAAGTTAACACCAGCGTCATGTCAGCTTCCCTGTGCTTTGAGTATCGGTCGCAGTTGAATGCCATGTTGCTGCTCAAGGCCATAATAGTCCCATCCAGCCCTCAAGCTCTCTTCCTCCCCTTCTCTGTTGCTAGGCAACCCAGACCTAGGGAAACATCCCATAGTGCCCTACATACAGGAGAGGTCAACTCCATTCCACTGGCACTGCTTTCTCGCTTGTGAATTCTTCCAGCTGAGACCTGGGGGGGGAGAAAAACCGCTCTAAGCCTGGAGGCTGAGATATTTCAGACACACACCACTGTGTCTCTGAAAGCCATCAACTGGAATTGTAGGGGAAAACAAAAACCAGCATACTTTGTAAGGAGAGTAACCAGACATCCCATGTTCTCCGATTAAGAGAGGTTTGCATGAAATCAAGAAATGGATATGAAGGTTCCTGCCTATCCATACAATACAGGACTTTGTTTTAAAATAATAAATTAACCCTGGGTAAGGCATAGTCCATCTGTTAAGTGTCATCCTTATTTACAGAAAACTTTGTATAGCAGTCCTGTAGTGGATACAGTATAGCTTAATGAGGATGAATGAGAAGCACCTAAAATGCATGTCTTTAAAATGAGCATTTTATGTGCACATCGTATGGATTATGGGTTTCTCCCCTTTATTTACATTTTATACCCCCTGTGCCATCCAGAGCAACCTATACCCCCACCATTTTGTTTGCCATGGATGGCCAAAAAAAGTTTTTTTTTTTTTTTTTTTTTTTTTTTTTTCTTCAAAATCTTCCTAAGTAAATGCATCTATAAAATGAAATAAAAATGACGGTGGTATTTTTTGCAGGTTGTTTTGCAGGTGAAACAAAAAACACAATACAAAAAGGCGAGCAGGCCTCATTACATATGAAAGGGATAGATGCAAATGTGTAGATGCTGCCCACCGTTTGCAGCGGCTAGACTGTGAAGGCCCCAGCAGCTGGACCTGAGGGCTGAGCTCAAGGCACCAGATGGAAGGACAACTCAATCAAGAGGTATGGAACCTGATGTCCTTCCCCTTAACCCCCCCCCAGGCAGCGCTTCTCAGTCCACCGTCTCATATGAAGACTTGTTCTCACTGTAGATGCGTAACCAGTTCCGACCTTCCCATTCCCTCCGTGATTGGTTGCTGTAATATTCCATTGTAAAAGACTGATTTTACAAAGCAAAGTGTATCGAGAGGGTCTCTTTTACATCATGTATGTGATGTCAGTTTTTTATTTTCCAGTTTTAAGGTTCTACACTTTAATGTCATTTATATAGCTTAAATAGCTTTTTCCCTGTAAGTCCGATGTACAACTAGGTTGATTGAAAGCCCTCCTGATCTCATCTTTTCAATTTTTATTTGAGGTCTTAAATAATTTTGTGGATTTCTGTGTTTTGCTCATTTGTTGTAACACTGAGGGAAAAGTCCAGTATACAGACAGTGGGGATGTTCGGTGATTCCCAGAGTGCACATGCTCCAAACAAGTGTGTGGGTCGTTTGGTATATGGTCTCAAATCTGGAATGGGAAAATTCCCTGTGCGGTTCTGTGGAGATAGCAGTTCTAAAATAAAGGAAATTGTTTTCAACATTCGTTGTACAGCTTTATTTTATGTAAGTTTGATGCACCTTCAGCAGTTGAATGGAAATACGTGGTTATTAGTACAAGCAAAAAAAGTGATAATACAAGCCTAATATTAGTAAAACCATCAAAAATGATATTAGTTCATACAACAAGGCTGATATTAATAAAACCAAAAAAAGCTGTATTAGTTCATATAACAAGGTTGAATTTTGTTTTACTGAACCATTAGGCTGATGTTCAAAGAATTCAAATGAAGTTGGCATGTTAATTCTATATAAGCCAAATGAATTGTGTTTAAATGTTATCACCTTGTCACATATCAACAAATGTACGTGTGGTTCAAGTAACACAATCAATACAGACTGATTTAACTCAATTTTATTTAATGGAAATGTTTGCCATAATTAAGTTCATCCAATGAATTATTTTTTGTGTGGGATATGATGTAAACACTGCTGATCCAGCAAAAATGACAAACATCTGGACCCAGTGCTCTTCATTTTTGGTCCTGGAGAACCACGGTGTGCATCGGCTTTTGCTTTCATCTGGAATTCCATAATCGGATCAGAGCTGAGAGAAGGAGGTGAGGTGCTTTAACTTTGTAATCGGCTGTTTTAAATTATCAGGTGATCACGACTGGAACTGAAGACCACCATATGGACCCAGGAAAGCTAGTGATAGTGTCCAAAGCAAGAACATCTAACCTTGGTCCCAGAGACCTACCGGGTGAGCTGGTTTTTGGTTCACCCTAAAATCGGAAACTACCCGCATTGGTGAGTCAACTGTTCACTCCACCCCAGTGGGGAATGATGGATGTAAACTGGGTAAATTAGTGCCAGTGCTGTCTGGTGGCCACTCCTGTTCAAAAATTGACTAGCCCCTGACATTTCTGCTGTCCCAATGTATGTTTTCCCTTTTAGTTCATAGACAATCCATTGGTTTTCACCAACCTGAAAATGATTACTCATAATGATAATTTGCACACCCAATTGTCTTTTTATTTATTAAAAAAAAAAACTTTTAAGAAGCTGTGTGGCGGCTTAAATTTACTCTGTAAATCGGACTGCACAAAATGCAGAGCCACTGCGCTGAACGAACGTGGGTGTAGTTGTGCATATTCACCACTAGTGGGAGCTTCAAGGCTGACGAATGGTCGGAGAGAACTGGTGCGTGAAATCGAACACGGTACGAATGTTCTGTGTGGGAGGTTGCTGCTGGGTAGTAGCAAACTATGGAACTAGTAGATAATATATCGCCTTATTTTATATAATGCTTATATATAGATATAGATATATTTTGGAATGACTGTCCTTTGATCTATTATTCCACAAAAATGATTGTCACAATCAAAAGGATTACTATGTGCTTCATATTGATAGATATGGTATCTTTTATCCATTTTGTTTCGTTTTTTTATTTTCCCTTCTATTTCAGCCCTTTAATGATCAATTTTACCTATGTATTTATGTGACCATGTTCTCAAGACAGGAAGAAATTGCTGTCAAGGGTTTACAGGGTGAAATTATCTTACAGACAAATATGGTTCATTTATGATGTGTTAATTATTTTGTGCTGGTCCCTTTTAACTAACCAAAATGCTAAATTTTATAACAATGTATTGACAAGTTTGTTGGATTAATATAAATCACGCTTGTCATGTGAGCATATTAGTATGTTGAGTTTGGAAATCTGATGCAGTCATCTTTAATACCTCTGAAACTGTGTGCAATACTGAATTTGGTACCCTATGATAGCAATATCAGTTTGTAATTTCATGTGGATGAGAACTTGATCTTAATCCAATTCCAGACTGGTTGCATTGTGTTAACCTCATGAGGTGTAATAAATTTAATCCATCCGTAAACTTTATTTTCATGTCGAACATTGTGGGCAATTAGCACAAGGCCAAAGGGCTGGTGTTCTTTCTGTGTTGTCTGTAGCGAAGCTGATTGTGCAGTTCTTGATATCAGTGTATTCAGAATAACTTTAATAGAAACTGTGATTCTTGCTGTGCGGAGGAATGTAGCTCATTTATTGTATTCCAAAACTCCAATCCGACCATGTCTTGCAGCCAGGTAAGGCTACGATAATATTGTAAAAACTCCATCCACATAGTTATGTTACCCACGAATACGAAACCTCAAGCTATGTCCACTAAGGCCACAGAGACGTTCACAAACCCTGGCTGGCTGATGACAATACTTTCGGTACATTTCACATCATCATAGTCATAATTTGTGTTCATGATACTAAACCCTCCGAGCTGACCCAGGGGGCCCGCGGAAGTGATTAGAGTAAGCCGGTGCGCATGTGCCCTCTCTGGCGCTAAGCTTGGTGCTCCACACCCACAGCACGCACAGCGGAGCCTCGCCAAGAGCTGCTCAAGCGGAGACAAAGCTCGCCCTCCGAACGCTAGGCGGTAGCTATATTATACATTGAAAGAAAAAGCTGAGCGCTGGAAATGCAGTTCGTCGCTGGTCATTCTGAATCTGTACAAAGCATGGCTTCAAAATCATAGAGAACTTGCTTGCTAGATAGACAAGCCAGATGTTGTCCCTTTTTCTGCCCGCACGCTATTCAGTCAGAAATGAGCATGGATAGTAACGAAGCAGAAAACGGTATGAAAGGATCAGAACGGTCAGATGCACAGAAATAGACCGGTACCTGAATAACGTTAGCTTATCACAGGGGGCATCTGGTAAGTACTGATGAATTACTGGAGTTTTTCCCCTAAATGTGTGAGCGCCGTGTGTTGTGAGGTAACTTGTTTGTTAGCCACCTGGATATATTGTAACGCTTGGAAAGCCCTGCTAGTGGAGTCTAGCAAAGTGTAACGTGAACGATATTGAATTAGCTAGACTTAGTCCATAAAGTCATCCACGTTGCACACTTTAGCTGCAACGGTTTTTGCGTCCAAGATTTTCAAAATGAATAACAGTTGTGTTTTTTTTTTTTTTAAAGCAGTGATCCCATTGCTAATGTGCTCCTTGGTAGCAACTAGCTGCGTCGCTACATTAGCTTGTTGGCTTCCTTACTGAGACTGGTGGTTTATGATTTTTCGACTGTGGCTAGCTAACGTTAGTTAAAAAGGTGAATGATTTTAGCGAATATTCGTTCCTTCAAAATCAGTGAACGCGTGGCTGATACATGGCGAAGACCTTACTGTAGCTATTCATTTGGGTTTGCTTTTAGTGTAGTCTCTGGAGGGATAATGGTTTCCTGTTTGAAGGCTGACTTTATGTTCGAGTGCATACATGCACGTTTATAAATCGGCACAGTTTGCCTGATCGAGTAATGTTTCCTGCACTAGCTCAAGCGTAGCAGTACGTGTTTATGCAGGCATGGTATGCACACCCATGTGAACCAGGAAAACAATCAGTGAAGAGCTGTCGTCAATCAGAAATGTGTGCACTGAGAATTTGTGAATGAATGTCATCCTTTCGATAATGCAGCCTCAGACAGAATGTCAGAATGTACATTCAGTGTTAACATTACAGGTTATGCTAATTTAAAATCATGAAACGGCACTGACCGTAATGTAGATTGACAGTTGGAATATTGTAATTAGAATTTCAGAGCTAGCGGTTTAGCTGTTTACAATGTACATGCACACATTCAGATTGAACCCACCTGTGTCAGCAACATCTGCGAAATAGGAGCACCCGTTTGTACTCACTGCAATACCAATCTGCTAAAATCGTAGCAGATGAATGCATAGGGATAAGTAACCTTATGATAATGTTTTCATTGCATTTTATATTTCTAACGATGACTTTTAAGAGTTTCAGGTTAAGATCAGCATCTCAAGCCATAGATGATTGCTTTAGAGTTAATTGGAGACTACATTTGTCTTATGTAAACATATCTACACAAGAAGATTTTTACAATAATACAGAAACAGATTTATCCATGAGTGTTATAACATGATTATTATGTTTATTATTATTATTATTATATTTTGATCAAAAAACACTTTGCATTATTTAACTACTCAATTGTCTCAGCAGGAAATTAGTCCTGCAAAAACAGATTTTAAAGAACGGACAAATTGCTTCCAATACAAATGCATCTCTCGGATTCATGGAGGACACCACTGTGTGTTTCATGATTAAACCAATATTAATAGCAGTTGCATTAAATATTGACATACATTCAAGATATTTTGGTGGACTGTCATCTGTCTTATTTATTATAAAGCTAGGGAGCGTAGCTGTACCTCACAGGTTGCAGGTTCAGTTTCCTGGTTCTGCTCTGGGCTTTGTACCACCTTTGAACTTCAGCACAATTGCTTCAGTAAATGCAGGGGTCATGTTAGTGATAGTGTATACTAGTGCAAGTAGAAATGTAAGCTCTGGGTGAAGGTATTTGATAACAACCTAGAATATGAATGTTCTAATTCGCTCTTTTCTTTCTCTCTGTTTCTCTGCTCTTTAGAGAACACCTGCACATCTTGGACATTAGAAGTGTATGAGAACGTTGACTTTCGGCAAGAAGAGAAACGGCTTGGATACAGGGATCCCGCTGTCTTCGTTATTAGTCTGTCCCGATGCTGGGCCTTCAAGACTCCAGCAGGACTGACGGTGCTCTGCCGTCCAAGACTTACCGCTGCATGGCATGCGCCGCCACGTTCCCGATGCTGTCCTCCTTACTGGTGCACCAGGCGTCCCATGCGAGCGATGCCAGCCCGCTGGACGAGCTCCAGCCGTCCCTCAGCTCCCCAGAGCCATCCTGCACCAGCTGTGGTGTCGTGTTCGCCACCACGGCGCTCCTGGACCTGCACCACTGCAGCTCACTGCCCCTCCCTGCCTCTCCCACCAACTTCCTGTGCACGTGCGGGGAACAGTTCCAGCACTACAGCGCCCTGCTGGACCACAAGAAGCTGCACACTGAGGGCCAGGCTCTCCAGGAGGCTGATGAGTCCTCTGAAAGACAAGAGGAGAAACGGGAGACAGAAGTGGGAGCAGCCTCCAGCCTGCCTGACCAGACAGATCCAACCCCATCCACTGACAAAGATGGCGGCCTTCTTCCCAGTTCCACTCAAGATGCCCCTGACATGCGGCTCATCCCTCTGCTGGCCACGGACGGGACATCCTCTGAGGCTGCACCTAGGGAGGTGTTTTCAGCCCTGGCCTCACCCCAGTCTGGGTATAACAGCAATCCTCTAGTTGTAGGGCAGTCCCCACCCACCTCTGTGTCTGAGCCGGCAGGATTCGGTACACTGCCAGCTTTCACCATGTCACAGGATCCATCCTTGAACTTTGGACTTGTTATGGGGTCTCTTCCACCCTCCAGTGTTCCTTCATCCAGCAGTAGTTTCCCGGTGAGCCACCGTCAAAGCCAGCTGCAGTCGCAGAAGAAAACGTTAAAGAAGGTGCTGCTTTCAGAATTCATGAAGTGCTTGCCACCAGCTCAGTTATCTTGGAATTGTGACAAGGGCCTTGCTGTCTCCAAAAAAACCATGAGCGCTGCAGCGGCACCGGCTTTGACACAAAAAACGTCGGTGAGTCAGCTTCGGAGGCTGCTGTCCAAATCTGCCTCTCAGAGAAAAGCTTCTTGTCAGGCCTCGGCCATCTTAAATATGATCAGTTCCCATAAGCCACCCACCAAAAGGGACAGGAGAGTCATCTGCATGAACAAGACGTTCCTTCCAGTCGTGGCGCTTGTGACTCGTCAGAAGCTGGTGGGGTTCGGGAGGGAGGATGTGGGTAGGCACCAGTGCGGCCGCTGCCGTCGCATTTTTCAGGACGTGGACAGTTTAATACTGCATCACACTGTGCACAGGAAGGAAAGGGTTTATGGGTGCCGACGGTGTGCACAACTGCTGATCAGTAGGGGGGTGGCTGTGGGGGACCATGTCTGTCCCCTGGCTTCCTCACTGTCTTCCCAGGTCTCCCCAGCTTTTTCTGTTGGAAATGTGCTTCCTTCAGCCTCCAGCACCCAGCCACACCCTAACCAACAGCAGGGGATTATGGGTAAACCGTTTAGTGTCCTGCAGGGAAGCAGCTCCTCACGGAGGTCAGCAAGGATTTATCACTGTTCCGTATGCAGACATGACTATACTCGCCTGTACAATCTTAAAAAACATCGGTGTCCTGGGATGGCTTTTCTTCAGGAGGCTAACCGAACCCATCCTGTACCAATGAAGACAAATACAAAGAGAAAGTTGCCGTTGTTTGGGAAGCCAAATGAGATAACAGGAGATGAATTGTTGCTCATGAGCAAAAGTGTTGGGGTGGGCACTGACGGTCCACCTGGCATCAAACTGGAAGCTGCTGACGCTTTTGATGGTTTTGCTGGGTCTGTGACAGGAGTGTCTTCATGTTCACCAAAGAGTTTCCCTCCCTTTCTGCCCAAATCCACACCCAAGGCGCTAGAATTTGCAGCTAATGGAGGCTCTGATGTCATTGCGTTAGATCATGCGTCTGTCCCGCCAGACGATTTGGGGAGGGACAGGGACATGGTGGGCGGTGGCGATGAACTGAGGCACGGAGGTGGTGGGCAGTGGACCATGCCAATCGATGATTCTGAAATTGATAAGCTAATAGAGGCGGAGGATCATGATGACAGCGATGACATAACAGAGTCCATTGCTGAAGATTCCATCGATTCCACTCAAAATCATAGCCGTGGGAATCAAATGTTTCAGGCGGGTGGCAAATGTTTCAGCTGCAATCACTGCGGAAGAGGCTACACTCGACACTTCACCCTGCAGCAGCACCTGAAGAAGTGCCATCCAGGACTAAGGGCACCAGTGCAGCAACATTTTAAAAAGCATCTGAAGGTCAGTAAAGATGTCGGGGAAAAACAGAGATTCAGTTGTCTCCGGTGTGGCAGGAGCTTCAGCTACAGAGACACGCTTGTTTTGCACCAGAAGAGCTGCTTGGGTTTGAACAGCAAAGGGAAGGGGAGCAGTGCTAATACTGGTGCAAAAAAGAGCAATGTGCTTGCAGGCCAGGCCCATGCTGTCAAACAAGGACGGCTGTTTGTGCTGCCACCGTCTCCACAGGGGAAAGGCACCAGCACAGAGAGCAAGAATCCAGCTACGGGAGGAGATTGGGGAATTATGTCTTTGCCTTCGGTGTTGCCGAGGAGGGTCACCTGTGAATGTGGAGCAGGTTTCACCTGTCCACGCTTACTGTTTGAACACCTGCAGTCACATGCCCAAGAGTCCTACATCTGCCCAGACTG
The DNA here is from genome assembly GCA_019788955.1 of Albula glossodonta. Taxonomy (NCBI): domain Eukaryota; kingdom Metazoa; phylum Chordata; class Actinopteri; order Albuliformes; family Albulidae; genus Albula; species Albula glossodonta. Next base: position 106,594 of record JAFBMS010000144.1, read on the forward strand.
TGGTGAGACCCTGCAGTCCTGGTTGGTGTTCGAGGCCCACCTCCGCACGCACCAGCGCACAACATGCCAGAAGTGCAACCAGACCTTCAGGCATCGCTATTCCCTCCAAAGGCACCTGAGCAGAAACCGGTGCCCAGGTGAGCCCATCGACAAGAAGAAGCACGGCTGTCCGCTCTGCAAGATGACGCTGCCCAGCGCCCATGCCCTGAAACGGCACCAGCAGAACTCTACCTGCAAACCCTCCCGAAAGCTCATCCGCTGCCCCGTGTGCACGTACGCGTTCGGAAGCCTGGAGGGACTCCAGAAGCACTTGATCTCCCACACCCACCCCAACGCCTTCCGCTGTCAGCTGTGCCAGCGCAGCTACCCCAGCCTGCGGTCGCTGAAGGACCACCGGAGAAAGGTCCACCGTGTGCTGATTCAGGCCGCCAAGAGTCCCAGTCAGGAGCCAGCGGGAGTGGTGTCGTTGGTGTGAAAGTTTCCTGCTAATGTAATGATGCACTAAAGTGGTGATCTGTAACTGAACTTTTTTTTTCCCTCTCTTCTGTGCTACAGTGGTAAAGGGGAACATCCTGACATCTTTGATAAACTGTGTGGGGGGGGGGGGGGGGGGGAGTTGGGGGAAGCAGAGATGGAAAAACAACAAATAGCAGTTCCTGGGCAGAAAGCATTTTGGACACTTTGTGATAAGCACTTTCACACACACAAGAAAACAAGAACATCCATTTTGGTTTTTTCCAGCTTTGATAATCTGCTGCTCTTATGCCTCCAGTTTTTTTTTTTTTTTTTTACAGGTGGTGTTTATTAAGTTGTGATTATTGCATTTATGTTCTCTGTTGTCTTCAAAAACTGTAGGATTGTTTCTTTTACAATGTACTGTGTACGCCTGTTCTGCAGTTATTACAACAGCCACAGTAAAGAAAAAATTTTATTCTGTAAAGGAACTTGTTCAATCTAATCCAGGCTGATAATGTCATGAATTCCCCATAAGCACTGTTTGTGTATTCCATGTTTTCTTAGCGCGCAATTACCATGATTTGAAGAACCCATGTCTATGTAATTTGATGTGCTTGATAAATAAATGCCGCATAGTGCATTTATTTCCTGACAAACGTTTGATATCCCCTTTTTGTTATTGGAAATTAGTGGTAATTCTGACTTAGTCCATCAGTGTGTGATGACCACAATAGTGCATTTTAACATTTTCATTACCCAGATTCCACAATTAGACAAAGATTTTTAAAATTGAGATTGGTTGTCATGACTATGGAAAATATTGGAAAATATGGCAGAAGTCTTTACCATGATGATTACCTAGTCTTTTCATAATATTGATAAATATGTCAGTGTGCAACATTTCACTTAAAAAAACATTCAAAATTACTATTTCAGATCTTAATTAAATCCCATTTTTCAATTGTTAAAGTTGTAAATGTTTCATTAACCATTCTGAGAAGTGCAAACATTTGTTTTTCTCATCAACCTGACATTCATCAGCAAAATGGTTATCTCAATATTACTTTTATCACTTTATAACCCAGCCCTAGTTTTGACTGCAACAAGCTGTAGAAATTAAGTGAGCTTTTAATTATTTTACGGAATCACCCCACTGATATTGTTTCATGAAAAGGTAGTATGAAGAACTAGAAGAAGATTAGAAATGAGCCATTTCTGCTGTTAGTCCTTATTTCAAGATGTGTGCTGTTTACAATTTGATATGCACTGTGTTATCCCCTTAGCTCATATTACTCAAGCCTTTAGGTAAAATGATAGATGACCATGTTTGTGGAAAATCAGGATAAAATACAACTCATGGGGACAGAGGCTGCAAAAGACCTACATTGTCAGTCCTGTGTGATGAATTGAATGTTGCTGTTCTACATGTTAAGTTTGTATGCACTTTCTCAAACAAAACCAGCTAAATCTCAGTTCCTTCAACAAGGTTTCTGGTTTTAGGATGGAAGAGTTCTGTGTTGATTACACAAATGTGTATAATTGCAGTGTGGTAAACATGAATGCTCTCATTTGTCACTGAATACAGAGTAGAAACGGGAGAGAGTTGTGGGAATGATCAGTTTGTGGTTTTCGTGTATATTTCCCATGTAAAATATTTGAAACACACAAAACTTTGAAACCTTAACTGTCCTTGAATATAATCCTTTTCTCAGTTAACTTTAATTGTATACCTTAGGATTCAGCACTAGCGAAAAGGTTAAAAATGTTATAGTTTTCTTTAACATTGGAATGTCTTTTTTATGTGTTGCTCGTACCACATCTTTTATATGTTAGTATAAAACAATCTACCTCTGTGTTGTGTTCAACGCTTCCCTTTTCCACTTGTGTGACTCAGATGTGTAACCCTGGAAAATTATGAGGGGGAATGTTAAAACCATGTTCTGAGATTCTCCAGATCTGCGCTGGTTGTACAGGCCAGTCGTTTGGCTATTGGGTGGGCAACGTAGCAAGTCCGAACAGAGAAGACATCACCTTCCCAAGCTTTGTGTAGTTAAGAAGTGTCCGTCGTCATAGCGACCAAACTTGCACCGTCCGATTGGATCATCAGAACCTGCTGTAAGATACGAGTAAAGTTTATAGTTTGGAGTGTATTGTGGTCTTGGTGTATTTTATTATTTTTTATTTTATGTGACTTCCTAGGGTGGATAGTTAATAGTTGACTTGTAATGTGTGTAAAGAGGAGGCGTACCCTAAAAATGGTACATTTAATGATCAGTTTTATCATCACAATTACCCAGGTGGTGTACATATGATTCCTTGAAGCCTAATCCTTTATCTGCCACTTCAGGTGATGCCATTGAAATAACTGCTACTCTGTGAATGGAGGTGTCTTCTGAAATTGGAGCATACTGTAGTTTGGGGTGGGCCTCCTTGCATTTTCTTTGTGGGTTTAAGTATTACATGTGACATTCAAGAAATAAGAATGGAATGGGGCAGGTTTGTAGTTTTGAGACTTTGTTGACTGCCATACATTAGGATACTTATGTCTGTACCCTATTAAAACCATAAAGAACATTTGAATATATGACAAGATATTCTGATTAGCTACTGTTTTGGTTCAGGTACTCATGGCTGAGGTATCCTCCTGTTGGAGGACTATCTATGAATTCTATGGCAAAGCCAGCCTAAGGGTTTTTATGAAGAGAATCCACCAGATCTCTGCTCACTCAAGGCCTCATAGCACACACTTGATGGTCCACCCAGCTTGTCATTTTTCAGCTATATGTCACATCAGGTAGTCTGAAAATGGCATGTCACAATGGTCCGAGTCATTGCAACTGCGACATTAGTTCCTGAGAGCATGAGCGCAGAAAAATATTCACGTCGCCCAAAGCAGACATGGGCTTACAGCCGCAGGGCAGAGGGGGGCCGACGCGTGTAGGATACCCGAGCTTGGCGCCGCTGCATACCTGGCCCCGCGGGATGACTTGACATAGTTGCTCTCCCAAAAGAGGTGGCTACACTCCATACCACTAGGGGGAGCGTATTTGCCAAGACTATGGTTATTGAAAGCAAGAAATATTTTCCGAAACCATAGAAACGAAAAAGGTTTTCTGAGAGCAGCTCCGGTCGACCGGGGGCCGGATGGAAGAGAAATGTCTGCTACTGTTTACTGCCGTTGGATTTTACTTTGAATAAAGAAAAAAATTGCCCGATGAAGGTTTACCCCGAGCAGTGCGTCTCGTGAGTAATCATCCGTGAACTTCATTTTGTCGCGTTTAAACTGGCCGTAAAATCGGATGCAAACAGCCATCACTAGCAAACGTTTGGCTGCAAGTGGAGGAAGCTATATCCGGTGGGGGTATCCTTTTTAGCGCCATAAAGAATGTATTTGCGGTACATCAGGTTACTGACATGTTCAGTAATGGGGGAAGATAACGAGTGTCGATGATAACGATGAAAAACTAACTCAAAATCCATAGTGAGAGCTTTGTAATGTAAGATGGAAAGTGCGAAGCGGAATGAAATAATGCGGCTAGCCTGAGGAGCGTATCTGCCCAGACTAGGATTACTTGATTTGCTGCTAGTCCAAAGTGGTAAAGTTTGGTTGGTATGGCCTGATGAGTTTGTCGCACCTAGTGAGACAAAGCCTACAAATTGTCCTGTCCGAAGAAATTAATTCAGTTCAGACTAATATTTTCGTTATAGGCTTAATATGTATGTGAAATAATTAGCTTTCAATCATCTACAATTGTCTTAATCCTAACTATTGATCTACCCAATTACCTAGGTCATATTGCCGTTGGGTACACCGTTCAGAACTGTCAGTACAACTGCTTAAGCATGAAAACAAGTAGTTATCACCCGAATTTGTTTTTATGGATATTTGAATCATTTCTTTTTAAACCCTTTGGTCATGCAGCAATATTGGATTTGGTGACAAATGCTGTTACATGTTTTACTGGGAAACCACACAAACCCTCCTTCAGAAGAATTACCTGTGCAAGATTACAGTTTTAATTCAAGATGTCATTTCCCTCCAGTTTATGTTTTCCCTCCACCTGCTGTAATAAAAGATCAAGTTTTCTGAAGGATTTAGTTTGGTGAACTCATGCTGTACCTTTCTCTGTTTTGTGTTTGTGATCGTAGCAGAAAGCTATACCAATCCCCAGTGGTATGGTGTGATTTAAGAGCACAAGGAAGTTGGAGGATCTAGGAGAACACCATTTGCTTGTGAGGAGAAGAGGACCTACAATAGACAGAATGGATATTAAGAAATTAGACGGAGCCATACACCTGCCATTGTCAGGCCCACAAAAATGCGTCTTGGGTGACATTATAAAAAACCCGCCAGCGAAAGCTACCCCTGTCCCTGTAGCTTCTTTCCCGTTGTTTTGTCGGGGCTGCAAATCCAAATTTTCTGACAGAGTTTCCCTTGAGGAGCATCCATGCACCTACGTAAATTACATTTGCACCTGCGGGATGGCGTTTCCACAGTACTTGCAGATGAAGGGGCATCAGCTGGAGCACGGCGACCAGGATCTGAGCCGCATATTACTGAACTGGATCAGGCGGGAGGAGCCGGTCAAGACGCTGGACTTGTTCGTGCAGACCCAGTCGATGAAGCCCCCGCCGCCAGCCGGGATGACAGAAAAACCGCCTGCCCCGATGACACTGCAGGAGCTGGAGCGCCCCCGTGGGGCCACGGTCGATCTCCGCCGGCGCTTCCTGCCCGTCGTGTGCCTGAAGACCCGTCAGAGGATGGTGAGAGGGAAGAAGTTCAGATGTGCATTCTGCCACCAGACCTTCAGTGAGCTGGACGCACTGGTGGAGCACCACCACAGACACGCCCGGGAGGGGGTGTACGGCTGCCTCCGCTGTGGGCTGCTCCTGGTCAGCCACGCCTCCCTCCCGTCCCACCATCTGTGCAGCGACTACTACGCCACCCCCAGCACCAGGTACACCATGGGCAATGTCCTCTCGAAAAAGGTGCCGGAACAGCAGGGGAAGACCTTTTTCCGCTGTCAACGGTGTCCGGTCGCGTATTCGCGGGAGATTCAGCTGCAGAAGCACGAAATGACGTGCGGACTTGGCCCAATGAACGGGCTGAATGAGAAGGAGATGCTGCGCTGCTTGAAGTGCAAGGGACACTTCAGCTCAGTAAAGAGACTGCGGGAGCACCACTGCGAGAAGAGTCCGACTTTGGTTTGCGTGCAGGTACCTCAAAACAAGTCCCAGATCCAAACACAGGTGCGTAACGAGGCAAGGGAGCGGGCAAGCCCTTACTTAGTGCCACAGAGGCATCATGAGGAAGAAGTAACATTCAGGTTCCACACATCCCATAATATGAAAACATACAAGCACCAGCCAGTGGACAATGGCTGCAGCCATGGGATCATAGGGGAGCCGTTGAGACTGAGGGGTTTGGAAAAGTCACCTGCTTTTAATCCTGTCACTGTAAGCAAAGCTGTAGTAGAGGCCGAGATCGATGATGACTGTTATGTGGTTGAAAGCAACTCAACAAAACCTAACCGACCTTCACCACAGTCTTGACCCCACACATGAGACCAGCACTTACACATGCATGTCTAAGCTGTGGTTAGGCCTTCAGTGACAAACATCTCCAAGGTAGCACTGTGAGAATTTCCAAAGGCAGTCATTTGCATTTGAAAGCAAAAAAATAAAAAAAAACATCTACTCAACCAAGTATTAGGATCCCAGTTGTTGATGTTGTTCCTGGTCCCAATGTATAAAGCCACAAGTGTTGACACAAACACATGTACATCCATGTCATAGGGTGTTTTCTGTATGTGGTATATATTACAATAGATGTACTTACAAATCTTTAATTTACATGGTATCCCACACTTAATAACCTTTAAAACATTTGAGAAGTTTTGAGAGTTTGCTTGATTGTAAATGCAAGTCTCTTTCCACTGTATGCTCTATGAAAACTAGGGGCCAAATCCAGAGCTGAATTACACTGCCATTTAAGTGTATTTTCCACTTCTGAGGTCTTCTAATTGCAACTGTGTTCCAGACCTGGCCAATTATATGTGAGTTTGAGACTTTTTTTTTTTTTTGCCTCTTTCATTTTCTTAGCCAATCAGATCCTCAGTATAGAATTACATTTTCTTCAAGAACATGCAAAATCTAAATGTTCCTGTTGGTAAATGTCAAACACATCTATCACAAGACATTGTTACTGCAACTGTTTTTTTAAAAAAATTGGTTTTTTTTTTTGGAGTAATGCTGTTACCGTTTTTGCCTATTCTCTCACATAATGACGTCAGCCATGAAGTCTGCTTTCTAACTAGCTGAGGTCTAGCAGCTGTTGTGGTAGTGTTGGTGTGATTGTGTTCTTTGTGCAGGCTGCAGGATCTTTTCAGAGAGAGCAAGGGGAGGCATTTGGCATGACACAGTCGCCTGTGTCAGTGTCTCCCCCAGGTTTTTAACAGGATGCTTTGTTACACTGATGGTTTTATTTTAGTATATCACCCTGATGCTTCTGAGCAAACTGTCAAAGCAAGTGCTCTAAAATACCTGTACCCAAGATGTTTATCAACTTTATTCCCTTAAAATATTATAAATCATGGTTAAATTATATTATGGATCTTTTAAGACAACTATTTTGTACAGTATAAACAATAAATAACAATCATTCCAGTGTCACCAAGGATGTGTGTTCTAGGCATGGTGTACTGTATCTCTGAATCCAAAATACATGTTATTATTGACATGTGGAAGTGTGCTTAAAAATGAAAATATTTTTCATTTGGGTCTCCCTCATAGAACCTAGTTTGGGATCCACTGTTTTGCACCTTGAGTGAGTGTGAGGTATTTATGAATGAGTTACAAGAGTATGCTTTTTTTCAGGCGTCCTGAATGTCAGTTTTGAGTGATAAATGTTGTGGTGACGTTGCCCCGCATCAGTCTTGCATTATTTAAGTATCAACTGTTCGTTCAGACAATTTTGTAGTCAAATTTACATTAGCCGAAGCTGGCAATGTTTCTAAACCTTTAACATTTCATACTGAACATACTTAACCAAAGTGATGAACAGTTTATCCAGATGTCTGTGAAAAGTTAGGCTCAATTTGGCTCCGAGTTAAATCTGGGAGTGTGATGTCAGCTATTCACACAAAAAGACAAACTTGTATTTTGGACAGACACTATCCATGCATAATGCAACACATTAGTTATCTGGAATATACTAGCCTATTTATCCCATTGTTATATCCTAATCAAGATTCAGGTGGTTTTTTCAAAACAAGGTTTAGGCTGATTATAATAAAAATGTAATAGAAACCACTGGCAGCATTTATTTCTGACTTTGTCTTACAGTCTTGATAAAACCACATGCCCAGTGTGTGGGTAGTAGTTTGAATTTCTGTGTGTGTGTGTACAATTATTGCAATCAGTATAAAGAAAGTTCTTGTGAAACTGATGACATTGTTACTCAGAAACATCACTTTAATAAAACGTTCTTTAGATGTCCATGTGTGCCATTAAATGTGAACACAGACATTACATTAACGGTGTCCCTGGGTTTCACTGCGTTACTTCAGCAAACGGAATTATTGAATGGGTGTGAACTTGAATGACTGATGAACTGCAGCATCCAAATAATTGCATCATGACATATCTGCAAGGGTGTGCAAGCCACGAGAGGATTATTTGAAATTAAATTATATATTATGAAAAATATATACATTTTGGCAAAACTAAAAATTTATTGAACATTGAAAATTCACAGCTTCAGAGGCCATGGACATAAAGCCCAGAATTCAGTGTGTTTGTTTAGTATGCAAACCCATGCATGCCCAACCAAGTCGTCTTGAATTACTGGAAAGACTGAAATCATGCTTTTAACTGGTAAATTGTGTAGATCACAATGATTCTTAAATGCTACAACGCTAATTCCATCATAGCATATATGACGGCTCCTATACTATTCTTTTTCTCAAGATCGTAAACTACATTCAAAGAGACAGGAGACAGCACACCAGCCAATAGCCAGCTCTATGAAAAATAACTGGCGGGGCAAAAAAAAAAAAAAAAACACACAATTCCAAATTAAAACAACGTTGCCAGCCAAAAATAAGTGATGGGAACTGAACAGAACCAACTGAGATTACAGATTAAACAAAAAACTACGCAATTTTAATGAATATGAACTACTTAACTATGCACTCAGCAGTTGCCTTCAGTGATAATTGTATATGCTCGGCTCTGCCAGTCACATGTCTGCAGTCAGGGTTGTCCTTCTCGTTTTTCTCTTCTAAACTTCCGCCGTCGTCCACTGTGGATGAAGTCAGATGCTAGCGCTGGAGTAGCGAAACGGGGCAGCGACTTCCGGTCCACCACGGATGTTGCATGAGAAACAATAGAAAACCGAACAAAATATAATTGAAAGAAACTAGCAAAAGCAAGCACGTGCATGGAGTCCAAGTAGGTGTGATATTCTTGAAAGAAATCTGTCAATGGCGGAATTATTTATGTTTTATTAAGTTTGAATGTATGCAGAAACCATGCTAACAGAGCCTGAGGCCGAGGACTCGGAATGCTGCAGCTAGCTGGCTTTGCTAGCTAACTTGCTGGAAAATCGAAAGGGACTAGACCTGGTAAGTGGCTGTGATTTTGGGAGGGAATGGAGAATATGCATAGCCCCCTACCAAGTGAAGCGTGAGACTGCAACGGACATTTGAAGTCTGGTTCATTAGTTAGAAAAATACTGAGTTATTACGGTTAAAAAGACAACAGATGCATATCAATTTTTTCAAGGTAGCTAGCTCAGGAGCCATCAAACCAATCACAATGACCAGCAAGGTAGCTAAAACAGACGATTGTTATCTATATATTTTTAAAGGTAGCATGCTGAAAAGGAAGGCACGGCTTGGAATGATAAACTTCGTGTATTAGCTGTACCTTCTACCATCACAGCAAGGATTTACTACTTGTTTTCGAATCATGACAGTAACTGAGCAAGCTACACATTTTTCCCCCCAGTTTTCGTTTGCCTTTGGTTGGCTAGGTATTGATTTTTATGAATAAGGCTGTAGCTAGATGCACTAGCAGCTACATCACTCTCTATATGATGTGTTCGGATCCTAGGGATTGCTTTCTCCATTCGCTGCCTTGCTTCATTCCACAGCTAGCTAACGTTACCTCTATACTTTTGTAAGCATCTTTTTTCAAAATGGCAAACTAACTGGATTTTTCGAAATTGGTCGATTTGTAGTTGGTCACATCTGCACCGTGCACCAAAACACAAACTTGCGTAGTTACTGGTCCATCAAACAGGTCCATAGGCTCACAAAATGGGGGATGCGGCTTCAACGTTGGCTTCTTTCAGGGTCCCCAGCAAGCATGTTCAACGAGTTAACTGTTTTTAATTGAAAAGGAACTGGTAAAAATATGTTTCATGTACACTCATTTGCATGCTTAAAATGGTGAGCTTACGGTCTTAAAACACACCATTCGCAACTGGCTATCTGACCAGCTGCGTTGATTGTTTCATGTTCACATTCTTGCGGTCTAATTATAAAGGTAATGAGTGAACAGGTGCACTTAACGCCGGTTCTCCAGGACACTGATTATGAGACCACGCCTCCGAGGTTGTTTGTAAATCTGTCAGAATAAAATAATGTTAACAGAAGCGAATTAGGAAAATCTTACTTGAAAAAAGGTTTTGCATGTCGCCTTCTCCGTTTGCATGACGCGCTGTCGAACTTGAGATATTCTATTGTTTTGGTCGTTCGAAACGCTGAAATGTTCCCAGTGAAAATCATAATACACAGGTGTAATTTTTTTTATTAACTTACCATTGCTTTATTTTCCAATGGGATCTTGTATTACAAATATTGATATCTACTAGCTGATAGGCTGTAATAAAACATGATTGACTGAATTAATCAGTAGTCATGTAGCTTATGCAGTATTTACATAGCTTGTCTTTTGTTATTGATCAGTGTCAAATACAGTAGTTGCTAGATAAATCATATCAACCTAGGAGAATCAATATCTGCCAGCTATATATTTAGCATTGCTTTTGGTAATTACATTGGTTATTGTCATCTAGCTGGTTAAGTCCTGGACTGACAAGATAAGAATATGAATTATGACATGGGTTGTGGATCAGGTAAGTATGTCAGAAGTTATAAGATGCAGGGCTTGTTTGCTGGCTTTCTAGTTACCTGCTGACATCTTGTGCTAGTTAGTATTTGACTTAATAATTGGAACAGAATGTAACATAAGTATTTACTTATTTACTATCTGTTTTCCACACCATGATGCAGGGTTCGACTGTGCTGGCCTCAGCTGTCAGACACCAGGCATTGTTACTGGAAAAGTCACAATACTGTATACTTAGCCTAATTGTTACGTAGGCTATAGGCCTGTACCATATAATCGCTTTTTAACTGGCCGAAGCCCCTTCTTGTTGTGTTCAGTAGCCAGCTACCAAGCCACAAGAATCCATATTATTCCAGTATTGGGCAAAGTTTGGGTCATTAATGTATTGATTGCTGACATGGGGAATTCAGGCCCAAAATATCCCATATCAAATGGGGGTCCGTTGCAAGCATTTTGTTGTTTTTAAAGGGGCAGTTGTCATGAACGTTAAAGTTGATACATTCATGAAATAAGAGTATGACAGTTGAATCATTTTTCAGGAATTATTATAATGTTCTTTTTTATGTTCTTGCAGTTGGTGTTAATATTTTCTGAATGTTATACAACTGAAATCTGTTGTGGGGTGTTGGATTGTGGAACCTGAACAATGCAATGAGGCATTGCAGTCTTGTAAGTTCAAAGACTTTGTGCTTGGTTTTGGTGGCTTGAGGCAGTATTTCACTTGTCTGTATCAAAACCAAGTATAAAATAGTTAACCCTGGGAGCATTTCAGTGCTGTAACATTTAGATAACCGAACAACTTTTCTGACGTCAGACTAATTTATTAGTTGTATTGGGCCATTGAAATGTATTCAGGGTGTAGTCTATATAGCGGTGTGAGTGACCACATTATCTCTCTGCATTGGATCTGCAACCCATCCAGAAGCAAAAGTTACAAAAAAAAAAAAATCCTTGTGTGAGATGAAATGTCAGCGTCCTGCTGGATGTTGAGCTCCCATCCACTGTGTCACCTGATCCCAAAGTGCCTACCTTTTGGTACCATGCAACCGCCCATCTGGTTTGTAACTTGAATCACCTACAAAAGGCATATGACAACCAGCCACCCATGCTTTTCTTTTCAGGAGCTCTTCATGACACCAGTGTGAAGGTGTGTTGTTTTTTTTTTTTTTTTTTTTTTTTTTTTTTTGCGGTTGCAAAAAAGAGTGGTTTGAATGAATTGTGACTTTTCCCATAGCTTTGTATGCTAAGTGCGTATGATAACAAATTATGCTTTTGGTATGGAGATTTCAACATCCAGAATGCTCTTTCCTTTTTGCAAGCATTTCTCCTTTTTTTCACAGGGAAAGCCAGTTGTGGGATGTAGCAGCTGTCGCATACGTTGAATAAATCCAAATGAATATCTAAAATGTACTTTTCATTCAGAGAGCGCACTGATGATAGCCTATTATATAAAAAAAAAGGATAATTACCAGACCTCTAAGGAAAATGTAATATTTTGGGTGCACAAACTAGTCTATAAGGTATTTGAGTTCACATGGTTTTAGACATATTTACCAGAAAATATTAAGCTTTTTTAGCAATGCATTCATATTCATAGATTATATTTTGTGCTTGTAAATCAATTTGTACGACTAAAACTGTAGGAGGAGGCATCATTTGCACCTTGTGCCACAAGACTGTGGTGACCTGATTGGCCACCAGGGGTCACTGACGTGTCATGAAACACAGATGTTCTGTTGACCATGATCTGCCCTTACCTGGGCAACTCTGTCCCCAGGCAAGCACCCCTCTCAGCAACTGCTGGCAGTAACTGCTGGCCACTGACATGGTTTGTTTTTGATACCAGACTTGGGGCCCTTCTGCACACTAGAGCAGGATGTTAACACAACGATTCTAGTGCGAGTCTACCTGTGGATACTCACACAGATTTTGCAGCCAACTTGGCTGTCCTCCAGAAAAAAACGTAGATATGCCCGTCCCCCTTCTCCTCCTTTCCCAGACAACTAAGGAACATCACCTCTTATATTTTTGTCCAACAGTCAGCTCTCGTGATCACACGGTCAAGAGATATTGATGATCCAACTGACAAATACCAGTCTGTACCAGTTGGTGCCTGATCAATCATTGCATCTGTACTGTGTGTTATGGTTTCGTGAAAGCTTTCCCAGGCATGTATATGCAAGAAAAAAGCAAAAGAGCATCCACTGTAAGTTTTAGATTGTGTGTTCGATTACTACACTTAAGAAGTAATTAAGCCAAGGAATTTTGCTTTCTTTTTTTTTTCTTTTAGTGGCTGAGGTCATCAGAGAGGGTCTGGCGACGGCTCCCGAAAGAAGACAACGTAGTGGTGGAGGTTCTCTATGATGCCTGGAGAGGAAGACGAGAGCCACAGAACCGGTAATGAGGTGGAGAAAGGAGACGAAATGGATAGTAGAGGGGGAACAAAGACAGAGACGAAAGGTCTACATTTGGGAGTACAACAGGTGTAGCTGCACTCTGTGAGTGCCTGCCCCACAGTAAAGGGAAATTTAAAAGAAACGAAGGGGTCAGCTTAAAATGATTTTAGAGTGGAATAAGTTGAACCAGGGTGCAAAGGCCATTCCCGAAGTGGGAGGTGTCCTCAAGACCCCTGGCTCTTCACGTCAGCTGCAGAGAATGAACAGCCCTTTAACCAGCTTGTTAAAGGGATAAGTACTCAAGAAAGAGTTCAGGTTATTCTTATCATGCTTACTTCCCCACATGCTTTAGCCTCAGGGTACTCTTGAAATTGGGTTCTGGAACTGCGGCCATTTTTCAAGACAGATGTACTCCTTTTGCAGGTACAACGCGCCACACGGCAAAGTCAAACACTGAAATTCACCGTCAGCCGGGAGCCGCAGAGAGTGTTAACAGAAGGATGGATGGCTACCCAAGAGGAGAGGAGGGAGGTTACACAGTCCCGCCGTTGCCCTGGATGAGTGGTCTGGCTGTGGAAGGGAAAGTCAACAGTGACAATGATGCTGGACTCAATCCCACTGCAAGGCTGTTACAGCAGTCTTGGAAAAAGACTTGGCAGGGGCAAGGCCGAGAGAGCGGCCTAGGAGCCGAACAGCAGCAGAAAGTAACAGCCACAGAATTGGTCACACTATCTGGGACTCCTACATGGGCTGCGCCTCCCAACAAAACAGGGACAGAATTTAGAGAATCAGGGTCACCTTCAAAAGGTCGGTCAAAGCTGCCTGGGGATGGAAGATCCAAAGGTGGACAGTTGCTTTCTCTTAGTTCCCAACCTTATGAAATGAAATGCCTGGAGTCCAAGGGTGTCTTATCTCAGACAGATGGTGAACTGACCGGTAAATTCAGAGACTGTCCCTCTTCACCTGTGAACCCAAAATTATCTCAAACTGATATGTTCGATTCTGTAAGTGAAGTAGTGAGTGAACTGGTGGATGGAGTTTCACCACATGAACCTAAGGTCAAATGCAGAAGGAAGGTTGGTCGTCCATCAAAAAACATTAATTCAAAAATGCAGGACAGGCAAAAGGTGGATTGTCCTCAGAAACTTGACACTGTACAGCCACGTGACTCCTCACAGAATAACAATGTTTGTGACAAGAGTTCAAGCATTTTTGACAAATCCAAAAAGAAGCTGGAAGCATGCGAGATTAAAAAAATAGACGATCAATCACTTGAAAATGTTGAAGGGGACATGGCCCTAAAATCAGTGTCAAACAAGGCAGGTGTTAGACTCTTGGATTCTAATTCTTGTCAGGTTGAACCATTTATAAGCTCTCCTAGTGAAGTGTGTGAAGCTGTTAGTTATGCTAATGTAAAGCCGCGAAAAAAGATGGGGCGGCCGCGAAAGGAATTTAAAAATGAAAAAGAGGGAACCATGAAGATGGGGAGACCTGACTCCATTACCTCAGTACAAAAATCCTCAAATGTATCTTCTCAAGCCTTAAGTGGCAAAAATACATTGGAGACAGCTGTTTGTGCTCACAAGAAAAAGAGAGGCAGAGGACAATGTCTCGGGAAGTCGGTCCCTGAAATCCCATCTCAGGAGCATGATGTGGGAAAGGTGAAAGAAATCAAAGCAGAGACGATCTCTCCACCTCAGCCAGAGGGTTCAGTGCAGGAAATCATTTTTGGCCAACGGGTAGCAGGGACAGAGCTTAAGGACAGCACTTTGGTGGATCTCAAAGCTACACCTGCACCAAATCCAATTAGACCACTACACCAGAAACGGCAGAAGCGAGGTCGTCGAAAGAAAATATTTGGCTGGAATAAAAAGAACTCGGTATCTTTTGACAAACAAAACAGTGTTTCCCATCAAGATCTGTTGCCACCATCAAAAATAAAAACCGAATCAGAGGGAATGGATATATCCACCATTAACAGCAGCGTGAAGGAAACTGTGAAGAAGGAAGTGGTAGTTGTCAGAGAACATAATAATGGTGGGGACCTTGTAAGACGGCAGAATAGTGAGGTAGATTTAAAACTGAAACGTAAAATTGGCCGGCCATTCAAGAAAAAGACCCTAATAAAAATGGCAAAGCAGTTGGCATTAGCACAAGTTGGGACAGCAGATGATGTTGTAGTGTATGATGGGAATCACCCAAAAACGTATGTTTCCTCAGAAAACATCCCTCTTCACGAACCTCAAAATTACAAACTGAAGAGAGAAAGAAAAAAGGTAGAATTGTGGTCCCCTGTGTCACAGTTGAGAAGGTATAATCGAGCATGCAAAACAATTACAGACTATTCTGTTGAGAAGCTAGAAAACCATACTGCAGCTAGCCATAAAAAAGATGTCCGTGATCCCAACATGGATTCAGAGCAGAGAGTTTGCCCAACTTCAGCTCTTCTCTCCATTTCTAAATCTGAAGATTCTGATGGTGTTAAACCAGTAACGTGGAAAAAAAGAAAAGGTCTGCATAACAAAAGGAAAAATCATGATGTCATTATCAAAGATGAAGAAATTCCACAACCAGTGTTTTCTGAATTTTCCAAGATACAAGATCCCAGTGCCTTCCAGGAAAGTCTGCCTTTGCTTTCAAAAGAGACCTTACCTGTGTCCGAGGCTGGTGACTCTGTTGGGAAGCGACGGTTAAAAAACTGTAAAATGAAAAATAAAAGAATGAAAACAAATCAAGTGAGGCTAAAAATGGAGAGTAGCCAATCAGTTAACACACAGTCTAAAACTCATGAAATTTCAGCTGTAGAACAAACCTTACTGGTCCCAAAAGATTTCAGTGGAACAACGTTAACCACATCTGTAGCAGGGAAGGTTGTTGTGCCCAACAAAGGCAGGCATGCAGTAAGAAGAGGAAAAGGTAAAATTTCCCAGAAAAATGTTCGAGTCACTGCACAGATCAAAATTGAACCGACCCTAGAGCTGGCTTTGAGTAATGTCTCTGCGTCAAACCACACATTTGATTCTCACACCAAATACTTACTACCACCACAAAGTATGACTCAGTCCACTGGCAATAAAGGACTGCGAAGGCCTGGAAGGCCACCCAAGAATAAAGTCATGATTCCAACTGTGAAGTCCAGTGAAGAGGTGAAAAAAGAAACTGCAGCTAATGAGTCAGGAGATGACCGAAATAATCCTGTACCCCAAGAGAGTCTTGACAAGGATGTATCCTGCGTAAAGCTTCCTGCAGACGTCATGGTGAAAAAGCCACGGAAGGTGGATAGACGAAGAAAAAAGTTTAGACATCAGAAAGCCCAAGAACTTCAAGCATTTCCAGGTGCTTCTAAGAGGGCAGAACCACCTCAAACGTCAGAGCCAGCTGTCCAATTTACCTCAGAGGCTGAAGATATCAAGGACGTCGGTAGTCTCTCACAAAAACATTCCAATAAAAGAAAACTGGACACAGATGTGAAACTTGAGGAATGTGGTGATTCTGATCCCGTTGCAAAGAGGGCCCGAAAAACAATTGGTTCCAGGAAGAGACGCAGGAGGAAACGGTCCTGGTGGGATGACAGGGGCAAAGCGAAGGCTGTGTCCTCAGAGAAATACCTGGGTTCTACCGTTGAGTCCTCTGTTGGAGGCCATGCAGAAGAAGGATTGGCTGTGAAGACCGATTCTGATGGAAGAACGACAACTAAGCAGCAGTCGATTTCTTCGTATCTGAAAAAATTGCCTGGCTCAGAAGAACTCCCCTCACATACAGACGAACTGCCGCTCAGGTCTGTGAAAAATTGTGGGAAAATTTCAATAGTTGAATCTTCTGACAAAGTCAACCTCAGCAATTCTGTCTCTGGAAAGGAAACGAAGACTGAAAAGTCCAGTCGACACAAAGGCAACCCACACCCTCAGAAAGATTCCTTGCTTGATAAAATTGACAGGAGACTTTCCCCGGATAACAGTATTTCAGAAAATCAGAGAACATTGAAGAATCCAAAAAATGAAGAAGACCAAACGGGCAAAAGAATTGGCGAATCAGCAGATAAACCTAAAGACATTAATCCAGAAACCACGACCTTCATATCGAATTCTGGCAAGCAGGAAGAAGCCCAGCCGCTGAAAAGAGATGCCCACCGACGAAAACCCGGGAGACCTAGAAAAGGGGATCAGCAACTCCAGGCTTCGACGCATGAAGAAAAAGTGATTCGGATGACCAAGGAGGAAGACCCAGGGGAGGTGGATGTAGAGGATTTGGAGTCCGAGGAATCGGAAACCCAGATTTTGGTTAACCAGGGGTTCCCTAGTAAACTTAGTGAGGAAGGCTGTTTGTCTGAAGCAGTCTTACGAGATCGTCCAGATGCTGAGATAAACCAAGCAGTGTTGTCAGAGCAAATTTCATCAGGCCAGGCGGTTCCACCAGATGGAAAGGAGCGGACAAAGCTTTGGGATGGATTGGAACGGAGTGATCAAGAATTGGAGGAAATTAACAGTGTTGAGGAAGATCCAGCAGAGGCTGTGAACCAGGACTCACCCCTAGCTGTCCAGTCCACAAAGCCTCGAGGTCCAGGACGTCCACCCAAGCTGAAAGGAAAGCCCATAGAGTGCCAGTTCTGTGGGCGTGCTTTCCATCACATCTCTGCTTACATCATTCACCGCCGTGTCCATACAGGGGAGAGGCCCTACAACTGCCAGGAGTGCGGGAAAACCTTTGCCCAACTTTCTAACCTTAACACTCACCGGAAGATACACAAGGTAACTGAAGATCTCCACTGTCCTTTATGTAGCGATACATTTTCTGATCGAAATGAACTCCTTGCCCACGGCAAGATGCATCACCAAGAAAAAAATCAGCCGGGCTTGCCAAGGAAGTTGGACATCGAAGGATCCCGGCGTAAGGACCAGAATAGCCCCTACACATATGTTACAGATGGGAAACCTCATATATGCGCAGTGTGTGGAAAGGGGTTTCGCTATAGCTCCATGCTGAAAATCCACATGCGCGTGCACAGTGGAGAGAAACCCTACTCATGCAAAGTTTGTGGCAAGTCTTTCAGCCAAGCTTGTAGTGTTCGTGTTCATGAAAAAATACACTGGTCAATAAAGCCTTATATCTGCAACATTTGTGGCAAAGGGTTTTCACAGCTCGGGACACTGAGAACTCATTTTTACACACACACAGGAGAATACAGGGGTGGAAAGCTGATGAAAAACAAAGTGACATTCCACTGTCGAACCTGCAATAAGAGCTTTCTTATTTGGCATCAGTATAATCTCCATCTAAAAATTCATATGGATGCCCCATATTCCTGTGATCTATGCGGCCAGCAGTATAGGCAGATGTCTGACCTCACTGACCATCGCCAAACCTGTGGCAAGCCCAGGACTGAGGAAAACATGCAAAATAAACCAGTATTTGATATGTTGCAGAAATCCCAAAAGCAAAATTATCGCTTGTTCCAATCGCAGTCAACTCTGCATTCTCAGCTCCAAAACCACAACCAGCCTCCGACACAGGAACACCAACAAGCATTTTCTCAGAACCATCGTCCATCTCCACACCAGATTCACCAGTCTACTCAAAACGAGGCCTGTCAGAAACCTCTTAACCCTCACCCGCAAAGAAACACTTCCCAGCAGTCTGTGTTAAACAGGACCCAGTCCTCAAAAAGTAAACATACGCATATGACCACCTCCGCATATCCTTCTGAAATGAACACAGACTCCAGCCATCAACATAACCATACCAGGCACTCTGTCTCCACATCGGATCATTTAGACCGTCAGTTTGACCCCAGGAAGTATTTGTGCCCACGTTGTGGTCGACTCTTCAGGCACTTAGGCAGACTTCGGGCCCACATGCTGACCCATGTACGCGGCCAAAGCTACACGTGTGGCCGTTGTGGAAAAACACTGGAGAACTGGAACAAGTTCTGGTTGCACCAGCGTGTGCACCGACAGAAACGAGGGCGCTTCTTCTGTCCCAAGTGTGGTCAAGGCTTCCGCTTTGCTGGGATGTACAAAGAACATGTGCAGGGTCATGAAGAGCTGAAGGGGTTTCCTTGCCCTTTATGCCCTCAGACATTTTCCCATGTCAAATCTTTAAAGGCTCATCAGAGAGACAGGCATAAGCCGCATAAATGTAATGTTTGTGGAAAGAGCTTCCACCTTCAGGGAAACTTAGCAAGACATAGTCTCATACACCGTCATACCCATCCAGAATGTTGTCCACAGTGTAGCCTGTCCTTCCCTGACCCCAGCAGCTTGCAGGACCACATGAAGTCTCACGTGAACCCACTCCTGGAAGAAGTGTCTCCAGAGCAAGCTGTACTGCCCTACCAGTGCGGTGAATGTGAAGCCAGTTTCAGAAACTTGGATATGCTCTTTCGACATCAGCTGCTCCACTCTCCCCCCCGGGATGGGAAACCGTGGTGCAATCGAGAGATCGTTGGCCAGGTCGCAAGTGCAGTACAGCCAGATAACCAATTTAAACCAAGATTTTCACCAGCTAATCGCAATTTAAGGAAGAGCCCTTATTTCCATATGCCACCTGATGACATGTCTGATCACCCCAGCTCCTCATCTGTGGCTCCCCAGCTCTCTACTCCCAACACTAATCCATCTTCCCACCCAGAGGGGTCACGGATCCGCTGTACCTATTCTCCTGATCTCTCTCAACATGCAAGCAACAAGCCAGGTCACGCTAGCAAGCTTCAGTCCCTGGAAAATGACACACACCTACCTCAGACACTGGCACCATCTACAGCTGTGCCTTTTAGCGAATCTCCCCAGACAAGCACATCTGTCCAGTCCCCAGTCCATGCCGAGGTCCAGACCTCCCCCAACTTTAACACTGAGAAAGCTCAATTTTCCCAGAAGCCCCTCCGCACTTACGAGAAGTCCATGAGAGGTTTCCCTAGAGCTCCATCGTTCTCTAACAATCCGCAGAATGAAGAGGACAGCAGTGACAGCGTGGAGTGTGCGGAATGTGGCGCACAGTTTAGACATGTTCCGGAATTATATGAACATTACTTACAGCATGCTAGGGGAGAGGTGTAAGGAACCAAAACTCATCATAAATCATCATTGATTTTCAGCTTTTGTTCTGGAGAAACAAACAAAAAAAAACCTTCTTTCAGTGGAGGACTTGACTTGAGGATGCTTGGTACATGTAAATATTCCGTTTTTTTTTTTTGTTAATGGCTGCCACACAAGTGAGGGGATTGAATACACAGAATACCTCAGTGGTTCAGAGGAAAGACTAGCAATGCTGGCCTTCTGGAATACCTGTTAATGGGGAGGGGATAAAGTGCTAACGTGTGGCAATTGCACACATGCTAAAATAACTGCAGGTTATGCTTTTTAAAGTAAGAGTTATGTATCTTTCCGATCACCCATCATCAAATGTATCCCTTGTGCTGCTCCTAAGCAGAAAGCTTATGTAGTTTTCATGTTACCTTGAATGAGAACACGTTTGAGTTACTCTTCAGTACATCTGAAAATGTCCTTGTTTTGTATTTTTCTATCCCACCCACCCCCCCCCCCCCCCCCCCACCCCTTACGAGGACATTTTATTTGTGACTTATTTCCACTTGTAAATCTACCACAAACACTTTTTTTAAATATAAGTTGAGTAGGACAAACTTTCAAGGGTTATAAGTTTTGCTTATTCAAATGGGAACTGTGATGTCATTTTAGAGCGTTGTATAAACTGTGAAGTCCAAAAAATGTTTGTGCGGATTTGAGTCGTGCAGAATTTGCATTGTATCATTTGTGTCCTGGTACATTTTCACTGCATCAGATAGACTGAAAATATGTATTCTGTGTCCCCATGTCCTTGGAGAGAACTGAGTGACAGAAAGTGTCTTTTTAATATTACATGATGTTGTCATTTGTTTTACAATGTTTACAGTCATGTTTTTTTTTTTTTAAGAAAGATGAAATGCACATTGTCTTGCAGAATAATTTGTAAAGTTTCCTTTTGTCAGAAAACATTACTGGCTCAAGTTGACTTGCATAATTTGTTTTTGTAAGAGGTGTGAGGTGGATTTCTTTGCTTCTCATTTTTATTTTTCACTGATACACTTGCACCGTATTAACCAGGTGTGCAAATGCCTCTGTTAGACTTTAAATTAAAAACATTTCCTTTTTTCCATTTTAAGGTGGGTGCATTGCAAAGTAAAGTCAAATCAGCACCAGTTTGTACAGTTTTAAAAAGGTTCCTTTTTTATCCCTTGTAAATGTCATGAAGAAAATTACAGACAAGGTTTAAAAAAATAAAGCAAAGGTTTTTAATGTTTTTGTCCCTTGTTTTCATTTAGCGCATCCAGTCTCCGAGGGGAAGATTTGATTAAATAGACCCACATGGTTCTTTGCACAGGGTGATGGAAACTTACTAGTTCGACAAAAGTGAACTTTGGGGAAGTCTATACCTCAGGCTTAGAATAGACTACGAAATTACGTTAGAGCTGGTAAACCAAGATATTATGTTAGAACTGCAACAGCTACTGTCGGTCATTGAGATAACGAGCAGTTGTATTAATGCAATGGCATGGTCGCAGGTGTAGACCTGACCTCGTCTCATTTGGTTAAAATGAAAAGTAAAAAGTTACAATTTTAAGTGCTTTATATGCATATGGACGCGGCAAATATCCTTTGAAAAGTGTTTTTGTTTGCGTCGAACAACACCAAGGAGATCGAAGAAATCTACTTACTCTTGTACACTATTTAATAATACTATTTTCTAAGCAGATTATTATATGTGCACTACGGTATAGTGAGAGTAAGTAGGGTGCATGTATTTGGGTATTACGGTCACGCACAGCGTAACGGGGTTGAATAAGCCAATCCGTTGTCGAAGCGTATTCATAAGGCGACAGTTGTTTCCCATTCGAGGAATAAACAATCCAGTTTATGTCATAGTAACGGGAAAGGTAGCGGGCAAGTGTCAGCGTTGTTTGTTGATTTGCTTCAAGTCGGCCTTTAAGAATGAAATATACAAAAGGGATTTGGCTAACAAAGGTTTGCAATGACATTTTGTAAATAATGCTTGGGTAACTGTTAGATGTACGTTCTTGACCGCCTCACGTCAACGTCGTATTGGACCACGGACATCCGAGCTATCTGACAGGCAGACGGAGTCAGGTAGGATAACCGTAGGCTAGCGGGTTGCGGTGTCTGTCATAGTAAATCACTGTTTCATTTATTATTTTGACAATCTTGACAAAGTCCCTGCCACTTGACGTTAACCCTTAGATTTCTTGGTTAATTAAATCCAGTTGTATAAATTGCAATTTTGGGAAGAATGCACACAGTTTGTCGACGACATTGAATGTATTGAAATGAATCGCTGTGCGCATTTGTAACCTGACATGGTTTATATGTGTCTTGGACTTCAAAATTTAGTGGTGTAGTTAGGATCATACGCGTCGACTTTGGTGTTTACGTGCTGTGTACAAAATTGCACGGTGAAGAACTTAGTTTCAGTCTTTGCAAACCGCAGGTTAGAGAACAATTTAAACTCTAAAATCCCGTTTCTTGTAAAGTGCCTCGGTCTACCTGAATACCCTCCACCCCCTTTGTCCATCTGTCCTCGTCTTAAATATTTTTTGGGTGCTTGTGTAATCGTCTGTGCCAAAATAGTTTTCTAGAGGCAGAACGTGACAGTTGTGTTGTTGAAGGTACACTCTCTGGCCTATGTGCTCTTAAACTTTGGGGATGAGCAGCATGCCCACCTATAAACCTCATCACCATTAATACATATGGGCTTATTTGTTATAGTATGCCCACCTCCTCAGTTAGCGCTACGTCACTGAGATGGAATAATGAGTAGATCATAAGTTACTTCGGTGTCTGTCCGTCCAAGTGTGCAATGGAAGGTGTTAGTGTGAGTGGTGGAACCTTGGACACCCTGATGGTCATTGTCAAACAAGAGGAGGAGGAGACGGAGGAGCCAGTGAGCGACTTGAAGAGGACACCCTTCCTGCAAATCAAACAGGAGGAGGAAGAGGAAGAGGAGGGCATGAAGGAGTCATTAGGTTTGTGTATCTACAGCATGCTTAATGAGTAATCTGGAAAGTAAATGGAAAGTGTTAAACTAGACAAAGCAGTACTTGTTCTGGAGCATTTCATTTCAAAATGGTGAAAGAATGAACTGTTTTAAAATGTCATTTTTGTTGCCTTACTGTAGCATGATCATCATCATATTTCTCTGAACCACAAGGTAATTTAAATTACTTAAAATTTCACTTAAACATGTGATTCTAAAGCAGCCTGGAAAAACTTATGTGTTTGAAAGAGGTCAGACAACTGGTGCCAAAATTGTAGGCGCATCAGTCACATGTAAAACTGGTTTCAAAAGCTGAATTACCTGTGCGCTGAAGAACGCAGACGGAACACCGATTTGTTTGATTGTCTCAATCCTTTGATCTCCCAGGTAATTCCCCAGCCTGCACCTTTAGAATCCAGACCCTGAAGGAAGACCCCGACAGTCTGCAGGTAGCAGAGCTGAAAGGGATCAAGATTGTGAAGAAGAAGAAGCGGAGGAAGAAAAGGATGGAGGCGAAGGAG
The DNA here is from genome assembly GCA_019788955.1 of Albula glossodonta. Lineage (NCBI taxonomy): Eukaryota > Metazoa > Chordata > Actinopteri > Albuliformes > Albulidae > Albula > Albula glossodonta. The sequence continues at coordinate 130,142 of JAFBMS010000144.1, forward strand.
TGCGCCCCCATAGGTGGGGAGGGTAGCTCGGGTTCGGGAGCGTCGGACTCTCTGTGGCGCTGTCGGCTCTGTCAGCGCTGCTTCAGCTCGTCCTGGGAGCTGACGGGCCACTGCTGTGTCGGCGCTCCTGGGTCTGGCTCAGGTGACGCGGACGGAGACCCGGCCAAGCTGGAGTTCTGGTGTCCGGTGTGTGGGGACCGCTTCCTCCGGCCCACTGCCTTCATCCTGCACAAGCGCAGCCACGTGGGCCAGTCACGCTACGCCTGCGGCGTGTGTGGCCGCACAGTGAAGACGCTGCGCAAGCTGGCCACACACCGGCGTGCCCACGTGCGCGGCCCCTTCCTGCCGCACCTCTGCCAGGATTGCAGCTGCAGCTTCAGGACCCTGCGGGCCCTGCAACGCCACCGGGCCCGCACGCATGGCTGGGAGAGTGGGCCGGAGGAGGGCGTCGAGCCAGGAGAGGCACCGGAGGGCGAAGACTCTGCGGTCATGCTGTCCTCCAGCAGCTCCTCAAACCCAGCGGGTAAACAGGATTTACGCTGCTGTTTCTTGCCTATTAGTCAGTAATCACATGTATGTAACGTGGACTTATATGTGGGAAAACAGTATTCTTTTATTCTCATGCAATTGGTCCAAAAAGTCTTTGAAAACGTGTTGAAAAACAAAAGTAATATTACTACGTGTGAAGAAAACTTATTTTAAGAACAATTGCATTCGGTTATTAAACACAAGAAAAAATAAACGTCAGAATTACAAGTAAAGGAGGAGAACACAGACACCCTTCACCCAACACTGGAAATCACCTTCAACCCTTCCATGATATCACAGTCCATTACATTTTCCAGTGCACCTTGTAATGATGTACGTTCTCAGATCATGTGAATGTGCCTTCAGTGCAGTGCAAAGTGTAATGTGGTGAATAGTTCATTTGGGACGCTGTTCTTCCCATCCCCATCCCCCTCCCCAGCGCCGCTAGCCCAGCCACCGCAGTGCCTGCGATGTTTCATGACGTTCCGCGACGCCGAGACGGCGGAGCGCCACCTACGCTTCAAGCACCCGGCGGAGTACGAGCGCCAGCTCCGCGGCCGCACCGTCTTCGCCTGCTGCGTGTGCGACCGCACCTTCCCCTCCTCCCGCCTGCTCTCCGACCACCAGCGCACCCACAGCAAGTGGCGCCTCAGCACCGTGGGCCCCCAGGGGCCCCTGCAGGGCCGGAGGAGAGATGCATGGAGCGGGGAGGAATGTGCGGAGGGCAAGACCTCACGCCTCGTCACCAACGGTGGGTGCCTCCCAGCTGCTACTTTTAATAGTGCACTTTGGCGTTTAGTATTGGACAGCAATACAGGTTAGGGAGCTGGGCCTGTAGCTCAGAGGTTACAGTGTAGTGTAATAGTTAGGGAGCTGGGCTTGTAGCTCAGAGGTTACAGTGTAGTATAATGGTTAGGGAGCTGGGCTTGTAGCTCAGAGGTTACAGTGTAGTATAATGGTTAGGGAGCTGCGCTTGTAGCTCAGAGGTTACAGTGTAGTATAATGGTTAGGGAGCTGGCCTTGTAGCTCAGAGGTTACAGTGTAGTATAATGGTTAGGGAGCTGGGCTTGTAGCTCAGAGGTTACAGTGTAGTGTAATGGTTAGGGAGCTGGGCTTGTAGCTCAGAGGTTACATTGTAGTGTAATGGTTAGGGAGCTGGGCTTGTAGCTCAGAGGTTACAGTGTAATATAATGGTTAGGGAGAGGGCTTGTAGCTCAGAGAGTACAGTGTAGTATAATGGTAAGGGGTTACAGTGTTTTTTTCTCAGTTTGTGCTGTCCGTGGTTTCCAGGCGAGGCGAGCGAGAGAGCCGGGGAAGACTCGATGCGCTGTCGTCACTGCCACATCATCTTCGCAGACCCTCGCACGTGGGGGCGTCACATGACCGCCAAGCACCCCCCACCCACAGCTGTCGAAACGGCCCCCGGATGCTTCTCTCAGAGGCCGCCTCGGGGCCAGCCGCGGCCGTTCAGCTGCTCCGCCTGTGGAGAGAGATTCATACAGGAGAGCTCCCTGACCAAGCACTGCGCAGAGTCGCACACCTGAAGAAGAACAGAGGGCATGATGGTAGAAGCTATGAGGATCGCACCTGCCAGAATTCCTGATTTTACTCAAACAAACCCTCATGAAGAAGAGTGATGACATGGGTTTTCACTAAATTTGTTGGAAACGTAAAGTCCCTTCATTTCTTGGGCACCTTAACAAACAGGATAGTTGAGTCACGTGTGTAGTATCTCGTACGTCGTGGCACGTTGGAAATCGTTGTAGGAGGTGGTCATAAAACGGCCGATGTGTTCACGCTGTCATCTCAGTTTCCAGACTTGGATCATCTTGGAGCATCATTTTCCAAACTACAGGATGTGATTTTAAAGCTGAAAACTGACGGGATGAATCAAGCAGGCCTTTGCAGGAAGGAGGGGAGCAGAGGTTCTGTGTCTTTAAGGGGGAGAGAGAGAGAGACAGTGGGAGCAGCTGGCCTGCTCTCTGGAGTCTGTTGGACCACGTCTCCATGACAACTGTTGATACGGGAATTCCACAGAACAATGACTGACCCAAAGCTCCGGAATTTTAGTTTAAGTTTAAGTAGACTGTAATAAAATGATGTGCAATTTCAGTGGTGGGTTAGGATAGAGCAGGTTTCATGGTCTCATAACGTCAAACTGCGATGTGAACAATTGCCAAAATAATCCCTCCCCCCACTTGATGCCCTATATGTTTCATCATAAGAATTTTTGATTGTAAATCAACTTCAAGAGCTGTTTTCAGCACGTTTCTGAATCATTGTGGATTTCATTCAAGAGAAATAACCACATACCCAACATCCTCAACATATTGGGTATTATGCCGCCATAAAAATTAATATCCCTGTCTTTTTTTGTGTGTATGTTGTTATATCTGTCTGGTGAATAAAAGTATGTTGACTATGTGTAACTTGATTCATCTTTTGTCATTTGCTGTTAAAATGTTGAAGTTTTAGTGGGCTGCACCACGAACATGCAAGTGTGTTTTCAAGCAAATAAACTTTGGGTTTTAACTGGCTTAACCTCTACTGTTCCTATCGTTGCCTCGCTCGTGTAGATCTTTTCCCATAGATGGCGCTCAAACGTCAAGTGGGACCCACAGCTGCACTCCAGACAGGCACTTTCACTCCATGGGTGACCTGCAGGCTGTAAGTTTAAATCCTTAAGGTTTAAGACCAAGATTCAGTCAACATGCATCCTTAAATTCTCCTTGAAATTGCATAAAAGTGGTATGCTTTTTCTTTACAAGAACAGATTGGCAAGTTAAGTTTCCCGATTACCGAACTCTCCAGTGAGCTGTCAGCAAAGATAAAACTGAACACTTGCATTTTAACGTGATCCAAAGTTAGAAAAGTTAAGAAAAGATAGTGACTGAATCCCAGTGCTTGACAAACTATGTATTATATATACTATATGAATTTATCGATAATGAGCTTTCGTCCTTTTGAGAAGAATGGAGCCTTTGAAACAAAAATACCAACACAGTAGACTTGAATAAACTTAGATTTGTTTATTTTGTGACATTTTGAGTTTTCATTTCTTCCATTAGCTTCCACTCATTAGGTGTTTTGTATTCCTTGCCTGAGTAGATCTTAAGTGACCCCCTAATGCATGGTCATAGGAAGCAGCGTTGATGGCATGCGTGATGGAGCTGCAGAACCCTCGTCTGGTCTTAGTTGTTGGCGATGGTGTTGAGGATCCAGTTGTTGTAGTTGCAGACCTTTGCATAGACACCGGGCCTGTTCCTCTCGGCACAGCCGTACCCCCAGGACACCACGCCCTGGAGCTCGCCGCTGCACACCACAGGACCGCCAGAGTCACCCTGCAAATCCATCGGCCCGGGAGGGGAGGAAGGTGGAGTAAGTATTAGACGATGTATAAAACACATTTTGTTCTATTTCATTTAATGTTCCTGAATGAAATTTACTTTAGGGTGGTGGTCTCAAACCGCCCTCCACAGAAGTGTCACAGAGGGTCATGTGTATGGTGGTTATTTCATTCTAACCTGTTAATTCAGCCTACCCTTGAGCAAGGCCCTTAACCCCACATTGCTCCCAGGGGAGATTGGCCCTTGGTTAGTCTAATCAACTGTAAGTCGCTTTGGATAAAAGCGTCAGCTAAATGACAGTAATGTAATGTAATTCAGCCTTAAGTGCCTTTGGTAAGTGATTCAGCAATATACAAATAAGAGTGTTTCTAAAGTACATTAAATAAGCGAAGCTAGTGTAAATTCTAATGACATCCAATCACAGCGGTCGAAGATGTGACCACTTCTTGACCACCTGATCACAGGGGAAGGGTAAGTTACAAAGCTAATTGAGTTGGCGTAATTGGTATGCATGAAAACCTGCATGCGCAACAGCCTTGGGTTTGGACACCTCTTGTCTTTGAGGGGGAGGACACAGTACCTGGCAGGAGTCCTTGCCTCCCTCCAGGAATCCAGCGCAGAACATGTTGGAGGTGATCATTCCAGGGTAGGAGCCCCTGCAGCTGCTGTCACTCAGGATGGGAGCCTTCAGGCACCTCAGACGGTCGGGGTAGTAGCCTGGAGAGGAGACCAGAGAGTCCTATCATTCTGTGCTGTTACTGCACCAAAAAACTGGAGTGCTTCTCTGTGTTGCGATAGCAGTGTCAATTCCCAGGTAGAGAAAACCCAGCTCCTGAGAGTAGAAGTATTATTACATATTTGTTCCACCCATTGTCTGCACTAGCTGATTTTTCACAAAGTAGTGAAAACCCCTACTTGGCCGAGGAATTGTGCTAGGTATGATCAGTTGGTTCACTGCAGGGGAGGAACAGATACAAACTAGAACTTTTATTCGTAAAGCCCAGAGTTTTCCATTTGGCTGATTCAGGCCGCAGGTTTTAGTGCGCCATCTTGTTTCCTCCACTATGAAGCTGTGATATTAAATCGAAAGGTACTCTCTGGATGGAATTTGGTTGATAAAGGGCAGAAAAGCTCAGGGGTAGCCACCCCTGGTCCTTGAGTGCTACAGGTTATGCTTGAACTCATTTTCACCTCAAAATCAGCGACCTGTTTGGAAGAAAGAAAGCTGGTGCAGAGAGTTACCCATGTAAATAAACTGTGCTAAAACATCAGTTATGTGCTGAATAGGTCAGTGTTGTTGTTGTTGTTGTTTTTTGCCACCAGAGGTCACTCACTTCCGCTGCTGAGAGTGTTACCCCAGCCGGATACCAGGCACTGGCTGCCGGCCCCAGCGCAGCTGGTGGGCAGGGGGACGGTCTGCACGTATCTGTTGAGGGTGGCGGGCTGGCTCAGCTTGATCAGCATGATGTCGTTGTCCATGTTGCGGCTGCTGTAGTGGGGGTGCTTGATGACCTTGGCGGAGTTGATGAACTGCTCGGTGCCCTCCTGGGATTCGATGTTGTGCTCACCCAGACGCACCTGGACACGGCTGAGAGGGGAAGTGGAGGCTTGGGTGAGAGAGCTTTATAACCAGGGGGTGAAGGATGCACCCATTTGCCTCTTCAGTTCACCTCACCTCCTTTGTTGTGCAATGGCTAAGGAGTGGATCTTATAACTTAATGGTTGTAGATTCACTTCCCAACCAAGACACTGTTATTGTACCCTTAAGCACATACTTCATCTGAAACACTTCAGTAAATATGCACTTGTACAAATGGATACTGTGTTGTATCTAAACTCTTTAAGTCATTCCTGATGACAGTGTGCTGTGTTCTTCTAAACTTATTTTCACTTAATGTTTGTCCATTTATTTACCATTGCTGCTATTTTCCACTCGACGTACAATAATATGCAAATTCTGTTTAACGAAAAGTTTGATGTGGATGACAAACTCAGAATCCAAAACTGGCTGTATGTCCTCTGTAATGCAATCATATTGTACAGGGCCACTGCGAAAGACACCATCACGCTGAAGTTCTAATTGAGAAATTTGGTTTAGATGCAGGAACTATACTGGATCAAATCCATTGCAAGACTCTGTGGTTGTTGTTTTTCAAAGATCACCATGTCGTGGGGAAGTGGTGCGTTAACTGCGCTTGCAGCTAGATCTATACTTACTATTTGTAGCAGTGAGCCGCAGACACCACCCACTCGCTGGTGATAAGGGACCCACCACAGAAGTGGTATCCGGCGTTCAGGGACACCTGGTAGGGGGCGCTGTTCTTCTGGCACTCGTACCCTCCAACAATCTTGTCACCTTCATCCTCCACAGGGGCGGCAACTGTGTATGAGAGATGGACAGAGTGTACAACATTTTACACAAAGTGTACTTTAGCATTTTCAGCTAAGTTTTCCTAACAAGTCAGAAATCATTTCAGTCTTCATGGATGTGCGAAGTTACTAGGAATTTGGTCAATGGTAGCGTTTTTGTAGCACAAGAAGTAGATGTACAGCTGTACATGTAGAAGTAATCAGTAAGGATTCCTGAACAGAGTTGTCTTGAATGTACATAAGTAAACTGCGATGGAACTGAGGAAATCAAACTGAATTAAGAGTTTGTCGTACGCGCCACTCCAAACAATGCAAGTAGGATGAAGAGCTTCATGATTGTCTTGTCCGTCTGCTCCGTGGTACTGAAGGAAGGCAGAAGCCCTCTTTTATAGTCGTTTGCCCCTCCACTATCTCGTTTATCTCAAGGTCACGTATTACCATGTATACATTTCCTTTAAACAGTAACTTGTATGGGAACATACATATGGCAACTGAAGATACAGCTTAACATACATACATCACGTAATTCATAGACTCAACAATGTGCTGGAGCACTCCACGACTGCTATAACATTTGAGTCCATTTCTACCGATTAATTAACATGTATATGATAAACAATCAGTATCAGCACGTCATAGATGTATGTTACCCTGGTGTTCCTCCACTATACATGAAAACATTTCCGTGGCCTCCATATTATTACCTATGTGTAGGCTCTGTCTATGTATTACCCTAATACTGACCAGTGAAATACAGCATTTGGAATGTGAAATTTTGAGGTTAAATGTGGAAACCAGTTTATTATGAGCCATTCAATTTAGATATTTTATATTCCCATTGTATAAAATATTGGTTATTGTATTTTTTTTTTTCATATTGGATAACCTGATATTAAATTTCAACAGATATAAAATCTGTATTGCACTGCCATCTTCCGTATTGGTTATAGAAAAATGTGTTATCTAAATGGCACAGACATCACAAACCAGTCATAATTTAAAATCATACGAATTTTAATGATGGTAACTTTAGAAGTAAATAAACACATTGTATGATTGATTTGCACCATTTCCACAGTCGGGGGATATTTTTGAGATGTCTTCTAATGGGCCTTGAAGTTGTTCACATGACAAATGTTACATATTACTCTCTGTAGTGTTTTTGTATTTTTGAGAGAGACGTGAATTCTGCTCAGCAGGGTGTCTGAATGGACCTGGTCCTTGCGGTTGCTGCTGTGATCAGAAAGACTGCTGGAAAAAAGACAGTATCCCCAGCCATACTCTCTCTCTGGCTCACTTACAGAACATGAATGTCCTTCGTCAATAAACCAGACCAAAACAGCTTTTACAGACAAAGAAAAAAGTTTTTATTTATTTAAATGTAATCGTCATGGGCTCCATGTATGGCCATTTGGCGAGACCTATCATCGTCCTAGTTGGAGGACATGGTGCTGCGGATCCAGTCGTTGTAGTTGCAGACCTTGGCGTAGACACCAGGCTTGTTCCTCTGGGCACAGCCATACCCCCAGGACACCACGCCCTGCAGCTCTCCGTTACACACCACAGGGCCACCAGAGTCACCCTGAGAGAGACAGGGAGATGGGAAATAACAAACACATGAGTGATGAGGAAGAATGGTTGGCAAATGTGCATCAATTCAGCAGTTTCATTCGATTAGGCTGAAATGCACATTTGTGTTTTATTTGAGAGAGCAAGAGAGAGAGAGAGAGTAAAATTGACCATGTGAGTAAAATATAACACCATACAAAAAAGCACTACCTAATCTTGATTTATGAGGAGGGTGCAGGTTTGGTCAAAGACTGACTGAATATTCAGGTTTGGTAAACAGGGGCTGTTTTAAATTGGTCATTAAGTGGTAAGTCATGTTGGGAGACAGTTCTGGAGAGCGGCACAGTGTTTGAGAATGTGTATTAGAATAACAAAGGGATGTCGCCATATCTGACCAGAGTGAAATGGCGCCTCCTGTTAACGACCTGTTACCTGCTGTCTGGGTTCCCCACTATCATGTGTGGGTCTCACTTCCTGGGGTTACCAGGTCATCATTACATTACATTACATTACGGGCATTTGTTAGACGCTCTTATCCAGAGTGACTTACAAGACAAAGTGCATAAGAACAGTACAAAAACTGCAAAGATAACCCTAGAGGGGGGTGAAGTCCCAAGTGCCAAAGGTGATCGAATAGATCAGGACTCCCCTACCGACTGTCTAAAGAGAAAACTAACAACAACAACAACCTAGGTTAAAACAAATCACAGTTAAAAACAGAGACATGACAAAGAGCAAGGGAGGGGAGGGGAGAGGTGCAGCCTGAACAGGTGAGTCTTCAGTCTGTGCTTGAAGGTGGCCAGATTTTCCTCTTCATTTTAGATGTCATAACTTTTCTTTGTTTTAAATATTTCAAAATCCTAAAACTTTTTCATTATTTTCAGGTTTACACGAAAAGGCTTTGAAAAAAAATGTTCAATGTGGTCTCAGATTTTTGGACCCCACTGTATATATATTACAGAAATAATTAAAAGTAATAAGAATAGAGGTGAGTCTTCATTTGTTTATAATGAGATTGTTGTGGGAAGGGCTCAAGAAGACAATGTTTGCAGGTCCACATTGTTACAGTCTTTAATTAATTTAAACAAAGAACAGCGTGTTTCCACCCGGTTTCGAACCGGGGACCTTTCGCGTGTGAGGCGAACGTGATAACCACTACACTATGGAAACTGTTACTAAATAGTTTTGAAACTGTACAATTGGCAACAACACAATGTAATCATGTACTATTTTTTTTAGTGCTTATGTTCCCCCAGCCGCTTTGTGTATCTGTCTTTGACTGCGAACATGGGATCCGTCTCTTCATTAACAACCTTGTTGTTTCACTCATTTTGAGAATTTATGTATTTACCAACAGGAATAGCAAAAAAAAAAAAAAAACAGAATCTCTCCAGGACCTGGCATGAGTGGCGCTAGTGTAAATGGGAGGGCACAGTACCTGGCAGGAGTCCTTGCCTCCCTCCAGGTAGCCAGCACAGAACATGTTGGAGGTGATCTGTCCAGGGTAGGAGGTTCTGCAGCTGCTGTCACTCAGGATGGGAGCATCCAGGCACCTCAGACGGTCAGGGTAGTAGCCTGGAGAGGAGAGCTGAGTGTCAGGTCTTTCCCTGAGGTTGACACCGGAGGGCTACACATTTACATTCTGGCCATTTAGCAGAAACCCTCATCCAACAATTTATGCAGGTTACATTTTTACACAGTATGTATTCTGGTTATTCAGATTTAATGAAGCAATTCCAGATAAATACATTTCTTCAGTGTTGCAATGGCCCAGCTCCCTAACCATTACACTACACTGTAACCTCTGAGCTACAAGCCCAGCTCCCTAACCATTACACTACACTGTAACCTCTGAGCTACAAGCCCAGCTCCCTAACCATTATACTACACTGTAACCTCTGAGCTACAAGCCCAGCTCCCAAACCATTACACTACACTGTAACCTCTGAGCTACAAGCCCAGCTCCCTAACCATTACACTACACTGTAACCTATGAGCTACAAGCCCAGCTCCCTAACCATTACACTACACTGTAATCTCTGAGCTACAACCCCAGCTCCCTAACCATTACACTACACTGTAACCTCTGAGCTACAAGTCCAGCTCCCTAACCATTATACTACACTGTAACCTCTGAGCTACAAGGCCAGCTCCCTAACCATTACACTACACTGTAACCTCTGAGCTACAAGCCCAGCTCCCTAACCATTATACTACACTGTAACCTCTGAGCTACAAGCCCAGCTCCCTAACCATTATACTACACTGTAACCTCTGAGCTACAAGCCCAGCTCCCTAACCATTATACTACACTGTAACCTCTAAGCCATAAGCCCAGCTCCATGACCATTATAATGAACTATATCCCAAAGCGCACACAGTGGCACTCACTTCCGCTGCTGAGAGTATTTCCCCAGCCGGATATTAAGCAGCGGCTTCCAGCTCCGGCGCAGCGGGTTGGCAGGGAGACGGTGCGCACATAGCTGTTGAGACTGGCAGCCTTGCTCAGCTTGATCAGCATGATGTCGTTGTCCAGGTTGCCGCTGTTGTAGCGGGGGTGCCTGATGACCTTGGCCGAGTTGATGAACTGCTCGGTGCCCTCGTTGGTGGCGATGTTGTGCTCACCGAGACGGACCTGGACACGGCTGGGGGGAGAGGCAGTCCCAGTCAGATAGCTTCACAGTGGAGGTTTGGATGCAGACAGTGGTCTCTTGCTCATCAAAAGGTGCTTCACATTCAAAGTTACTGGCTGCTGCTTTAATGCAGGGATAGGCTAAGGAGGACTGTATATCTGTATATCAGGTTTTCAGGCCAGATTCTGCTTTTCATGATTTAGTAAGCCCAATCATTTACATCAGCTGGTATGTCTTAATAAGCTAATATATGGTGGCTGAAGACTGTTATGTCCCTGTTTGTGTCTGGATGATTGGAGGAAATAAAACCCTGTTTATGCACTGGGATGAAGCTGTCCACCAAACTAAATGTTGGTTAATAGTTCCTGAATGTACTGAATGTAAACCTGAATCATTTGTTTAAACCAATCCAAACAAAAAAATATCAAGTCTTAATGGAAATATTTTTAACAAAATGTCTTGGCTTGGCATTGAAGCTCTGAAACAGAAAGCTGACCCGTGTTGACAGAGCTGGGACCGGTACACCCAATGGCAGGACTCACAGATGCATTGCAAATGAGTGACATACACATGCTCTGCTAGCCACCCAAAATACGATGTCATTTAGGGGTTTGCACTTACGACTTGTAGCAGTGAGCGGCAGACACCACCCAAAGGTTGGAGATCAGGGATCCGCCGCAGAAGTGGTAACCAGAGTTCAGGGACACCTGGTAGGGAACCGAGTTCTTCCTGCACTCATACCCCCCCACAATCTTGTCATCTTCATCCTCCACAGGGGCGGCAACTGTGAGGGAAAAGTGAGATGGCTCAGAACAATCGGCAGACCCTGGTACTTAAAAGAAGGATGTAGAACCGACTAAACTTAAGCTTTAATGGTTTTTACCCCATAAATAATTACCATCAATGAGGTTTGTGAAAGGACATTTCAGAGACATAAAATGTTGGCACAAAGATAGTCTTCTATTTCTCTGCACAGATCTGTAAACTTCTTTTAAATACTTATGAAACTATGTCAAAAACAGCAAATAAATTGTTTAATCACATACTAATATAAATATATCTAAAATATATAAAAAGAACACTTTCAGAACCAACAGGAAAATATAAGCTTCCCTTACATGCCACTCCGAATAGACCCAGTAGAATGAGAAACTTCATAGTTGTGCTGTCCGTCTGCAAATCAGTTCAGATGCTTTCATTATACCCGCTTTTATACCTCTTTATCGCTTTGCTATCGTATTTTTCAAGGGTGCATATTTCCACGTATGTCATTCTTTTAAATTATAACCTGTCTGGGAATGCACACATGGCAAATGAAAAAATTCACCTCACACATATTTTCTTTTCATTTACATTAATGTCTATCAGTCTCTTATCAGTCTCCATGAGGACACTGGTAAATGCTGCGCAAATGTATGAATTTGGTTTTGGTTTCATTAATTCTTATATATTTTATCACTTGTTTAACTGGAAAACCTGACTGCAACTGAAAAGCCTTACATGTGTGACAATTTCAAATGTAAATATATCCTAAAATGGTTTCATTCTTTCATTCAGTTCATTCTTTGTTATGCTTAGTTGCATAGATCTGTACGGGTTTTTTTTTTTTTTTTTTTGAATACTCACTTACAGTTTGAATTCAATTATGTACACACCATAGATAGACAATATGGGTATATTTCACATTCCACAGCTGGTTAACTAGAACTCTATGTCCCTATGCAGGAACTTAGCTTGAAATTCTGGGCCCCTCCACTCTTTATAAAAAAAAATTCCAAGATGGATAAGATACACTAATATGTCATAGACCAAGGACAGGTGGACGTGTGTGTAGGAATTATAGCTTTAGGACGCAATTTGAGTACATTATTACCACATTTGGACTGTCCTGGATTAAACTGTAAAGTGGACGTCAGTCTAACCCAGGTCGTTCTGATTCATCAGTTGCCATGGTGAGGCTTAGCCCAGGCCAGTTCAAGGTGAATTCAGCCAAGGACTAACCTGGGAAGCAACACCTGGCAGTGGTATTGCACATTTGGTTTAAAATAGAAACGTGATAAGGGGACCTTCTCTGATTGCACATGAGTGGGCGCATTTGTAACGCATTGTCTTTATTCAGCATAAATTAATTTACATTAAAGATCGCACACAGTCTTGAGTTATTATACAGCGTATGATTTGACTATGCCCACTATCTGAACTTGTTGAAGTATCTTGATTTGTTCTTTAAAAGTGTATGTGGAAATTATTATTATTTACACATTTTCACCTAGATTGTTTTTTTACATAAATAAAACCGTTTCATTTTTAAGCATTCGTCAATTAAATTGGTTTTGCACCCTGCTTGGTGTTCTTTGCATACCTAGCTTTCTTCAGAGCTCTGATTCCGAATTTTATTTCTGAGGATGTCCCTTGAAAAGATTTGAACAGATTATTTAAAAATGATTTTATAGAATAATGTTTCCACTAACAGAACATTATGATCTCGGAATGTGGAACTGTGCGAGTGCAAATTCATAGCACTGAGCCCGTGATGTTACGGCAGTATCTTTGTGCTGTTGCCTGTCACTTGGAACTTTTTCCAATCGTAGCTCATACCTATTTGCTCAGTTCTGTGTGAGGTTTGTTTCAATACAGCTATTTAAATGTCCCCTTTTTAATCCGCTCAAGTACAGTCTCAATGTCTGACTACGCTTTTTAATGTCCTTGTTATTAACGCCTGGGAGGTAAAATAAGGTTACAAAAGCGATGGATGTCGTGAAAAAATGAATTTGCAGTTGAATGTATCTTTCATTAATATACAACAGTTCAATTAAGTCACTATGTTATCTTGGATTCATAAAAAATCCCAATTTAAATTTTTGCTTTTTTATTTTGGAGGCTAATTATGTCAACTTCCCACGTGTACCCAAAACATCAGTGTATAAACCACATTGTAGGATTATGTTTGATGACGTATAAATCCAGCGACGCTTTCAGGTCTGTGTACATTTTCGGAGAGGAGTCGGACATACGTAGTGAAGGGCCAGGGGGATTTTATTTCTCATTTATTTTATTAATTAGCTCTGGGTTCATTTGTTATCACTATCGTAAGGTGAGCAGTGATTTCTTTTGCTATGTAATTACTTTAACACTAATTATGAATGATGTTGATATTGTATTTAGTAAAGCGTTGTGGCTGGCTAACTAGCTAGCTAACGTAATTTATGCAGAATGCGCAACCGTTGCGGATGTGGTGCAGAAAAATGCGCATTGATGCGACAGCCAAAATTTTTATATCTGCTACATAACAGGTATCTTGTGGTATCACGCTTAATGCACATTGTTGTATTCACATTGAAATATTCAGGATTTTTTGAGATCTGGCTACATAACATTTCTTCTATTGTTCCTTTTTTCTGTAGGAGTTAGCTTCCCCCTTAGTTATTTTACTGTTTGACTGTGGCGTGAATGGACATGTGTCTACAGTAGCGACGATCGTACTCTTTCTGTGCCTTAGTGTTTTAGTACTGTATCTGTTTGTTTGCACATCTATGTCCTGTGTCTGCATATTTATGTATGTCAGTGCATTTACGAGAGTACCTTGAAATGCCTTAGAACTCAGTACAGGTGTGTGAGTACCTATCTGTGACGACTACATATTTTGGAGAAAAGAGGACTATGAAATATGACATGTTTTTCTCAACACATGAATGGTAATATATGCAAGTGAGACGGCAAAGTGTGAGTGGTAGTACCAGTGCCTTTTTGCATTCTGTCTGGCAGCCAAGTCCTACTGACAAGCGAAAGCACTGCACCGGGGCAGGTGTGTGAATAGCCTGTGCTGTTCTCAACCGAGTCAGTCTGTTCGGGTCGGTCGGTCGGTCAGCCAGTGCAGTCAGTGAATGTCCGAAAAATGGGGCAGCGCGGCGCCCGGGTGGCTGCTGTGTGAATGTGATTGTGTGCCCGGTCTGGCTAGTGTGTGTCGGCAAGCCAGGCCCGACCCATGACTGAGTATTACGAAGAGGGGGGCCTGCTGTACGAGCATTCGCCCCCCATGCACATTAAGGTGGAGTCCCCAGAGGGGCCCTTTGGAGGCGGGGTGTCCGAGGATGGCTTCACCCGGGAGGACGAGGATTCCGACGGCAGCTGCGAGCACAACGGGGAGCTCCCGGGTGCCCTCCCTTTCAACGTGGTGGTTGTGCACCCCAACATCGTGACCCCTGGCATGTCGGCTGATGACCTTATCCCCATTGAACAGAGTAAGCAGACCCCCTTACCCCCTGTCCCTTGCCCCCACCTCCAATGGCATACTATCACCTACAGAGAGTGTGAGGGGGGATTTAGGGCCATGTTTTTCCGGGCAGCGCAGCATCAGCAGGTGCTTGAGCCACTTTCTTCATAAACTTGCTCATTCATGTTTGTAAAGGTTGACTCTGTGATCTAAATGAATATGAATAACCTTGCAAAATGAAGCCACATGCATTGCAAATGTAAAAAAAATATATATATATATATATGTTTAAATATATTTATGACATATCTGTGTTTTGACATGTATGATGCGCCGATTCGAAGAAAGTGGTACAGCTACCCTTAGCAATGCACAGCTTCAAAAATAAGGGCTTTACTCTTTCCCAAAACAACACGTGTAGGGAGGCAGGATCCAGCTGGAGAGTGACTTTGGCCTTGTCTTTCTGCCATTTGTAGACAGCAGTGTCTCCGCCGTGATGGCGGCTGGGGGAGGGGGCAAGCGGAAGAGCCGGTTCAGTGGGGCAGAGCTGGAGGTTCTGGTGTCGGAGGTGACCCGTTGCGAGGGGGAGCTGTTCGGCCCGGCCGGGAGGCTACGGCGACGTGAGAGGGAGCGGATTTGGGGCGGGATCCTGGAGCGTGTCAATGCTGTGTCCCGCGTCCCTCGCACCCTCAGAGAGGTCAAGAAGCGATGGGACGACTTGAAGAGGCGCAACGGCGGCAGGCTGGCCGATGCTCGCCACCGCAGCTGCTGCCTCCCGCCTGGCCGAGGTGCCTCTGTTCTGGGGAGGTCTGTTCAGGCGAGCCCCAGGCTTCAGCAGGCCCGACAAAGGCAAGGGAGCAAAGGGAAGGCCAGCTACCCATGCTTCTCCGACACTGATGTAGGTAGGGACAAAGCAGGGCAAAATGCTTGTGCTTGATACTGTTCTCTCATCTGTTGACCAGGACTGTAAGTAGTCCCCGTGCCCATGAGAACAACCTTGGATGGGTTTGGTTTGACTTATAAATGTACATTTTAATGTAACTTGCTTAATGTGATATTGATATGGCTAAATTCCAGGTGCTATGTTTACTAGGTAATAATTATTGCAGAAACTCAATGTTTGGAAAAATCTAATTATGTTCGATTTTTTTTTTTTTTTTTTTTCTTTTTACATGTCCAGGTAATGCACTGTTGTAACAGTACTTTAGCATCATCCTTAAATAATTCATTAAATTTCATAAAACAATTCAATATCATCTTCGTAAGTTAATGTAGCACTTCAGAAAACGGTTTCAGGGAGTATGAAAGACTGTGGCTGTGTAACCTACATCCAGCACAGCTGTGTTTTGGTCTGGTTTACATTTGCGAGCATCGTCCAAAACATCTGAATTTTTATTCTAGATGTAAAAGATGCCTTGTGAAAATAATTTTTTTTGCAGTGAAAACAGAAGGATCTAAATTCATGATTGGACATTCCACACCACTCCAGATGTAGTGTAGTAAAGGATCTGCATGTAGAGCAGAGCAAACGCAATCTCTCGCCAATCGCATTGTCATCATTATAGCTTCCTGTGTGTGCACATGTCCTCTGAAACTGGCCTGTCCTTCAAGCACTCGGTGACAAATCACCTCAGTGCAGCAGGAAGAGCTGCTTACTAGTTTCACTTTTCATGATAGCCGTATACTGAGTAGCCAGGTCTCTCCAGTTTTACTTTTTTGCTTGTTTAATTTTTATTTTGTCCTCCTCCAGTGGTCAGTGGAGCTGTGGATGGGCTGGAGAGAGATTGCTTTGACAAAGAGGAGGAGCAGTCAGCAGGAGGCGGTGAGGAAGGGGAGGGCGACCGCGAGGGCGGTGAGAGTAACATGGAAGACAAGCTGGGGCTAGGGCTCAGTCTGGGGCCGCCCCCCACATCAGATCGCTGGCTGCCCCCCTCCCCTCTTTACAGCGCCCCCTTCCTAAACGGCACGCCGCAGCCCAGCCCCCAGCCCTCCCTCGGGGCTCATCACGGCCCCCTGGAGGTCCCACTCCGCGGCTCCTGGCTGGAGGATGAGCTTAGGGGCCTGGGGGAGGCCGCGGGGCACCTCGGGGACAGGGTGGAGCAGAGCTTGCGCGAGTTCGGGGAGGGTTTCAGGCGGGATGTGCGGACACTGGTGGCGTCCCAGGAGGCGCTCTCCATCAGCCTCCAGCAGAACAACGTCCTGCTGCAAAGGCTGCTGGGAATTCTCGAAACGCAACAACAACAACAACAACAGCAACAACAACAACAACAACAGCAGCCCCAAAACCCTGGCATCCATCCCCCTCCGGTTGTACCAGCCCCACCTGATATTCTAGATGGTACAGTCCAGCCAGACCCATCAGTAGAAATGGCTGGGAGAGTCCAACGACCACGGCGGGGGAGGACTGGTGACCAGAGACGTAGACGAAGGCGCTAGCTACAGAAAACGTGAAATTTAAGATTAAAAATGAGGCTTTAAGTATTAAAATTAATACGTGTCTGTTTGCTTTTAAAGTTGAAATTATAATTACTGTTATCATTATGTAACCCCAGAATTACCAAAGTTTGCCCCAGCTTCTTCGCCCAATAATGCCTTTACACACGACAGACGACTTCATTTGCAGAATACGTCCTATCCTTAAAGTGACAATACTGATAAACTAGGTCCATCCAGATCCATTCTCTCTACATGCTCAGCTTACTTCTTTTCCTTATTGTTGATAGACAATCAATATTCTATTGACCCATGTTACAGAGATATTGAAAATTGGAACTATGTTTTCCCATTTTTGTACGCACTTGTGTAAAGATCAGATTTAGAAAAAGCACTTTAGCCACTGGCTTCATAATCTTATTTTCTTATCCTCGATTTCTGACACAGAAACGTGCCAGTTATTATTGTATGCGCTGTTATCTTGCATGCAGTTTCTGACTGGAGAAAATTTAAATGCAAGGGATCTGCAAACCAAGCTCAGCATTGTACAATTTTGCACAATTTATATCTTGTAAATATTTAAAGGGTATGTTCTGTCAAGTTGTATAATATAATTATCTAAATGTAAATAAAGACAACCTGACACAGCAATATTTCAATCCTTGTTTTGTTAGATTTTTGTTGTAATTTTATTTGACTATGTTTTTTTGGATTCAGTCCCTGTTAACTACCATCGTTGAAATTAGGAATAATACATGTAAGCACTGAATGAAGTTACATTTTCTCAGAAAATAATCACTGCTGAAATGTAGTTTTAATAACAATGTTTAAGGCAAAACAGTATTATTGATATTATCTACTATTTAATATGGGACTCTGGGAAACAACTGCACAGAACCAATAGCAAAACAAATTTTGCGTGATGCCTTTGAAAAAACACTGCTGCAAGGTAGGATGTTTCTTTTCATTATTGTTAAGAATATGACAGGAGACGATGGCTCACAGCTAACTTTATAACTAAACAAAAACACCCAGTCAAATTCACATTCGACCAGTCTTAAGCTTCACAATTTCATGTAAAACAGACACGTGAATATGGAGGCACTTGTCGAAATGCCTTGCAATATATCGACCCCGGGATGAAAGTTGGTGTTGCTTCTGTGGCGGTCGGGTGCACGAGGCTAGCCGAATCATGTCCCACGTGACGACGCGTGACGTCACTCCAATCGGAGTCTCTTGCATTTGTAAGTCGGAGCTGGGGGAGTGTGGGACAAAAATGGCCGCTGTGCATTCGCCAGAACCCCAGAGACATCAGGTCGAGCCACCCAACAGTTGTCTGGAAGATGACCCAGGGGGTGAGGCAGAGACTCCCAACGAAGGGTCTACGCCGAGTCCGCCAAGCCGTGTAGCTGATCCGGATGACAGCAGCAACGCTGAGAAGAACGAAAGCAATTGCGAAAGTAAAGTCTCCGGTGATGGTGTGCAGGGACTGTGCAGTAGTAAGACTGAAATTAGCATTGTGCACCAGACCAACAATGCTGCGATGGTACCCAATCTTGTGATAGACTTGACTGCATCCGAGGCGGAGGCCCAAATGCACCCCGTCGTTTCCTGTGAGAGTCAGCGGGAATTTGAATGGTCGGAAGCGGAGGAGGAATCCGACCTGCCCAGAGGAGACAAGGAGTACGAGAAAAACAATGGTAAATTGAACGAATTGTGATTGTAACTATTCGTGTTACGTGAAGGCAGAATAGTTAACTGATGTTACTTTGTTACAGTAGATTCGCCAGCAGTGTCATTCAGTGTAATTCTTTTACCGTAATACTCGGTGGATAAGATCAAGGTTTTTTACTTCTTTATTGAAAAAAACATGCAGAAGTGCGTCCTGCACCGGTGTGACTTGCACACCTGCACGAGTCAAGCTCCATACCTTCAATTAGGAAGTTTGTTGCTCGGCAACCACATCTCTGCCGAAAGTGAAAGCATGTAATGAAATATTTTCAAGAAATGCACTCAAATAATTTGTTTATGAATAGAACCAAAATGATATAAGCTAGCCCACATCTGTGTTCACACGTAGCCTGATAAATATGGAAAAGTTGTCCCAAACAGGCAGTACTGTTGAACAGAAACTTGTGGAGTTTGAGGAAAAAAAAATCAACAGGCAGGTAGGTAAGACAGTTTATAGGCCGAACTCTTTCATATTATTGCTCTCAGTCAAAATCATACATTTGCAATACAACATCTGATAGTGCTCAAGACACCAGTTCTTCACTGACGGTCTGTGCCATGGGCACCGCCAGTAAAGTGGTGACAGCAGAATAGCAGCGTGATGTCCATCTGAGCCGTGCCATGTCGGCCTTGCTTTGACTCACTGAGCTTACATCAATAACCTTTGGGTCATTCCCAGTTCATGTAATGGATTTTCTCAAAATAAATTCATGTAAAAACCTCTTAAATTCATGGGACATTGCAAAATCCTATAGCCCTATTCCAAACAGTTTTTTTTAGTTATGAAATTTTTAAGATATTCATTGCAGATATGTATAAATTTTAAAGATGTGATATTACTCCATAATGTAATATTTTTTTGAAAATAGCTATCTTTTTGAACTTTTGACTGGCTGTAATATTACAGTCAGTGGTTTTATTTCATAGGTATATATTTGTACTCATGGTTTTTTTTTTTTACCTCTGTGATACTATTGAGCCTGTTTTTTATTGGGTTCAGCAGCTTGTAATGGCTTGGTTTGTTGCATACTAGAGGATGTCATCTTGTTCCGTGTGTCTGGACAAAATATTAATCTTCGTTCCTTAGCTCAATACACATATTATTTTCCAAGTCTGGGCTAATCCTATCTGACACAGGTTTGGGACAGATTGGATTGCAACACACCCACAAGTATATGAAAGTGTGCAATAATTTTATCATTAAGCAGCTTGATGTGACAGTGAGAACATGGAGCCCTGCTCTATTGGAAAAAGCCTAGAAGAAGAAGCCAACTATCACAAGACAGCTTACACTCATGGAAAAGTTGATCTTTCAAGATCGGCTGAGTTGGGAGCAGACAAGGAACTATTGAAGTGGAGAAGAGGATGTTCTGACTTGACAGATGATGCCACAGTTTGTTTGCATCACCAGAAGTACTTTTTGGTGAAATATAGCTTTCTGCAGAGGCACTGCTGTGACCCCTTCAACATGCATCCCAACAGCAAACGGAGTCACTCGCTGAGGATCATAAATACAGAGCAAGCAAGGGAGCTCACAACACGCACAGGAAGGTCTATCAACCCCGGACAGAAGTGGTGCCCCCCATGTGTGATAAATGACTCAGAATTCACTGTTGGGTATATACTTCTGGGTATGTTGCAATCCATTTTGGAATATTTCACCCAAACCTGTTTCAGGTAGGATTAGCCCTGACTTGCTTTATTGTTTTCTAATGCTACTAGTTGATGATGTCAGAAATTAGTTCAGAAAAGTTTAAATTTGTATTTGTATTGAGCTTAGGAACTAAAATTAATATTTTGTCCAGACACATGCAAAAGATGACATCATCCAGTATGCAACAAACCATTCCATTACAAGCTGTAACTTGCAAATTTCCTGAACCAAATGAAAAACAGGCTCAATAGGTATCACATAGAGATAGAAAACCTTGAAGCAGGCATAGTGTGAATATCTACCTATGAAATAAAACCACTGATTTTAATATTACAGCCAGTGAAAAGTACGAAAAGACAGATTTTTTCAAAAAAAAAAAAATGAGGGAGTAATATGAAATCCTTAATTTAGTATATATCTGCAATGAATATTAACACTTTCCCATTAAGTAATTCTTCTTGGAAAAAATATGCAGTCAAAAAGTGGGTTTTTCAGCTCTGAAGCTATATTTAAGAAGATCTGTGGCTCACAATTTTCTATGCAGGACCAAATAACTTCTCGATGTGATAAATACTATATTAATACTACACAGAATCAAAATTTGCAAGAAATTTAAAACTAGTGGAGATACTAATTTTTGAAAATGTAAGAATCTTCATTCGGGGAAAAATTATTTATTCTCATTAATTTGATTACTGTACAAATTCAGCAACAACTATTTACATCAATAAATGTTGCAAATTATCCTTTGGGTTTCTTGGATGTTCAGTACAAATTTCAAACCAATTCAGTGCAAAATAAGCAGTTGGTGAGGCTTAGAATATACATACAAAGAATCGCAAAAATTATGAAATTTAGCTCCGAATTTAATAGACATTTTCATATGATTTTATTTTCAAGAAAATCCATGACATGAACTGGAAGGTCCTAGGGGAGTTGGTATGGAATGACCCCTTTAAAAATAGTCTAAAAACATACCAAACTGTCAAAGGCTTATGTGTATTTTTATAGTGTATTTGATTATATTGTTTAACATTTGTGCATTAGAAACCACTATTTCAGTGTCATGCAAAAATAAGACTTTATACTTTTCTGAAAAAAAAAAAAGATGGGTGTTTCTAACACTACAGAGCATCTTAACAAGTAGGTTGTACAGCAGTCATGTTGTACAGCAGTCAAAAACTGTAATTAGACTGAAAGGTGTTTTTGCTTCTGTATTACATTACATTGTAAGAATTTAGCAGACGCTCTTATCCAGAGCAACTTACAACACAAGTGCATTTCATCGGAACGAGGGTATTAAAGTACTAGGGGGATCTGAAGATGCTTCTGTAATCCTCTGCATTGTTTTGATTTTATTTTCTAATCTGTGGTGTTTTGCCTCTGTGTAGTGTCTGAACTTGAGGTGGACGCCTCCCCCAAAATGACAGAGAATGGAGTGGAGTCAAGCCCTGGAGTCGAGGAGACCGAAGCAGAAAAAATGTTATCATCTCAGGCTAGAGACAAAATGTCGAAGGACATAAGTGAGGAGCTGGTGGTGGGGGAGAGCGAGGTCGGGGTGAAGGCAGAGGCTCCGGTAAAGCAGCGGAAGAGCCGGCTGATTTGCCAGGAGTGTGGGAAGCTCTTCACACGCCGGGAGACGTTCAACCTGCACCGGCACTTTCACACGCACCAGGACGAGCTGGCCTCCCTCACCTGCAAGGAGTGTGGCCTTACCTTCCAGCACCGCAGCAGCCTGATCAAGCACCGCAGCGAGCACAAGGAGAAGGCCGCTCCGCCATTGGTGCTGGAGAGGAGGACTCACAGCTTCAGGGAAGGGAGGAGCCCTCAGTGCGAGCACTGCGGGCAGACGTTCCTCACCCTGGGCAAGCTGAGGTGCCACCCGTGCCAGCGGGCCCCAGAGAAGCCCTACCGCTGCCCTCTTTGCCGCAAGGAGTTCCAGTACAGGGTGTCCATCAATGCCCACATGCAGACGCACTCGCTGGAGAGTCCCTTCCGCTGCCTGGAGTGCAACAAGGGCTTCCAGTGCAGCATGGCCTTGCGCATCCACCAGCGGTCTCACGCCGCCCTCAAGCCCTTCGAGTGCCCGGAGTGTGGCCTGGTCTTCCGCCACCGTTCCATCATGGAGGATCACCGGCGCAAGCACTCCGAGGACCGCCTCCACCGCTGTGGCATCTGCGGCAAGCGGTTCAAGTACGGCAGCTTGCTGCACCAGCACCAGTTCCTGCACACGGGCCAGAAACCCTTCAAGTGCCCGGACTGCGGCAAGAAGTTTGCCTTTGCCCAGAACATGCGGGCGCACTGGCGGCAGCACCGGAGGCAGACGTATGCCTGTCCCCGCTGCCCCCTGGCTTTCCAGGACTTAGCTGGGCTTCAGGAGCATGTGCAGAGCCACCAGGTGGCGGAGGAGGCGGAGACCTTTGTAGGGGTAGCGGCCATTCCTGACGTGAATAATGGAGTCGGGGGCGAAGTTCAGGAAGAACCCCATACCTGCCCCCTCTGTTTCATCATCATACCAGACCTGGTCGACCTGAAGGCACACATGCTTGTTCATGAAGCGGAGGAAGGGTTTGGTGGGGCGGGATTGACAGATGTAAACATGCACATGGACATGAACAATGGTGAAAGTCTGGAGCGCCCCTACACCTGCCCACGCTGTCCCCTTGTCTTGCCCGATCTGAGCTCTCTGCAGGCCCACATCATCATCCATGAGGTACCAGCGCCAGTGGAAGAGGAGGAGGAGGAATTAGTCATGGTGAGGGCAGCAGAGAAGCAGCCATCCAACACCACCGAGGAAGTACCGGGGGGTGGGTGGGGGATCATGGACAATGTAAATCGGAAGCCCCTGAAGTGTCCAGAGTGTGGCAAGACCTTCCGGCACCGCTCAGTCCTGGAGCTTCACATGCGGATCCACTCTCGGGATAAACCCTTTCAGTGCAAAGTGTGCGGGAAGGGCTTCAAGTTCAGCAGCTACCTGCAGCAACACCTGATCATACACACAGGGCAGAAGCCATTCAAGTGCCCAGACTGCGGGAAGGACTTCGCCTTCCTCCAGAACATGAAGACACACCAGAGGCTGCACCAACAGAAGCCGTACCGCTGCACACAGTGCCGCAAGGGCTACAGTGAGGAGAGTGAGCTTCAGAGGCACATGGTCTCCCACACTGGTGACAAGCCCCACAAGTGTCAACTTTGCAACAAGAGCTTCGGGCTGGCGTACCTGCTCCGCGACCACCTCAACACCCACACCGGGGAGAGGCCTCACCGCTGTCAGGAGTGCAACAAGTCCTTCCCCTGGCTGAGCAGCTTGCTGGTACACCAGAAGATCCACGCCCGCAAGCGACAGGGGGTCAGCCAGCCGCTATCCTTGCCTTTGGCACCCCAGAGCAGGGGTAGGGGGGGTAGAGGCAGGGGGAGCCGGAGTAGGAGAGCAGGCCGCTGGGCATCAGGCTGGCCCAGGTGGGCTATGGGAGAGGGGATAGGGATGCTGCCACCTCCACCACCACCATACTCAGTTGCCATTGCAAGTAGCCCTGGGGAGTGGCCTGCGAGGCTGGCTCCGCCACCCCCGGTTTATGCAGCGCAGTTCAGCTGTCATGAGCAGTGGCAGCAGCAGCAATGGCGATCGGAAGGAGCGGCCCTCCAGCAGCAGGTACAGAAACGACAACAGCCACTTGGCTGGGTAGACCCACCTGTGACAACCCAGGTGGGCACAGCCGGGATCCCGTACGGGCCCCACCATCCTGCACGTATGGATGGTACCGCCCTGTGGGGATTCCAGTCACCGCCAGCTGAACCCCACGCCACCCTCAGCTCGTCCGGGAAACCTGGGGAGGGACAAGAGCAGAAGCAGAAGCAGCAGCAGCAGCTGCCTCCATCGATTGTCTGGGCCGACGCACCCTCATCAGCGTCGGTGGGGCAGGGAGTAGTTCGGCAGGAGTCTCCGCGATCTGCAGGTGGCAATGGGGCTGCTACATGGGCTTTCCAGACATCTCCTCCTGTATCCCAGACTCTCAGCTCACCCAAAAAAATGGGGAATGGTCCAGACCAGCAGCAGCAGCTTCGGGGATGGACTAATTCACCTGGGGCGGCGAAGGTGGGCTCGTCCGCGGTGCCATTTGAGGAGTCCCCTCCTCGGCGCTTGACTGGAGGAGCGATATTTAACTTTGAAATATCTCCACCAGGACCAAAGACCATGAGCTCTCCAAACAAACTTGGGGAAGGGGTGGAGCAGCAGCAGCAGCAGCAGCAACATAAAACGCAGCAGCCAGGGATGACTGACTCGCAAGCTCATCCAGATCGGACCACCCCTGCTCTTTCGCTGCCTCCTCCCCTGCTGCCTGCACCTCCACCACCACCTCCCCCTCCACAATCCCTCGCTCTGCCTCCCACTCAGCCCATCCCTACACCTCTCCCTCCCAACATTTCTCTACCTCTGTCCCAGGCCCTTAGTCTAACCCCCCCCAAGCCCCACCGTCCAGAGGGTGCTGGCTCTCTCCCACCGCCGACGCCGGTGTCGGCCCATAACAGCTACCTCACGCAGCAGCGGATGATCCGCGAGAGCCTGCCCTGCCCCCCGCCGCGGCCCCTGCCCCAGCTTCAGCACCCGCGGCTGCCCAAACACCACCAGCCCCTGCCCTTTGCCCGCAACCCCCTCCTCCAGTGCATGATCTGCGGATGCTCTTTGCCCCGGGAGCTGGACCTGCATTTGCACTACATGCAGCATGCACAGGGGGAGATCTGACACTCAGCAGCCTTCAAATACTGACCTCCCCACCCCACCCCACACAAACGTATCACTGGCTGTATTTCATTCTACATACTTGCATACCAGTTAACACATTGAAAATATGGCTGCCATTTTGTCTGTCATCAGCTGCATAAAACATGGAGGGAAAAAAAAATCAAGCACACACTATAAAACCCCCGATGTGTCCTCACATGCTTACATCAAATCATACTTGTGTGTGCATTTCATTCCCAGAGATCATTGTGCTGAACTTCTGCCTAGTAACCACCTATTAACCCTGTCCACCATACGGAGGACTCTGTTTACAGATTTGCACAACTTATGAGTGGCAAGTTACTTATCTTAATCAGTGTGTTATCTGTATTATTCATAATATTTACCATGGCAATAATATATAGTCATAGGTATTCTGATACCAACCGTGACATAACGGGATATTTCATTCCAGATTTAACAAAGTCGTAGTGTACTGCATACCTGCATCATAACATTTACATAATAATATAGTAAGCAAATATGAAGAATAGAATGCAGCCAATGATATGCAGCGATAGTATTGCCTCAACATTGTAATGGCGTTCCATCTGCCTGCTTTTAATTCCTTTTTTGTTTGGTATTTTTTTGTGCTTCAGCCAAATAAATATCAGGCACTAATGATTTCAGAGTCGTACCGACATGTATGCTGCTTATATAGTTGTTGGAACATTGTTGCCAGGAAATTGTTCAACATCGAGGAGTTAATGTAGTATTTGCTGGGTTATATAGTTTACCACTGTAACACTGACTAAGCTGTACAGTGTGGACTGATATTGCACCTACCTACACATTTAATGTAAAAAAGGCCATACATTATCTAATGTGAGTTTTGAATTCCTGAATCATGTTTAGTGATTGGACCTCTGATGATGCTTGCCTCCTCTGCAATGTGTTTTTTTTTTTTAAACAAAACTATACATCATGTAAACTTTGTAGAACTGAATTTCTGTCAGATGAAAAGTCTTGATTGAGCTGGTCTTTTTAAATCACGTCAAATTAAGTTGTTTTTTTTTATACTACACAGTCTGGTGCCTATGTTTTGTCTATTTCCACACATCAGGTCGGTCTCTTGTCTTTCTCTTTCTTCGTGATTGTTATTGCTTTTACTCTATCGAGAAGTATTTTTTTCATTTGATCAGTGAGATTTAACATGGGTTCCATTTATTGGTTAAACATTTTTGTTTCATGGGTAAATTGTTGCGTGCCTAAGCAGTGGTGTAAAGCACTTTGTATGTTCACCCTAGTTTCCTAAAAATAACACCCCAATTTCATAGGAAAGTGCTGGTACTTATATTGTGCTGAATCACATAAACAACGGGCAGTGAGGTCAGGTTTTTGGGACATACATCACAGGGATCAGTGGAGTTTCTGACAGGACCTTCTACTTCACAGGGGGACTAACCACACGATCTGTCATGTGACTTCACCTCACATCTGTCTCACGAAGGCAGTGGGCAATAACTTTGGTAAAGCATGCTGACGTAAAAATATTTAGCAGGCTGTTTAAGTTTACAGATGGATAATTGTTATCTGCTATTGTGTATATTGCATACATTTCATTTATTTAGAACTAGTTTTGTTCTTATAAAATAAAATATTTTCTTCATGATATTTAACAAAGTTTGCTGGAGAACCAGTGGTACGCTCCCCAATTCAGACCCAAGAAACTGCATGAGATGAGTAATCTGTGCAAAAGGTATATATATATATATTTTAAACCTTTTATTGCGTACAGGAATTAAGATTTCCAAGGAATATGGTTACTGCTGTAAACCAGTGCCACTGCAGAGTGAATGATGGCTTTAAGGCTCTCATCTAATGAGTTAATCTCTCTTTTTGTGAAAATTTTTCTTGTGAACATAATACATCTTAATTTGGAATACCAAATTAAGTGCTGACCCTGGCCCCTGAAAGGTGCACAGTATGTCTGTTCTTGTTTTCACTTCAAATTCAGTCTAATTTGGCAATTCAGAGCTGAAGAATTCTATGATTGAAAATCATCAGTAAAAAGCATCTGTTCCAGATTATCCATCAGATTTTGAGCATTTGGAGACAAGACTAACAGCACTTAATCCTGCAAAATGTTTGTCTTTTAAACCATCACAAGTTGTAATAATGCTACACTGTGGGGAAAAAAATGTAATCGAACCACAAGGCCTTCAAGAGGCATGTGTGTGAAGGGATAGAGGGAGTTGTCCACCAGTTCGTCAGAATTGTCAGTCTCATGACGCTGTTTCAGCTACATTACAGAAAGGGAGCACAGTGAATAACTCAAAAAGCGCTTCCTGAAGTGTCGTCATCTGTCCATACTACTGTACCGGCAGAGATTAGGGCGCATACGTCATTGGCAAATGTGCGGGTTTGCAGGTAAACACCGCTCACAGCTGGATTGCCGCTATCATATGCCGTGACGTCATAGCATCGTGACGGCTCTCGGTGGCTAGCAAGCTTGCTAACTCTGTAGCAGCTACAGCGGTGCAGGCACGGAATGGTAAGGGAAGGCACCAATGCCAGTTGCTGGGCGGACAGGTAAATTTTGCTTTTGTCGTCTAAATCCGAGGGGATTTGCAATACATACCAAAAACAAACAATTAGCTTTTTTGTAAACGCTAAGATGTTGTCTACATGGGTCAGCAGCGAGAGGTAGTTTGGCCAACATTAACACAAGATGATTCAGTGGCCATAGCTGGAAACGTTACTTTTCAAGAAAATTGAGAAGTTCAGTGGATCCCTGACATGATGAAACGCTATGCATGTACACTCCTACTGTTTCAACAGAAACATTTTCCATGATCCTCATCAAGGAACAGCCAAGCATTTAAACGTTTTATTGTGATGCTCGTCATATTAATGACACAAATCTGTACATTCGTTTGTTGACAGGACGTTGCCTTATCATTTGGCATAAAGTGTTGCAGTAAGATAATTCAGTCACATACCCAGCTCCAAAAGTCTAAAACGTCCAGTGTGCAAGCTTAGTATCTCGTTCGTTCTTTCCTAAAAAAAAAAAAAAAAAGCAAGCTCAATATGATATTTAAAATGAGATGATATCAAACAAGCAGACGTGACAACTGGCTCGCTGGAAAGCACTGGAGGGCGAGATCATGCCAGATGGGCTGTCACCATGCATTTGAGAAAATGTGCTGCGCTAACTGTTTCTCTGCTACTTCTCCTTTTTTGTTAGTTATGCACAATGAAGCCATCTTTATTCGGGCAGAGTGGCGCACGTATTAAATAAGCGCTGCGGGCATATCTGTAAACAAACAGGACAGTAATTTTCAGACAAGAAAAACCAGCCAAAGGACTAGAGGTTTACGATGTGTGCCAATCTGTTGTTGCGTAAGGTGTGGCTAGATCACTTATATTTGGTAATTATACATGGTAATACTATGGTTTTATTCATGTTAGGAGACACTCTTGAATTCATGCAGTCAATTAGCTTTTACTCAGAACAAGTGAGTGAAGTTTCTGGTTTACGTTGTTTTCAGTGACAGTAAGAATGGGAAGTTGTCACTTATTATGCCTCTGCCTTTTGAAATTGACCGTCTATTTCTTTGTGAAATTTGTATGCGTTGCAATTTGTAACTAGTCACTACCTTTTACTTTTGTGAATATATATATATATTTTTTTTTTTTGCGTCAGTTCCCCAGGCTCAGTTTGTGCTCTGTACTTTCATGCCAACCAGAGGCAGAAGCAAACAAGAGAAGTCACATGGTACCGTGAGACAGGCTTTTGAGAAGAGGCCTGGTGAAAATCTTGGAAGTTCTCTTTTGTGTGTGTGTGTGTGTGTGTGTTTTAATTATTGTTAATAAAGGCAGCATGAGTCTTGCCTAGCTTTGAAAGTTTGAGTGATAGACTTCTAATTTTTTTTCTATGGTGCTACTTCTCAAAAATTGTCGTGCCCTTTCTTCTTGTACTCCTCTTCTCCTCTAACATGTGATAAACTTGCCATTTTCCCTTTCCCAGATTCTGTTCTAGTATCCGGCCACTCAGGTCTAACCGGGGAAACTGTGATATTGGTGAAAAATCCATATCCTGTCCTCAGATGCCAGGCCTCCATCAACAGAGCTACACTGAGCAAGGGCTACTCAGCTGCCCCCACTGTTCCAGATCATTTAAGGGTCAGTCAAATTACCAGCGCCACCTGTTGGTCCACACAGGTGAGTGCCCTCACCGCTGTCCAGTGTGCGACCGAGGTTTTAGCCAGGCGGCGAACCTGCAGAGACATATGCGCATCCATGTGGAAAAAGGAGGCTTCCCAGCTGTAGCGCCCCTCCTCCAGTACCAGGTCAGCCAGCAGGTGGCGCTGGAGGAGTATGGGGAGAGCAGGGGTCCGCAGTCCCAGTCAGTTTTCACTTTGGGGCAAAAGGGCCAGGAGTCCTCCACTGTGGATAGGAGCATGGCTGAAATGCGGTCAGAGACTGTGGGCACGCGGGGGGGCAGGGAAGAAAGGAAGAAAGAGGCACAGGAAGAGGTCTGTGATGTGGGTCCAGAGTTTAAGAGCTGCTCATTCCAAGATGAGTGTGGGGCTGCTGGCAAAGGAGGAGAGAGCGTGATGCCAGAATGGAAGGTAGGGGTTCGGCAGCCACATGTGCTTGGGAACTTGCTTGGGGAGAGGTGGCGAAAGGAAGGGGAAACTGATTGTATGGAGAGAAGGCTAGATGACGGACAAAATGTAGGGACTTTGAGAGAATGCCCTCTACATGGACAAGATGATAAGGATGCAGGTGCATTCACTGGCAGGGGCAACGATGCCCGTCCTTCTGTATCTGCGGTGGGTACAAATTTGGTTGGGCCATCTGTGGTAGGAGAGCTGTCTGGGGTACAGATAAGTCAGACTTCCTCTCCTCACTTCCCGTTTGAGGCCCAGGCCCATGAACTACATCTCCCACAAGGTGCAGTCATGACCAGCCTTCTACCGGCACCTGCAACCCCGAATCGTATCTCCGGCTGTCTCTCAAGCAGAATATACCAATGCCCTAAGTGCAGTCGTCAGTTCGCCTGCAAGTCCAACTTGAAGCGGCACTGGAAGGTTCACACAGGTGAGAGGCCCTACAGCTGTCCGGTGTGCGGACGCAAGTTCAGCCAGGGTTCCAACTGTCTCAGGCATCAGCAGTCGCATCTGTCCCTTGGAGCAGGGGTGAACGGAGGGTTAGGGAGGAAGGTCAGTGGGAATTATTGGAGACAGATGCTCCTGGGCGATTATGATAAAGCCAGCGAGGATGTAGAAAGTAGCAGCCAGCTTTTAGTAGAAACTGGAACCGCAGAAAATCAGTTGCAAGGTGAGCTCGGAGAAGAAGGAAGCCTTACGGATGGCTGTGGACAAGCGGACCCAAATTTGGACGAGGTGAACGTGGGGGGAGGTGAAGCTGAAGAGAGAGACAGAATGATGAACGATAAAAGGGAATGCAGCAAGCAGAGGTGCCCAAGTGCAGCAGTGTGCCAAAACCAGGACCCAGAGACAAGCATGGACAAGGAAAAGACAGACCTGAAGTCTCAATATCATCAGAGAAGTATAACCAAACAAGATCCTCTTTGTGAGGTTTCAAACCAGGACCCAGAACTGTCTCTGACTAAAAACTCCAACTCTGTCTCTTTTGCCGGGACCGATTGGAATGCCATCTCCTCTGCACTCCATGAAGATTCGGACCGGCCGTTTTATACCTGCAATCACTGCGGCCGCCGCTTCACCTGCAAGTCCAACCTGCACCGTCACTTCAGCGTGCACACAGGCGAAAAGCCCTATCGATGCATAATTTGTGGAAAGAGCTTCAACCAGATCTCCAATTGTCGCCGCCATCTGCGGTCACACTCTCTGGACTGTCGCTACCACCGCCCACTCCATCACCAAGCCTTTACAAGAATCATGCACTTGCCAAGCCACCTGCAAACGCGCGGCGGAGTTTTGAGTGAGCAGGAAGGAGGGGAGAAACTGTACAGCTCGGGGAGGAAGGGAAATGGCAGGTCAGCTGCCTGGGAGGGAGGTGATGCAGGCTTGCTTGAGATGATGGAGATCGGAATTGAAGGAAGGCAAGTGAGCCAGAGAGGCAAAGGGGGGCTTGAGAGTTCTGCAGGGGAAGTGTCATCAGAGGTGGGGAAAGAGGTTTGGGAAAGTGGCGAGATGGAGCAAGCCCATTGGAGTGCTGTGGAGGCCCATGAAGGGGAAGTAGCCGAGGGAGATAAAAGGGCAAAAGGGGAGAGGTGTGGGGGGAAGAGGGCAGGGCAAACTGGGGAGAAAATTGACAAGGAGAGACTAAAATTAGAGGACTGTCCAAAGCGGCTCGGGCCTCAGGGACAGGCCTTCATCTGTCCTCACTGTGGGTTGACAGTTAGCTCACTGTTCTGTCTGAACCTACACCTCAAGACCCAACATCGGAAGCAGGCCACCAGCATGTATCTGCCAGGACCGGGTCTAAATCCATGCAAGAGAGACTTGGCTGGATCCAGCAACCGGTGCCACTTATGTGGGCGCAACTTCTACTCCCGATCCAACCTGAAGAAGCACATGGTGGTGCATTCGGGACGTCGGCCGTACAGCTGTCCTGATTGTGGTCGGACCTTCAACCAATCCAGTAACGTCCTGAGACATCAGCGCTCCCATCATCACGCTCTCTCTTCCCCAAATTGCCACGGGGTGGAAGGCAAGGGCGGGGAAGGGATGACGAGCAACAGAGGGACCAGACAAGTCAGGAAAAGGCCACAAAACATGAGGGTGAGAGGTAGGTTTGAGGCTTCAGCATGATTGCATTTTAATGTACATTTTGTTAAATTGTGATGCATTGAACAAAAGGTGTAACCTTCAATAATGACCAATTACTAGCTGTCATAAAATACTAAACTAAAAATACTTCAATGCAGTCATATTAAGGGAGACTAGAACTCACTCTATAAACTGAATTTCAGCTACATTGTTGGTCAGGACAGGTGAAACCTCCTGTTTTCATTTGTAATACACCTTAACTACAATGATATAAACAAGTGATGGTTGAATCTAAATAAATTATGATCATAAAACTCTGTTTATTTCACCCAGTTCATGTTTTTTTGGATTTTTTACTCCATACAGTACACAGAGAAGAGAGCATAGATATCATGAATTTGGGAGCTGAAAGGATAAACAAGACTTTGAACAAGGACTTGGAAAACACGTCTGCTGGCCAATCTGCCTCTCACATCCCATTCTTATGCCAGGTGTGTGGACATGGCTTTCCGTCCCATAGCAGTCTGGAGATCCACATGCTGGGTCATACGACTGAGAGGCCTTATCGCTGCCCCCTCTGTGGCAGGGGGTTCGCCAACACCCCCAACTTCACCCGCCACATGCTGGTGCACACCGGCGAAAAGCCCTGGCGTTGCACCGACTGCGGGCGCTGCTTCAACCAGATCTCCAACCTCAACCGACACTGCCGCAGCTATGGCCACCAAGGCAGCATTGCCAAGGGCACCCCTGCCTAGTGATGGGGTAGTGAAGTGTCACGCTTTACCAAAAATGGGAGGAGCTACAATAAAGTATCAGTGACTTTTTTTTTTATACTAATGACCACATTGGCTGTGGTGAGCGAAAACCATTGCTAACTGGTTAAAACAAGCCAGTGAATGACAGATGAGAGTAACCCCACCTTAACAAGGTAAATGAAGCCCTATTTCAGCCATCAGTACCACAGGCACTGAGGGGTGTCAGTGCGTAAATTTCCAGACACCAAAGATGACGTAAAACTAAATGCATGCTAATCATGTGACAGTGATGCGGCGTCATGTTCTTTCGGATCAAAATCTTACTGAGTAAAAGTGGGGGATAAAAAATTGTTCCACTTGTTCCCTGTGGAAAGAGAAATGTTTGAATCGTATGTGATCAATTGGGAGTGGGGGATGTCCTGTGTTGGGACGGGTGGGGGGGGGGCACTCCTTTTTTGGTTATTTTCAGTACTCTAGTTAATATCAGGTCTGTGACATTTGCAAATGTACTCTGACATCTCTGAAACAAATGGGTTGGACATTCATGCATAGAACTCCCATATTTCATATTTTTTTGACTGTCACCAAATAAAAAAATTGACACTCCATTTTTCCAGTTGTATGGACTACATGTTGACTTTAATCATTTTCTCATTATCTCAGCATTTTGTCATTTGCGAGTCTTCCATGGGAATGTTGAAAGGGACTAGAATGGTTTTGTGAGAAAGTATGTATGTAAACACATTCCAGGGTTTCACCCATCCCTTGGATTAGTGTGCCAATTACAGTTCACAGTATGGTTTATTTGCAAAACCGTAGTCTTTCTCAGGATGAAAGAAGGTCGGACAGTGGACATTGGCAACTTTTTGCTTGTCTGCATATTGTTGTGTGTGTGTGTGTGTGTGTGAGAGAGAGAGAGAGAAAGAGAGAGACAGAGTGTGTGTGAATAGACAGAAAAGAAAGACTACTGTCTTCCTACATCATAGAACCGGACTGAAAGCTCTTGTCTTTGATCCAGCATTGTGATGTTACATCGAGTTTTGTGAAGACTACTTTTGTTACCTTATGACAAGTGTTCAGAATCGCCTTTTATTGCGTCTATAACACACCTACACTCGCTCTCAGTCAAGCAAAATTTGAAAATGAAATCGAACAAAACCACTGTAAAATGTAATTGGGCGAAGGTGTTTTGGTTATTCGCCCCCCATTTACACTATTCTTGCATAACCGAGCTTAGTCTAAATATGAGACACGTATTTGTGTTGTCTCCCGTTGAATAGCTTCAATTACAATTGTCACAAAACTACGCACCAGCATCTGAGTTGACAGCTTTTTTTTTTTTTCTAATTCATCTAAAGACAAAAAGGGTAGTTTTTATTTCATTTGTTTTTCCATTAGAACTCCGGAACGCCATCTTGAATATGGTTAGCGGTATCTTTATGGAAATAGCTTGGTAGTCACAATGAAAGAAATACGCAAACAAACGACGCCAGTTAAGACCACAGTTTTCAGTAGTTTTTTTATTTATATATTTATATATATAACCTTATTTGCGGGGCTATTATGCATGGGCTTTTCTTTTAACAATCAACGCGCATAAAAATGGTGGCTAATCTATGAGTATTGGGTTGCAAATACATGACTATTAAATTACCAAATCATTCAGTCTGAGAACATGTTTTGATTATAGGGCAATAATATCTTTACTTCCGTTTGCTCGTGACAAGCCTGCGGTTCCTCCAAACAGGCACAGTATTTCCCAATAAAATATACTCAAAGTTCTGTAGTATTGTGCAATTTCTGAAGGTGCACATTTCTGTATTAGGGTTGTTGTTGTCGTTATTATTACGATATTATTATTATTATTATTATTATTATTGTGGAATACGTTTGTCAATGTCACAGCAATCTTTACGAAGTGAACGCGATTTCTCTAATACAGCCTACAAAACAGAAAAAAATAAAATGGAATATATGCGATCAATCAAACAAAGAAAACAGTGTAACATCAGCCATCACAACCATCTATGCAAGGCTATGTGGTGTTTAATGGCATGGTATTGTAACCTGTACATTTTAGTAACGCTCAGCTGTGACAAAAATAAATTAGTTTAAGGGGCGACGTGGTAAAGAGGATCTTCCTGCATTCTCGGGGGTGGGGCATCGGATACACTTACAAACAGTATTTATGAACTTCTCTCAACCTTGATCCCATACAAAAATGTATTGTATATTGTATAATTGTATATTACCTGTCCTTTGTAAAACCTCAGTTTTACTATAATATATGAACCGTATAGCAGGATAATGTGCCCAGTTTCATATTTGAAATGTCTAAATGTCTTTTGTTTCTATTTGTATAACATACAGGTTATAAATTCTATAATGCAGCATTAATGTGACACGTTTTCATTTGTGATTGAATTAATTCTGTACTAATCGTGGTTCCTCGCAACATAAGGCTGTTGCTGTAATGTAGGCTAGTTTGCCAGTTGTATATCAATAGTGTAATAAAATAGGACTGACAGGGAAAGTAACTGAATAGAATATAATAAATGAATGTATATTTTTATATGGGTATATATTTTTTTTGGTTGTAATGGTACAGACAACGCAGGTTTGTTGCACTCGAGTATGTAAGTTGCTTTAACAGCGGATCACCAGAATATAGAGACATGGAACAGTACACCTACTGATCGCCATCTTGAATTCACAACCGGTTACATAAGACGGCACTTGCCACTGTAAACTCGAATTCTGGGGAAAAAAAAACATCACACAATAGCACCTTGTTATCAGATCATATTATTTTGTGTAATTTGGTAGCCTAAAAAAATCTTCATGTGTGGTGATTGTTTTCAATGTCAAAATGCTCTTTTACATGATCTCTGTGTCGGACTTAACTTGGGGAGGGGGAGGACTGTTGATGACATTTAAAATACATATAGGAACATCAGCTTCAAATTTGGGGTATTATGAGGAAGTTGTCGTGTATTTGTTGCGCTCTTTGCCGTTAGTAAATAATACTACCATTACCATATAGTACCGCTTCTAGACTATTTAATAATTCAAATCACTAGACTTTAAAAGAAGGAATACCACGTCTTAACTGCGAGTTATCCAGCTCTTAAATGTTTTAGTGCTCTATTTTGATGAAAAGTTTTGAATAATCACGGGTCACGTCTCAGAAAATTTTTGCTGGACATGAACAAAAATACATGTTAATGTTAACTAAATCTAAATGAACCATTTAAGTCTGCAACCGTGGTTTACATTACATTACAAACGTGTGATTTGGCTAAATAAGTATTTTGAGAACAGCAGATTATATTCCCCTAAATCTAGGTTACTTTTAGAAAATTATCCAACAGTTGGCTTGCGTACTACATCAGTTTCGTCTGCTGTCTTAAATTTTACCTTTTTTCTTGGGTAACCAAAAACGTTCCCCAATACACTGAATACAGCACACATTACTGTATTTTGGTACAGCCTCTCTGCGAAGGAAGCTGCCCGTGATGATTTGTTTCGTAACTTCCTGGGGCCAGGCGGCCGCGCTTTCGCTGTTGCCTCTACAGGGCATTTGTATGTGTGTATTGTAGGGGCAAGTCGAGTGTAACGTGCAGAAACAAGGTGAGCCGTCATGGCTGCTGTTTACACGGCAAAGGGAGGCCGTTCAGAGCCAGATGCAGGGACATTTCCCCCTAAAAATACACAGGCAGGAGTCAAGCGTGGTGTCGCCCCGCTACTTACGAATGCCAAAATGATTAAAGTGGAAGAGTCAAGTGAGGACGAAAACACAAGCCTCGCCGAACAGATACCAACCAGGGTGCGCTCTGAAACTGCAACGATGGACGCTATCCCAGCCATAGCAATCAAAGAAGAGAGCATCGAGGACGACGAGTATGTCCAGATAAAGTTAGTCGATGTCGAGGAGAGTTCGGAAGAGCGGACCGAAAACAACGAATCTGACCGAGACAACGAAAGTATCGACGGTGAGTGGCTTAGCTAGTATGTTTGCACAGAAAAGAATGCATGCAGATAGTGTGTGCAGATAGCTGCAGCTCGGGTGCTACATTAGCTAACGCTGATATTTGACAGGAGTCCCAAGTGTTGTTTAATCATATTGGTTACCAGTTCCTTTGATTTTGTGATTGCATACATCGTAGTGGATGACAAATAACAGTTTAAATGGCTAGAGTAACAGTTACAGCTTGACAGTTAACTTAGCTGTTAACTCCGCTAACATCGTCGCTAGCCAGCTAACTGAGCAGCTAGCCAGTGTGCAGCGAGCGAGCTGGCGACTCGTTTTTGCTCTGCTGTTAGCTTGCGGTTCATCATCGATGATTGAAATGAACAAAAACGATCACTCAAAACATATGCACTTTGCAAACAATCTACCTAAAACTGTGTGTGATTTATCATTTGGAGCTGAATTGTTTGTGTACATACACACTAAGCAAACAACGCTT
The DNA here is from genome assembly GCA_019788955.1 of Albula glossodonta. NCBI lineage: Eukaryota > Metazoa > Chordata > Actinopteri > Albuliformes > Albulidae > Albula > Albula glossodonta. The sequence goes on from JAFBMS010000144.1 coordinate 167,331, forward strand.
TGTTTAGTAGTTTTTTTATTACTATTTTACGTATATTTAACTCGGCAGCTAGCGAGCAGCCTAGCATGCCTTGGATGTTTTTTTCTATTGTGTTGACCTCGCGAGAATACTAAGGGCGGCCAGACTGCGCGAGCTCCGAGTCTTTAGGCGCATATGGCTCGATCACCTATAATAATATAGATATATAATAAACCTGGGTTTGATGATATTATTTGAAGTAAACAAAACGGCTGATTTTGAAGGAATGTTGATACTGCTTGATGCAGTGAACCAGTATTTGTGGATCGTTGAGTTATTAAGCAGTCATGATCTGCACGATTATACATAGTATTTTGGGTAAATTGTATATTTGATGTGATTTCGCTGTAATTTAAAATTGTAATTAGCTAGCTTTCTATGAGATTTAATGGCTTCATACTGAAACTCACAATTATAAAGCATTGGCAATAGTTGTAGAAAATGTCAGTAGATTTGTTTTGAGTATGTGAAACACATCTTTGAGCGAGTCAAGTATTTGGTTACAGTAATATGCACCAGACAGAATGGAATAACATTCTTATATAAATTATGATTTGCATATTGTAAGTATCCTGGCTTTAACTTTCTGAAATATTATTATATAATTAACTGATAATTATGTTTGATTACAGAACTCATTGCCAGTTCAAGTTCATATAATAAATATTCATTTTAACGTGTATTACTGCTTATAGCTATCGTGTTCACTGATACACTGTGGTTGTAGTAGTAATAGTGACAGTGATCATTTATGCTCCTTATATTTCATGTTTTCAAGGCTCAGAACAATTGGCCTTCAGATATACTTTACGTTCGAGCTCATTAAGAATAATTTCTGATGACAGTCATTCATATATTTGCATAGTGAATTCAAGAATTATTGAGTACGTTCTGGAGATGAGTATTAAAGTGTAAGTGTACTAAAGACTTGGAGGTATTGGTTTTGTATGTTTTGAATTAAAGTGGGTATGTCAGCAGCAGTTTCAATGATGTTCATTAACTGCCACCTAAAATGCTTGACAGGTTACAGTAGATGAGGGTAACATCACTGGCAAACTGACAATTGTCTACAGTACTGTTTTTTTAGCAGTTGTTTAAAATTTGTCTGCTCAGAAAGAGGATGTAGAGGACTGGTTTGGTTGTGGTAACGCTACAAAACCCATGCAAAATAACGTTGACCACTGTATCATGTTACTCTGTCATGTTTTCATTCTGCATTGCTTCAGTTAAAAAAAAAAAACAGTTTTTTTTATTTAGCCTTTTGCTTTAGTACTCTTGTGTAGTCTTGAAAATATTTTTAAGATAGGCTTTGAAAAGAGAGACAAAGGAATTTACTTGAGTCTTAACACAAAGGCTTGTACGATACCCTGCATGTGAAAATCAACATGTATGTTAAGCCAGTTACATATTGTAGTGAGTGAGTTACTTTGACAACTCTTCTCTGCTTTGCAGTGGCACACAAATCATTATTTTGGAGGAAAATTTCTCAAAAAGACAATGCTGTAGTTCAAGGACTGGTCTGTTTTAAAGGCCCCTCCTGTTAAAATCATCATTTATCAGTCACTTTCTACCATAAAAAACTATTTTGGTTGACACAAAAATGTCTGTATGACTGCAATGGCAGGGTGGGTAGGTTGGCTCATTGAATATTCAGTGACTAATTAATATTCGTGTCATCCTTATGAGTGAATAATTGCAGCTTCCATGAAGCTAAAATGTAACTAATTAACTAGTTTAATGCATATTGTTGAGGAAAAAAACACATGGCACACAATGTTATTGACCAGAGATCAAATTTTAATGGAGCAATTTTGACTGGAGGTGGTCTTTAAATAAAGTTATGTTCTCAATGTTTGATATGTTTTCAGTGTTTTATTTTGTGGAGTATGGGAAGTAGTTGTGTTTTAAGACCTAATTAAGACCTAAAATTAGGCTACAAAACCTTAATATAAAACAGCACTCAAAGAGGGATACCCGAGTGTCAACTGTCAATGCTGGATGTTTGTACATTTCTGACCAATGCAATAACACTGTTATTGTAAATACTGCACAAAAATGAATTAAAATGAAACTTGACATTTCCAACTTCACAAAGACTAAAATCATGACACTGTAACATACAAAGTGTCAACAAAATCCTAAAAGTTAAAATTTTGGCTAATCTGCTGGAAGCATTGCAGTAGCAACAACATGAGCACATTTTTACATCAATATTGATCGAGTTGTGTGCAATTGGATATCTACCAGGATTTCTGTGACTGTTAATCTGCATGTTTTTCAGTCTCATTTCATTGTTTGTATTTTGTGTTTGTACCTTACACAAAAATCTGTACCACTGAAATTAAATAAATTGTTTTCAAACTTGAACATGAATTTCTTTTTTGTTAAAGTGGGTGGGAGGTTTGGGTTTTTTTTTGCATTTATGGCTTTGTTTTCTCTTTTTTCTGTCTTTTTTTTTTCTTTGAGAGCAGGAGTGGACCTGACCTCCCATTTTCCCCTTTCTATTTTTAGGGGAGTGGCTTTTCCGCTGTGTGGATTGCGGTGAAGCCTTTGGTCAGAGGGAGGCCTACCTGGAGCACCAGCGTCAGCATGTCCATGACGGCCCGATAGTCTGCCTGGACTCTGACTCTCAATGGAATGACCTACTGGTCTCTGAGGATGGGGGCCGTCGAACATTGTGCTGTGCTATTTGTGGCCGCAAGTTCTCCAGTTCGAGGGGCTTTTTTACTCACCAACTCAAGCACCGCAACGAGGCCCTCAAACAGGAACCGGGGGCTGAGGTAACAGCACCCAAACAACGCCTGTTTAAATGTGAGGACTGTGGCAAGGCGTATTCATCAATCGGCCTCTGCCTCAACCATCAGCGGTCACACAAACAGGCCTCAAAGTCTGTGTTCCACCAGCTGGACCACCTCAAGAAAAAGTCCTTTCAGTGTCCCACCTGTGGCCGCTGTTACTCTCGTGCCTCGGCTCTTGATGCTCACCGTCGTTGCCATGAGGTCAAACTCATCAAGGTCCGCAACAGTTGCATGGAGAAGTCAGTTTCCACTCAGGAGCATGTGGTTGAAAATGGCGATGTCACCATCAAGGAGGAAAAAAAGGGCAAGCCGCTTTATGAGTGCACCGAATGTGGACGGGCTTTCAGCACCACCACCGGTTTGAGCACACACCAGCGCTTCACCTCTCATCCCAAATGCTCAGAAGCGAAGCCAAAGGAGGAGACCAAGAAGTTGTTCAACTGCAACGAATGTGACAAGAGCTTCCTGACCAACACTGCTCTTGCAATCCACCAGCGCTGGCATATCAGAAGGGCCAGAATTAGCAGCAGCGGCCAATCCTTCTCATGCGAGGAATGTGGAAAGGTCTTCACTTCACTCACTTTCTACCACAAGCACCAACGCTTAGTACACAGTGGAGAGACCCCAGCTAAGTCGTTTTTGCACCAGGTATGCCAGCTCAAGAAGAAGGCCTTTGAGTGTAAAGACTGTGGTCGCCGTTTTTCACGGGCCACCGCGCTTCAGTCCCATCAGCTTTGTCACACTGATGTTTTTGGCGATGCCATTGAGAAGGCATCTCCGAAACCAGCCACGACTTCAGCATCCTCATCCCCTCCACAAAAGCTGTACTTGTGTGATAAGGTGAAGCCTGAAAGCTTCGCTATTGGCGCCCTGGTCTACACCCAGGAAACCCCTCAAGCTAGTCCAGTCAGTGGAGACCTCAGCTGTGACGAAGCTGACGATGACATGGGATTGGATGGGAGTGAAATCAATGATTTCATTGTGGAAGTTGTCAGCATAAGTGGATCAGATGAAGAAAAAGAAGAAAATGATCCAGAAGAGTGGTCAAAGACTGACCCTGAATTGGAAGCAACAGTGAAAGAGCCTCTAAACCAGGTGGATGAGTTGTCCCATTCTTTAGAATCAAAAGCAGAACTTGATAAAATCACTGACTGTGACGCAAAACAAGTTGATGGGGAAGCAGAGGTTGATCTTGATGTTGACTATGAGGCAAAACAAGTTGACAAGAAAGTGGATGTTGATCTTAATGTTGACAATGAGGGAAAACAAGTTGACCGGCTCAAAAGTCCACCGCATAAGGGTGGTTTTCAGTGCCCCGAGTGTGATCGAAAGTTTTCCAGTGCAAGTGCCATACGATGCCACAGGCTCTGGCATAAAAGACCAATGGGGTGGGCTGCTACTCAGAAAAAATGGAACCGCAAGTCAATCCCTTCCCAGTGTCTTTTCACGTGCAACGAGTGTGGTAAGGAGAGCACCACGCTTTCCATGCACCGTAACCACATGAGGCAACATCAAGACCCAAAGCCATACAAGTCTTTGCTGTACCAGCTCGCAGGGTTGCAAAAGAAGAACTTCAAATGTGAAGTGTGTGGAATGCGATTCTCACGAGCGTCCGCATTGCAGTCTCACCAACAGCATCATGACAAGCAAGACAGGACTCACAAGTGCCCACATTGTGACAAGGCCTACTCCAGCCAAGGTGCTTTGTACAACCACCGCAAAACTTGGCACTCCAATGGGGATAACCGTGACTCAGCAGCAGCAGCAGCAGCAGCCAGAGAGACCAAAAAGGAAGTATTCAATCCCAGGAAGACGCTTCTTGGCCCAAAGGTGTACCACTGTGAGCATTGTGGGAAGGGTTTTTGGTCATTTGGAGCATTTTCTCAACATAAGCAAAATCAGCGCTGCACGGAGATGATGAAGAATGAATCATCCGAACAACTTTCTTCTGTCAATGGCCATACACGTGGCATTAGCAAAAGGCCTACCTGCCCCATTTGTGGCAAAAAGTTCCGTCATCGAGGGATCTTAGCATGTCACATGAGGCGGCACCGGTCAATGCCGCGGAAGAACCACACATGCAACATATGTGGGAAGTCCTACCGCCTGCTCGGCTGCTTTCTCAAGCATCAACAGGTGCATGAATCTGAAAGTGTCCCGCCCCCAGTCAAGTCTTTCCAACATCAAGTGGAGCAGGTAGCATACTACACATACAGCTGCCCCGATTGTGGAAAGAAATTCAACCGTGCTATGGCCCTACAGTTCCACATGAGAAGCCATGGGTATGAGACTGGATATCCTTTTTCAAAATCTGGGGTCAAAGCTGAAGCTTTTCAGTGCTCACATTGTCCGGTCCATTTCTCCAGTGAGGAGGAACTGCAAGATCACCTGAACAAAAAACATGGTGGCTGCCAGAGTGAAATCAGTGAGGGCCGATTGGATGGCGAGCTGCAGAAGAGTCCAGGGAAGCTGTCCCACTTTCTTGAAAAAGGACAAACTTCTGAGGTTGAACGGTGCGCTGAAAAATCTTCATTGAAATCTTTGTCTGAAACTTCAGTTAAGCCCTTTGATTCTGAGAAGTACCAATGCAACGAGTGTGGGAGAGGTTTCTCTGTTGTTGGAGCTTTGAACTTCCATAAGAGAATTCATCTTCAGGGTCAGAGTGCTACAGCTGCCTCAAGGCCACCAGGCGCCGTGGTTCAGGACGCAAAGTTTAAAGAGGAGGGCAGTGAAGGCAAAGGTCTGTATATTTGTCCAGAATGCGGAAGGAGCTTTGGCACCAATTCAGCTCTGGGGACACACAGACGGTGGCACACTGACAAAAAGTTTGCTAGCACTTTATCAACTGATATGCCTACCTCCAGGAAAGATAAGACGGTGGATGGGGGGCCCTACCGCTGTGACCAGTGTGGAAAAGGATTCTTCTACTTTTGCGTTCTTCGGCGACACCAAATGCATCACCCAGGATCTGAAGCCCAGGCAAAAACAGCGTCCTCACCACCTGATCCCCTCCAGGTTTCTGATGGCAAACCTGCGGCAGGTGGACTATCCTGTCCGAAGTGTGGCAAGACCTTCACCCGTTCCTCTTTGTTGGCCACACACTACCAGGCTCACCATGTCAACACGTCTGACTGTGCCATGTGCAATCTCTGCTTCTCTTCAGAAGGCGATCTCCTGAAGCATTGTGCTGAAGTTCACCCTGGTGAAAAATGTCTCCAACCTGCAGAAGAGATGTCCACAAAGCCTGCGCCCACAAAGAAACCAAAGCTTAAACATAAGCTTCACGGTTGCCCTGACTGCAACAAACGATTCTACAAGATTCGAGGTTTGCGGGCACATCGGTGGCAGGCACATCGTAAGAACCAAAAGGCCACAGGCTCTGTAACAACAACTATCAAACCTTTCATATGCACTGGATGTGATAAACGGTACAGCTCTCAGGGGGCGCTCTATAATCATAGGAAAGTCTGTACAGCGTCGAAGATAAAATCACAACCCGCTAAAATGGATGTGGAGGAGGAGCCTTCGCTGCCACAGAGACCCTCGGAGCAGACTTACAAATGGCTCTTCAAATGTCATAAGTGTGGTAAGGCTTTCCCCAGTCATGAGAGATTAGAAGCTCATAAGGACATTGCTAAAAGCCGGCCACATTGCTGTGCCTTGTGCTGCCGCGGTTACTGGACAGAGACTCAGTTGCAGCAGCATCTTGTTTGGCATGATGAGGTCCGGCGGCGGCTTCCGGCTGACCTTCGCTACAGACTCAGTACGTTTACCTCACCCACTAAGGCTGATCTCAACCCTGGGGACTACACCAATGAGTATCACCACGACCCGAGTCGGCCATCAGTGAAACCTGGCCCAACGTCCGCCAGTGGTGCTCAGTCGCCAGCAGATCACAAGTGCCCACAGTGTGGAGATTCGTTTCCGTCTTTCCTCACCTTGCAGCAGCATCAGACTGAACATGTCAGTGATGTGCCCTACTGTTGTTCCCTGTGTCCCCGGACCTTTAGCCAAGTCCGCGACCTCATTGATCATCACCAGGAATGTATGAGTGAGAGCAAAGACTGGATTGAGAGTGGGAGGGCCCCTTTATTGGGAGGTCCACCAAGAGATGGTGATGGCCTGACTTGCATCGAGTGTGGAATAACTTTCGGTCAAGAATTAGAGCTTCACCAGCATTACATTGAGCATGCTCGTGGGCAATACGAAGTTATCTGACTTAACCCTGGAAGTTCACTCTCTCTCTCTCTCTCTCTCTCTCTTTCTCTCTCTCTCTCACACACACACACAGCTTTTTTTCGAAAAGCAAAGGCGCGAGGATGAACCCATTGATTCTTGTTGAATCTGAGAACTACACTTCACTAACTTGCCCCCTTCTCCATTTGTTTCTCCTTGAGCCTTGGGTCTCAGTAAACTCTAAACAAGACTCACCCCAAGCTGTTTCTTTGTGTGACTTGCTGAAATTCTTCATGAATCAGAGAAACACAATCATGACAGAATGGTGAAGAATGTTCTCTAACAAGTATGCAACTAAAATGTGAAAGAAGACAGCCCTTAAATCTTATACTTTCTTCAGGTCACTGTAAAATATTTTCTCTCCTTTCTCAGGCTCTCTTTGGAACTGGACATAAACCTAAACCCTAAAACATTACTAAGAGAAATGTCAACATGTATTCATGTAGTAAATGTTTGTGTATGTGTACAGTTGCCCTCCATAAAGTTAGCTGCAAATAATATTGAGATGTTAATGTTTTAAAATATGGTTTAACTGTTTGTCTTAATTAATATTAAACTGGTGCTCCAGATTTTTATTTTTTGGTTGCTTTACATGTAATCATAAAACACGCATTAAGTAGGCTGCATTGAGGGTTCTTGATAGCACTCTGAAAATGTCATAATTTAGACAAGAGATGAGGACAACAGAGGGGAAATCACAGTATACTACCTGTCGCAAAATGTGAGCCCTCATTAAAATGGGATGCACTTGTTTATTTTCTGGTTATTATTTAATTTAAATTTGGACATAAAGAGGTGTTTTGCTGGGAGAACGAGAATGTACTTTAATAATAGAGAGTATTACATGTTGGTTTTGTCTGAGTGCAATGCTAAAAATAGCAGATATTCAGTTCATCATTTACATTAGGACAGATACACAAGGTAAAGTGGTCTGCACACTTACAGTGTCTTTCTCAAGCAAAGAATCATTTGTTGGACATTATCTTGCTCTTTCATAGGAGCATGACTTTGAATCTTCAACCTGGTGTGTTCAGTTTTAGTATCAGTTCTGCTGTTTTCTTTTTACACTGCATTTGAAATGGATATTACTACTACATTATATTTTAAGCTTTATTAAAAAAAAAAAAAAGGAAACTTGAAAAATTATAAGTAAACTTAATACCAAAGTTCGTAGCACATTTGGATCTGTTGATTTACAATATTATTTTGTCTGGTGTGAATAGGATCTGTAGATCTGTAGTGTTTGTGGTCTAAACATAACTGAAGTAGTTTTTAGACCATTGAAATAAATTTCTAAACATTCTAAACTCTATGTCCTTGTACTTTTGACTACTCTTTCAGGTGTATGGCAAAATTCCACTTTCTTTGTCTGTGTGTTCCGGAAATTATTTTAATGTCTGTCCAAGATGCATCATTCAAAAAGTCATATTCAGTACCCTCAGGCCCAGTCAGGTGACTGAAATGTCATCTTTAACATGTCTACTCTGTATATACCCTAGAAATATTTATAAGCACAGCCGAGAATGTAGTCTTCAAAAAATCAGGAAGTCTTTAATGCTGAATATTTAGATTTAGTTCATTTTGCTTGAATTTTTGTGCTTTTAAGATGTAGATGAATAAACCATTTTCTGGTCTGATCTTTTGTGATGGCTCATGCCTTATATGTTTTTTTTGTTTCTCTTTTTTTGTAGAGGAATGTATTCTGATTGCAGGCCTTGCTCCCAGAAATTGAGGACACTGTTTGTTTAAAAAGGCACTCATTAAACAAAACTTGTAACCATGTTTGATTGGTTCAAATACGTTAATGATTGGCCGCTGAGTGTACCTCCACCATCACTGCATAAAAGCACCTGTTAACCTTTCTTGCTTTTGACTGTTGGCTGCACACTCAACTTTAAGGTATTGGCCACAATGTTACCTAACAAAGCATGTGGAAGTCCTCTGCACTACAGTGAAAGAATAATTCTCCTGTCTTCAGCCTGGATTATTGATTTATACCCTAAGACACAAGGTGATCTGTATTCCTGTATTTGGCGCCCTCTAACGTTGCGTACGGTGTAGTACAGGGGTGTCACGTCTGCCTTCCCTCTCGGTTGGACAAATCTTTTATGCTGTTTAACAAATTTGTCATGATTGACTACAAATAATGCTCATAAAAGTAACGGAATCACTTGTGTTATCAGATTAACAACCTTTATTCAATTCCATGTTATTGAGTTTGCCACCACTGGCTGCTGCTGGCAGCTGAATAATTCAGGTATTTAATTTGCATTTTTGCTCTGCACTGCAAGGTTATTATAGTACACTTAAATTCAGACGGAGATTAAGCATTATCGTAAACTAAAATAAATTGATTTTTAAAATGGAAATACTGAAAGGAAAACAGCAAACCCGCTCGTCCTCTCTGATTTTAAACGCCAGGTTAGGAAGAAAGACTTTTATGAAGACAATCGCCTTACTGTGCTTGTTAGCCAAGTTAAAATGTGTTCACCGTCTCCACTTGCGGGTTATTTTTATTTTATTATCATTAATTTCTATTATTCAGGCCACTAACATACGAAATTGTAGAATCCCTATGTACAATACTTTGCCAATGTTTCTACGGGCTAATGTAGCACATGGGATAATGGGAAACTTGGAAAAAGGTAACGTTAATTCGGACCTGGTCTGCAAGGCGTTGGACCTCCGTTCTTTCAGAGTCGGTTACCTGCATCCGGGACATTTGGGGAAATCGGTGCCTCGTGATGGTTGCCAAGGACTGGTGGTTTGATTGCCGTGTCAGTCATAATTTTGCGCAAGGTCTGTTACATATCATTAACAGCTAAATTTGTAGCAGAACACTTTCTTAGGATAGCTTTACAAGACAGAAAGATCAGAACTGTTTTTGATCATCACTTGAGGCTGGATACAGTTTAAGGGGGCCTGCCGAAGCACTTAAAAAAAAAAAAAAAAAAAAAAAAAACGCTAAAGCTAGCAAACACTGATATTGAGATCAAAATTGAAGACTGCAAATAAAAATGAAGGGAAAAAAATTATACTATAATTACCCTGCTGCACTATAGAGTAATTTCACCCTGTGGTCCATGATAATTGTTTTCCAAATTTGATGAATATTGTGAATCGTGTTCTTATTTGTAATTTCATGAAAAGTTCTCCATAGTTTTATGTGAAATATTAAATTACTTGGTTAAGAAAGATAAAGAAGATAAGACATCCTGAATGAATTTCTCTTGGAAAACTCTGATAGCAGAATATATAATGATTAGACTCTCATTTCACTGGTTAATTTTGCAATGATAATACATTTATGGGATGTGTTCAGATGCCTAAATAAAAGTAAAATCTTCACTCAGTTGTTGCTTTTGTTGGTTTTTATTGCGTCTCACAAAAAAAAAAAAAAGATTTGCAAATAGGTGTAATTTTTAACCACAAAAAATTGGTATAACTGCACTGTGTTTGTGGTATTTCTTTTGCTTATTCAGTTCCAGTTGTGTGGTTGTTCTTATTTCTTTTCAATTTGCTTCTTTCTTCCTCCCCTGTAGTGAAGCTGCGTAGCATGAGATGCCAGGATTGTGGGCAGCAGTTTATCCGTTGGGAGGCCTTCAAGATCCACCTGCGGCAGCACGAACACGATGAAAGGGAGCTGAAAAGGAAGAAGAAAAAGGCAAATAAAACGCCTCCACATCTACAACAAGGAAACAAGAAAAGCCAGGAAGATCGAGCGCAGGACAAAGAGAAAATCAGCGCTGGCGATGATGATGAGGACTCCTGGTTTTCCAGTTCCTGGGAGATCAATCCCTCCGAGGTTTTCAAAGTGCGTCCCCGGGTTGCTATGCTCTCTGAAGAAGAAAAGCCAGTCTACAGCAGCTCTCACAGAGTCTACGCCTGCTCGATCTGCGGTAAGGTCTACTCTTACCTAGAGTCCTTCAGGAATCACCAGAAGCTGCACGCGAGCGAGCTTAACGAGCCCCAGCTCTTCACCTGCCCTCACTGTGGCAGGAAGTTCAACCGCCAGGCAAATTTGTGCATTCACATGAAGGTTCACAATACTGAGAAAGTCGCCAGCTTAAAATGCGACCAATGTAACAAGGTCTTTAATTCGCAGCAGACCTGGCTCTCCCACAAGGATATTCACAGGAGGAAGCCGTTCTGGTGCCTCTCCTGTGCCAAAGGCTTCAAGGACTCCAGAGGACTCGACCGACACCTATTGGGCCACGACCTCAAGCGTCATAAATGTGACCTTTGCCCCAAGACCTTCAGAGTGCCGGCGGAGCTACGATACCATCGAAACACCCACACCGGCGCCAAGCCCTACACCTGCAACCTGTGCAAGAAGACCTTCTCTCAGCTCGGCAACCTGATCACCCACCGGAAGAAGCATGTGGGCGTTTACAAGGTGGGTAGCGAGACTCCGATTGGAGGAAAGCCGGTCAGCGGAGCCCGAAGGGTGACGGAGCTGAAGAAGCTGATCGTCATGTCGATGGGGGATCCAGTGGAAATGGGCATGACAGGAGACCGCGTAGAGCCACAGGAGGAGAGGGACGTTGAAGAGGAGTCTGAATCTTCCTCCTCCTCATCCTCATCCTCCGAGGATGAAGAAGGGGAGGAACTAGAAGATGATGAGGAAGAAGAATATGAAGAGATGCAAGATGAGATTACAGTGGTGGAGGTGAAGTCGGTTGAGCCAGCGGAGGAGGAGTTGGAGTGTTTCGAGTGCGGCAGTCGCTTCGGCCAAGAGTCTGAGTTGCACCTGCATTATATGAAGCATGCCAGTGGCGAATTGTGAGGAAAAATGGGGGCCATGAAATCAACCACATGGCCTGGTTTCACTGTATACAGCAGGGAAGCCCTGGTCCTGGAGTGCTGGAGACGTCTCTGGTTTTTGCTGCATCCGTACCCCTGATACATGCTGCCTTATGCGTTGATAGGCTGAAGGAATGCTGGGACAATGGGACTCAATCACTGAACACTCAGGGTGTTGAGCTCAGTGATGGGGAAAGCTGTAACTGAGCTCGAATGGAGCGAAAACCAGGAAAACCTCCAGCAGAACTTCCAGGGCCTGGATTGCCCACGCCTAGTAAATGTCATCCAACACCAAGAGCAACATTTTTTCAACCGATGTTGTGTTATTGTCTTCTACAGTCACAAATGAGCTTCCAAATATCAACAGACATGGGTTTTACCATAGCTATTCTGGTTGGTAGATCCACTCTTGAATGTACTTTGGTCTAAACGTCTACGTGTGGAATGAAGAAGAAAGCGGCCCATCGTCTTGAGTTTGGTTCTACCATGGAGGGGCCTGCTTTGACTGTGTGGAAAAATAAAAAGAGAAAAATTGGAGTGTGTCTTAGACGTGGTAGAATAATTTTCACACTTCCAAAGGATTCCTTAAACTGGTACCGCTGCTTATGACGTGGATGAATGTCATTCTCAATGTTTGTAAAAACAGATACTTTAAGATGATATTTTCTTATATTTTATTTTACCGTAATAAAGCGTTGAAGTTATTGTGCACATAAACTTGAGAAGGGCACAGTTTTTTGACATGTATTCTGATGTCTAAAAGCAGGTGTTTTCTGTGGTTCGTTGCCAATTCCCGACTATTGTACAATACCATGGGTTAGATGCCATATTCAGAAATAACATTTTGTATGCAGCTGTTGTTCCAAGTTCCTCATTTCAACTTTTGCAATTGGTTGCAAATTACTCTGGGGGAATAGGGTGTCATCAAACCAAAGTGGATGGAGCCACCATGTGTTACCAGCAACAAAATGATTTTAATTGTTTTGCTGCAAATGGTAAAACCTTTTGATGGGAAGAAACTAATCAATGATTGACAGCTAATTGTAGCCCCACCCATTTAGTCATGATACCTCAGTCACATATATCTACTTTATACCAAATCAGCCTTAAGTAAAATGTGTGTTGTTTCCTCTTGCACCTGTAACTGCTTCAGGTAGCTCTCAGGACTCTGCCAAATGTTTACATGATATAAATGCTAAGTCAGCCACCATGCTGTGTGCTGTGTGTGACTTATCTCCCGCTGTTTCACACACAGTAACATACCTTCGCCTCTGGTCTGTAAAGCGTCTGGCTTTGTTTGTTTCTTTTTTTTTTTTGCCTGTTCTGGAGAATGTTTGCTAACAGTTTCACCAGACCCGTTTGGTTCATCAGCCAAGCATGAAATCAGTTTCTGTGTCAGCATTCCTTCATGGTTACTGTGCCCGTGTTTTTGTTATATGGATTAGTATTTTCACCGTGTTTTTGATTTTTGTGGTAGTGAGATAGTGGCTTTATTCATGAATTAGATTGGGTAGGGAAAGAAGAATGAGGAACTCCCAAAAAGAAGTTTAAATATAAGAGAAGTTTGATGTATTAATTTGATCTGATCATATTAGTCTCATGTGAGGCTCCCGCTGGTCCCCTCTTCCCTCTGGGAAGGCCTTGGATCTCATTCTTCTGTCCATTGATTCAGAGATCCAGCGCAGTGCAGTTTCACCAGGACCAGTGAGGTTAGCCTTGATATGACTGGTTACACCTATCATTTTTCCCCAAGGAAAGACCATATATTGGCAGCATAGCCTAATTCCTGAATTCATCAACATATATCTTCCTAATGATAACAATCATATGAAATCCGGCGGCTCTTCTGGTAGGAAGTAGATCAGTGCAGTAATTTCCATGACATTCTAATGCCATATGGGGGAATGGTGCAGACTGCATGCATGTAGACTGTGCATGCATGTAGAATGGAACATCATGTAGAATGATTCTGTGCTGTTTTCTGTTGCTTATGCTGGATGTAGTGCCTACCGGTTTGTAACATATGACACCTAGAAGAGGCTTTGGTGAAAGAAAGGGCTTTTAGCTTTTAGCTTTTTCCTTTTCCGGAAATGCTGGTATAGTCACGATCAGTAAAGTGAATGAATAAGTTCAGCTCGTTTGTAGAGACATACTTAGGAAAGGGGTCATGTTTGGGCTGAAAAATGCCTTTGTATCCAACTTTGAGAAATTTTGCATGCTTATGATTTTTAAAACTGTATGTAGACCAACCTTCTGTACTGTCTGTGCAGCCAAAAACTAATGTCGAGTGCCTTTCTTACTGACCACTACTGACTTACTTTCACCAAACTCTTTGTTTTGTACTAATACTTTCTATTTTTGTTTTTGTTATTTTGCTGCTGCTGTTTCTTGCCCTCTGGGAAAAACACTACACTCCAGCAAGCTCATCATGTTGTTGGGAGAGATGCTGGTTTCAAAAGTTTTTCTAAAACCTGCCTCTTGTTGGGACTTTTATTGACATGTTGGCTCACAGAAGCCTAACTAATTATTGCGGTGCTCCAAAGAGTTGTAGGTTTTTTTGTTGTTTTTTTTAATGCCATAAGAACATATAGCACTGTGTTTACAGGAGCTCATTCTCAACTCTGAATGGGAATCATATGTACTGTAGCTCAACCACTTTACCTCAATTTAACATTGTTTTTTTTTTGTTAAAGCTACACTGTAATGTTGCATCTTACTCTGTCGGACTTTTCCTTTGTATAAGCACACGTGAGGGTAATCAATAAAATTGGGGAAAAAAATATTCAAAGTGTGTTTTTTAATCTAACTTGGTGTAATTATTTACTTTGAAACAGTATGCACCTATTTCCCACCCGGAATGAACATTTATATCCGGCTCAACCTCAGGTTCTGGAGGGGGGGGATGTACATGTGACTCCTCCCATATGTTGCTTGCCCTGCCCTGAACACCAGTACTTACTGTCCATGTAAACGCAAGGTCTGCACGATCTTCAATTCACAAACCCGCAGATACCCAACTGGCCACCAGAGGTCGCCAGAGATCAGAGAGACCGATTTTAAACTGCCGAGCCTGTTGTGACCTTGCCTGCATGGCCCTCTGGTCATGGCAGGTAATGTCTGGTTTTACTCCATGCATGATTACTCCAAGGTACTCCAAACCTGAAGGTACACTAAATGTTTGAACGGTCTGGAAAGAATGCATTGATTTTATTAATTTTTTTTTTGCCTTGGCTGTCAGCAAGCTTATTGGTTTAATAGCTAATAATACCCCCTAATCTGGGTCGGGAAATGCCACAAGAAAGATTCTGGTTTTACATATTTACCATTGTGATGTCATAGTTAGGAGTCTGACGATTGAAGCATTGTTCAGATCTAATGAGGCAGGCCTATACTACGAACCATTGCAGATTGGGAAGACAGAAAAGAAAAATTAACACAGGTTTACTCAAAACCCCCTTATGTTTACATTGACGTGGCAGTGGTTCAAAAGCAACCCGTGTGTGTTACCTTGGAACTACAGCTTGTCATGGAACACCTGGATAAGCAAAGTTTATTCAGATGGAGTATTTCACAACAAATTTGAACTTTTTTTTTTTTTTTTTGCAGTGTGATAGGTTTAAATTTTTGAAAATTTTTTGGCGTTTGTCTCCTCCAACCCAATCCCAAGTGTGACGCCCACCCGCAATCTTTAGAGCTGAAAAGAGAGGGGTTTTCGTTACATGGTGTGGGTACAGATGTGTGTGTGTGTGTATATAAATACAACCCCCATCTAATTCTTTATTCTTTTGGGGACTGCACACTGAAGCAGAGATGAGGACTGTTGCATTAGTTTTGCTGATCTTGGGAGCTGGTGAGTAAGCCATACAAGCAGTCCTGCTGCGAAGGTTTGATGAGCACAGACTTCTGCACACTGAGCAAAACCTTAAAGCAGGGGTGAACAGCCCCAGTCCTGGAGAGCAGCAGGGTGTGTTTCTGTCACTCACAACTCAACTGATCAATTTAACGCAGTTAGTCATGCACTTCATCTGGTTTCCTGGGGCTAAACTACGTTACTGATTTTGGGTTGACAAGAAAAGGAACAAAAAAAAACAGCAAAAAATTGAAAATGACATTTGCCCATTCAAAACTTGCATTCATTTAAGGTTCATTAAGATAAACTCAATAGTATGAAAGAGAAAAGTCACAATGATGGAAAATGGACTGTAGGCTTTGTGAAATAATACATTATTGTGACTTTTTTTTCCGTTTCCGTGTAACAGACCAGGGTTGGCTGTCCATGACATAAAATATTGGCAGCAGCAGTTAGTTTCAGAGGACGATTGTTTTACATAAAATCTGCTTTACAGAAGCCACAACGGCATTATGATGTCTTTGTTTGGACTCTTTGTTTGGTGCTGTTCTTTCGAAAAGTCCCCATTTTGTTGCACTAACACTGATTACTGATAGTGAGGTGGTATGGAGTAGCGAAAATCGTGCCATTTCGTTGAACCAGAAATGGAGGGAGTTACCATATTAGTATGAGTGACTAAATGATTTGGACCAGTAGCTGTGCACTGGGTGTAGAGAGAAAGCATTTTTTGTTTGGGTCATACAAATCAATGCTTAACAGCTGAGTGTGGTGCCATCCTGACTCAGCGTTCATGGACCTTTATGTTGACCATCACCAGAGTGGAGCGTGAAGGGGGAGGATGACAAGATCATTGGGGGCTATGAATGCCCCCGCCACTCCCAGCCCTGGCAGGTGTACCTCACCTACGACGATGGGAACCGCTGGTGTGGGGCGTCTATGATCAACGAACGGTGGGCGGTATCCGCGGCTCACTGCTACGTCCCGTGAGTGTCAGTCATGGCCGTTTACTTAAAGGGATACTTCCAACGTGAGTGTCAATTATGGTCGTTTACTTAAAGGGATAGTCCCAACGTGAGTGTCAATTGTGGTCGTTTACTTAAAGGGATACTCCCAACGTTTTAGGCCCTCATGCACACTTGCTTGGAGCACAGAAGTACCATGTTACCATGTTTGTTTGTGCGTTATGGAGATATCACCGAGCTGAGCATTCGTGACTTAACAGTGACATGAAGTCTGTGGGAAATTATGGGAATGCCCCTTGGCTCCAGTCAAAATGTATAAAATGGTCTCTCTTCCCAAAACAAACTAACATTAGAGAAGTGATTTTGCAACATTTGCTTACCTCGGTCAAGTGAGTTGCTCTACCTTTAGTAAGTAAACAAAAGGGCTTAACTGCTAAATGTCAAAGTATTCCCTCAATGTGCTTTGTCTTGAGTGAGGGTCATAGATATTATGCATCCACTATGAGTCTTGTTTTTATTCCAAAAATGATTTCATCTGATATTCAGTTGTGAAGCCCATGATTATTGCGTTTTCTAAAACTGTGTGCCGTTATACCTCAGGGTAGGTGTACAGGCATTGCACACGTAATTCAGGTGCTCACCACCTGGTCCTGAGGCCTGCAGCGTCTGCAAGAGTTCACTGATTAGATTACCTCCTCGGTTTGGGAGGTGAAATCAGAAGGAGCAAACACCTGTGTCCTTCGGGACAGGGAGCCGAGTTTGGGTCTATTAGGGGTCATGTGGAATTTTCACCAATCCAAAAATCACAGCAGACCAAGTGACCATGTTCACTTAACTAGCCATTAAGTACTGGGTAACAAGGAAAGCCAGTTTACACTGCAGCCCTCAAGCACTGGAATTCAAGACCACTAGATGTGTGTTTGTACTCTAGCATACTGCCATCTGTGATGGCAACACGCGTTAGCAGTTGGGGAGCCAATGCCTGAACTAACCCCCCCCCCAACACCCCCCCAGCGCTCATCGTTTGGCGTTACACCTGGGGGAGCACAACCTGTTGGTGGAAGAGGGGACGGAGCAGAGGATCTGGGCTGAGAAGGTCATTCCTCACCCCGGCTATGACACCTACAACCACGACCACGACTTCATGCTCATCAAGCTGAGACAGCCGGCCGTCTTCAACCAGTACGTTCAGCCCATCCCCCTAGCTACCAGCTGCGCCACAGCCGGTGACCGCTGCCTGGTGTCCGGCTGGGGAAACATGATCAACACTGGAGGTGAGAGGACAGGAAGGGTTGCATCCAACAGGAGACGTAAACCGATGGGGAAAATCTCCATTAATGTTCAGCACAATATGTTATTTTGATTATGCCTTTGTGCTTGTGAGCATTAGAAAACCAATGGGACTAAACGTCTCTCCCCCATGGTATTGTTCAACTTCAACCCTAATCCTATGCAGTTGTCTTCACTGTTTAGGTTGCTCTGTATAAGAGCTTCCACCAAATGCCTGTAGCGCCTGTTTACTATGGGTGGGGCCCCCGGGGGCGGGGGTAAAATGACACCTGGCATCATGTCGCTTTCGTCTCGCAGTGAATTACGCCACGGACCTGCAGTGCCTGGACCTGCCCATCCTGTCAGACTCAGAGTGCAGGGGCTCCTACGGCAGCCTGATCACCGACAACATGTTCTGCGCCGGGTTCCTGGAGGGAGGCAAGGACTCCTGTCAGGTTCGTTCACACCTGCACTCTTACACCTGCATTCTGATACCCGTACTCTGACACCTGACCAGTAAGAGTACGGGTACCTCTGATACCTGCACTCTGACACCTGCACTCTGACACCTGCACTCTGACACCTGTACTCAGATACCTGCACTCTGATACCTGTACTCTGATACCTGCACTCTGACACCTGACCTCTGATACCAGCATCCATACTGGCCCTGATCCCTTTTCATGTCAAAACTGCTAACCTTACTATTGTGCTGTTGAAGGAGCTGCCGGTAGAGGGTCCTCTTTTGTTAATCGAACATATTAGTAAATATTATATAGACTGAATTATGTTAATTATGTAGACTCTGTCTACTCTGTCTCCTTCTCTTATCTTCTCTCTCTACCTTCCTCTTAACCCCCCCCCCCCAGGGTGACTCTGGCGGTCCTGTGGTGTGTAACGGAGAGCTGCAGGGCGTGGTGTCCTGGGGGTACGGCTGTGCTGAGAGTGGTTACCCTGGGGTTTATGCCAAAGTCTGCCGCTACAGCGACTGGGTGCAGGAGACCATAGCCAGTAACTGAGGCAGAACAGGCCTGCGCTCATACTTCCATGATGAGCATGACAGCTTCTGAAAATGATGCTGTTGAACGATCAATAAAACAGTAAAAATAAACACTATTCTCTATGTTCCTGCTTTTATTGTGTTGTTCCTATGTGAGTTTCTACAGACTCTCTCAAACATGTTTCTTTAGTCCTCATTGTAAGGTCTTTAAAATAACTACCAAGTTCTCTCCAGAGCTCATAGTTTACAAATTTGAATACTGTTTTGAATGTTATACAGAGCTAATACAGTAATATACTTTATGTTACATTACAGAGTTGGTTGCTTAACTGCTTGCACTGTATTTGAAAATTTTGTCCTTCAAAAAAATTCAGATCATTTTTATTGTTTCGAAATCGGGTTACAATTTAGACTGTTTGCTTTGATGAAAATATATTATGAACTGTATGAGAAAGGACATAACGAAAAAAGAATAAAAAAATAAATTGAATAAATTATTGGAATAAGTAAAGTTAAAGTCATTTATGCTTTAGAAAATGTGTGATGTTCTTAAAAAAGTATTAGCTATTTTACAAGGAGAAAAGTAGGATTTAAAATCAGTAAGGTAAACTCAGGCTGATGCCCGAACGAAATGCTCTGTAATTAAAGGATTCGTTAATATTTGGTTTTTCACACACACAAAAATACATATATCAACACAAAACGTATCTGAATGTTAAAAAAAACCTGGTTAAGTAATGATTTCCAAAATCCATGAGCACCCGTTAATTCACACTGGAAACTGGTGGACAGGGACCTTGACGTCATCTCGCTGCGACTATCTTGGATGCTCATACAGTATTTTAGATTTAACAACTTATTTTCCACAATTCTCTAACAGAGCTCAGCCGTGTAGCTGTAGGGTGATATGTTTAGGGTGATAAGCCGTCCAAACGTGAATAAGACACGGACTGTTTTCCACTGTCAAACACACGAAATTACCTGAGGCACCGTTACATTTACAGAAGGAGCACATACGCATGTTGCTATCCAGGCATATTCGCAATTCGACCAGCGTTCTAAGCGAGGTAGTAAGTCGGCGATGAACATGCATAATGTTAGCATAATTATGAGGCAAGCTGGTTTTGTGGACTTGAGTCTCCGCTTTTGCAACGGCCCTAAATATTGAAGTGGAACACGTGGCGAAACAAAAATACAACAGTTGAATGCTAAAAATGTATCGACATGCAACATTGTAAGTGGTGTATTTTCGTTCCACCTTCACAACTGAAAACCGTATCAGTCGCGCGTTAGAGAGGACCGCAATTACCCAAGTGTCAATCGCGGTAGTGCAAAGAGATGGAGGTGACAATCAAAACAGAGAGCGGTAAGCCAGAAGACAGGATCGGCGCAGAAGTGAAGGAGGAAGAGCATCTGGAGTCAAAAGTAAATGGTACAACAGATACCACCCCAGTTTGTACGTATCAGTAGCCTACGCCTTTGAGTTGGAAACTTTTTGCCTTGGAACTATTAGTGCTATAATTGTGCACCTCTCACCTGTTTACCTCTTCCATGTCGTATTGCAGGTTCTGGTTCAGCATATTTTTGTGCCTATTGCATGTTCTGGTTTATCATTTAGGTATATGTATTAAAGCTTATGATATCGTTGTGTATATTTTGGTTACTGGTTTATCATATTTGTGTGTGTATGTTGTAGTTTCTGGTTTATCATATTTTTCTGTATATTTCAGGTTCTGTTTTATGATATTAGTGTATGTATATTGTAGATACTGGTTAAGCACATTTGTGTGTATACCCTAGAATGACGCAGGCACAGTGAATTCCACAGAGTCACAGAGTAGCTGGGGGCATTATGGACCCTGCCCTGCCGTACTGTGGTTGAATGATGGTTTAATACTCTTGCTAATAACACCGTAGCACCTATTTTCAGCAAAGAGTCACAAAACCACACACGCACACACACACCATGCATAGTCAAAAATATACATATATTCACACATATGTTCAGCATTGGTGTTCTGTATGAAATGTGAAGTGGTTCTCATAAACAACTTCCAGGGTTTAAATATGGATATGTTTGGCACAATGTATTTGTGTAACTGCAAAGTTTTCACATTGAATGAAAGCGCTGCAAAAGTTAAGTCTCTTTGGCTTCCTTCTCTGTCTCTCCCTCTCTCTGCTCTCTCTTTCTCTCCCCCCCCTCCCATGTCCTGACCCCCCAGCTTTGCTGCAGTGCAGGCAGTGTGGGGCGGGGTTCTGTGACGGTCGGGCCAGGAGACGCCACCTGCGTCTGTCCCACCCAGAGGAGTACCAGGAACGGGTCCTGACCCGCGCCCGGCTCCGCTGCCACCTCTGCGGCCTGCCCTGCCTGTCGTCACGACAACTCATCGAGCACCAGCGCTCCCAGCACCCCCTGGTGAGCCGGAAGGCCCCTGGCCCCTCCCTCTGATAGAATACAATTGAATGGAATAGAATGCTTATATTGTCATCGCACAGCTGTACAATGAAATTTTAAGGTGCAATACCCCTTGGTACTAGGGTACACAAAGTACAAGTATAAAATAGAGTATAGAGTATAGGCACTGTCCTTAAGACCACTCTCATTCATGAGTGTTCTTAAGCCCCGTCCACTGTCCATAACCCCACCCTCACTCAGAGCTCTGCTGGAGCTCCTCATTGGATGCAGCTTGCGGGGGCGTGGCTAGGGATGAGGCGGACCAACAGTAGCTGATAGGCTTAAAACCCTGCTCTAATTTCTCTTTGATTAGCAATGAAATAACAGTAATTCACAGAATAATCAAAAACCAATTGTTGTGACTGGCTGTGGATGAAAACTGACTTTCCATTCTAGAAGTTCTTCTGAGAAAGGCCCTCCTACCTGGCAATTTCTTTTAATCTCTTTTAGTGATGGATTGTTTTAGATTGTCTTTACCGATCGGATTTTAATTAATCATTATTCTGTTTTATGTTTTTGCAATTTCATATTGTCTGTTTGTAGCACTGCATTTGCTATACAATATGTTTTTTTTAACCCTTTGTTTCATAGTTACCTGTATCTTTATGTCATGGCTATAGTTGTACATTCCACAGTTATTAGGATTGTTTATTCTCCCAGGGTCACTCGTTCCACTGCCCGGTTTGTGGGGACAGCTTCATACAGTCTCACGCCCTCCTGAACCATCAGCGGCGTCACATCCGCCAGTCCCGCTACACCTGCCGGGACTGCCCCCACACCTCCCGCTCCCTAGCCCAGCACCTGGCCCACCGCCATGCCCATGCACCTGTTGGTCATCTCCCAGCCACGCCCCCGCAGGCTGCGTCCAGTGAGGAGGAGCCTCAGCCGAGCTGTGAGTGAGAGTGGTGTAGCGGGCAGTGGGAGGGGCTAAAGAACACCTGTGTGAATGGCGGTGGGGTTTTGGGCAGTGGGTGGGGCTAAAGAACACCTGTGTGAATGGGGGTGGGGTTTTGGGCAGTGGGTGGGGCTAAAGAACACCTGTGTGAATGGGGGTGGGTTTTGGGCAGTGGGTGGGGCTAAAGAACACCTGTGTGAATGGGGGTGGGGTTTTGAGCAGTGGGTGGGGCTAAAGAACACCTGTGTGAATGGGGGTGGGGTTTTGGGCAGTGGGTGGGGCTAAAGAACACCTGTGTGAATGGCGGTGGGGTTTTAGGCAGTGGGTGGGGCTAAAGAACACCTGTGTGAATGGGGGTGGGGTTTTGGGCAGTGGGTGGGGCTAAAGAACACCTGTGTGAATGGGGGTGGGGTTTTGGGCAGTGGGTGGGGCTAAAGAACACCTGTGTGAATGGGGGTGGGGTTTTGGGCAGTGGTTGGGGCTAAAGCTCAAATATATGAAATGTGCTTGTCTGCACCAAAATTGTGTGCTGGTACTGTCTGTATTGTTTTGTTTGTTACTTGATCATTTAATATCCTGTACAACTTAATCATCTGTTTTCACAGTTGAATCCTCAGTTTTTTTTTTTTTGTTTTGTTTTTACATTTCTGGTCCTTTGGAATGTAATCTCCTCCTGCACGGTAATTTAGCGCTTCACCCCTAATCGATATCTTCGCTGTATGTCTTGTCATCATTTGTAAGTCACTCCGGATCGCAGCGTCTACGAAGCCCCTGTAATGTCAGTGTAACAGGTAAGGTAGCTTGCAGCAGTACACCTGCAGAATCCTACCCTAGGATTCAAACTGGCAACATCTGACTGTAAAGTCCAGCTCCTTAACCATCACACTACGCTGCCTCCTGCCCCCCCCCCACACCCCCCCTCCAGGTGGCCCCTCCTTGCAGTGTCCTGAGTGCTTCATCACCTTCCGGGACCTGCAGACCAGCCAGCAGCACCTGCGGCTGCAGCACCCAACGCTGTATGAGAGGCAGCTGCTTCGCGGCCACACCGTCTTCGCCTGCCGCCGCTGCGACCTCACCTTCCCCTCCTCCCGCCTGCTCTCCGCCCACCAGAGAACCCATCGCCACCGCCGCGGTGAGGGGCAGGAGCCGGGGGAGGGGGAGGAATGCCCGGACGGTGAGCCTGCATTCGGTTCCCGCAAGAATCAAGCCAAGGGCAGGATTCCCTCTCGGATAACACACTCACACACACCTGAAAACAAAAGCGTTTCCTCAGCTGCGCTCTCATTGTATTTTTGAACACCATATATTGACGAGAGGGGCCTTTCGGCCTAATTGATGCTTGGGCTATAATTTTAAGTCTTACTGTGGTTAGGCTAAGAGGAACTTGCACTTCTGCATTTTTTAATTTTGTATGAAACAAATTCATGCACATTAAAAAAAAAAGTGGAAGAAGTCCGAATCTAATTAAGAAACTGTAGCCCATTTGGGCCATATTCTGTTTTCCCTTTTTTATCTCTTCTTTTAGCATCACCGCTGGCCCCCGAGGCCCCGCCCCTTCCTGCCCAGCACATGTGCCCACACTGCAACTTCCTCTTCAGGGACGTGAAGACCAAAATGCGCCACATGAACGTCAAGCACCCGCCAGGCCGCCCCCTGCCCCCTCCTCTGCTCCTCTCTGCGGAAGGAGAGGTGGAGGAGGAGGAGGAGGAGGTGGAGGAGAAGAAGAAGAAGGAGGAGGAGGAAGAAGTGGTAGTGGCAGTGCAGATCAAAGAGGAGGATGAGGAGGAGGTGAAGCAGGAGGAAGGAGGTGAGGATGAGGAGTAATTCCATCAGTGAGTGACACTAAAACTGCGACTGCCCCCCCACACACACACATGTGACTCCTGCCCCTTCGTCCTGTGTGCTCTGTTAGTGCATGCTGTGAGAATTTACATTCACGAGGAATGTCAGCCTGTTAACCTTTTTAGACTTAGCAAAAGGAGACAAACATGGGGATTTAATTGAATTTTCGAACCACAAAAGGTTTTCCAGGTTAAATTTAGTCAGCAGAACAAAGGGGCAAACAGAGAGGTGTCAATGCATGGAACAGGTTGCCAGGTCCTGTGGTAGATACAGAGTGTGTTCAAGTCCAGGCCCAAGGCAGTGCTGGATACTCTGTAGGCTGTTCAACAGAAGATAAACGGCCTGTTATCTTCATTGCAGGATCTGATTGGACGATAACTGGGGTATCAAAGTCAAGTCCTGCAGGGCCCCTGTAAATATTTTGGTTTTTGTTTTGGTTTTGGCTTTTAAATCACAGAGGGCACTTGCACGTGGGTGGTGTCTGTAGTGGGTCAGTCACTCATTTCTGAAGTCAGAAGTTGGACACACATTAAAAACAAGCTCTCTAAGTGAAGTCTGACTCCGCTGCTGCAGTGTCTAAGCGGTCGTCTGGCTGTGATTGTCAGCTCCTGTTCATGGCACACACTCAGCCGTAGTAATCGAGGGCTAACACCTTATTTTGTAACTTTTTCCCCCCACATTGGCTAGCTGGGGGGGGGGGGGGGGGGGCGAGAGATGAGCACGACTCTTATATCTTTGCAGAGGTCTCTTGTGTGGCTCCCCGTTGCCGCGGCAACCCGACACCAGGCTCGGCAAATGAGGAAAGAGTAAGAGGCAGAGACGAGGATGGGGCCATTGTCAAAATGGAGGTTGAACCGGATCCAGTGAAACTGGACAACGAGGAAAAGGGAAAGGAAGAAGGAGGTAGGGATTAAAGAGTACACATCTCAGTATTGAATTTCCGGGTGACATCCAAAATAATTACTTTTTGGCCAATTTTTTCACCAATGACAATATAAACAAGCCCTGCAATGCCCTTATCTGATCTGTCTCGCTCACTCCCCCCTCCCCACCTCTCCCCTCTCAACCAAGCCTGCGATTGTCCCCTCTGCGGGAAGGGTTTCGAGCAGCTGCTTGCCGTTGCCAGGAGACGTCGCCGCGGCCGTCGCCGGGACCACCCATCCCCGCCAGGGCTCAGGGGCCATGCCTGCGGACACTGCGGCCAGCTGTGCCACAGCCAGGGGGCGCTGCAGCAGCACCAGAGACTGCACACGCTGGAGAGGCCCTACTGTTGCCAGGTAACCCTGGCCCACCTCAGAAAGCATTTACTAATGGTGGGGATTGGAGAGGGAGGCTTTATGATGTCACTCGTGGGTGGAGCCACCATGTGCTATCATAGAGGCGGGCAAGCCAGGTTCCTGATTAGGGAAATTTTTTAAGTTTTATTTCTTTCCATTACATTACACTACATAAGCATAGACTATAACCCTGTGATTGACCCTCTTCTAGGAATTAAACTCCAGAAAAAAAGTTGAAAACGTGTTGATTCATTGACTTGTATTCCATTTTGTTCTGCATTTCACGTAAATCGTTTTAGGAGGAAGTAAGAAATTTGATTTGCATACCAACCAGCAAAAATTCATATTAATTATCTGAAATGTCAACTCGGTTCATCGCGCATGGGAACTGACAAAGTACTCGATATGTCGCAACTGGGCAAAAACCTCAAAATAAGCAAAGTGGGACGGCAGTAGGGTTTATGAGTTTTGCGTAAGTGTGTGTCTGTCTCTCTTTCGCACAGCACTGTGGGAACACTTTTAAAAAAGCATCCGGACTGCAGAGGCACAAAAGTGTCCACTCCCGGGACCCTGCAAACTCCAACCTCCTCCTCTCCACCCATTCCTCCACCCGCTCCACCTCCCCACAACACCAGACTGCCTGCCGTCCCGCGGACGCGCTGTGACTGCGATCGACCCGCATGACAAGAAAAAGAGGAACTTGAGAAAATGTCCCCGCAGTGACATGATAAGCTTTCGCGAGTGTTAATCAGGGAGTCGAGGGACGAGGAGAGCAGTCTCACCCCCCAGTGCTGACATGTGGCCAGCTGTGCTTTTTAAAATTTATTTAACATTCATTTAGTCTGTTTAGTCTGAAAGAGATTAAAAACCTCTTTTGCAAGAGCGACCTGAAGGTACGAGCAGCAGCATAGCACAATTTAAGATTCACATTTGCGGCAAAACCCACAATGAAAAAAATGTAGAACATGACTCTCAAATAGTAAAATAGGGAAATATTTGTTACTGCAGACTCTTGACTTTCTGCAGCTGTGGGCCATGGGATTATCCTGCTTTATTGACATGAAGGCTCTGCACCAATGGCCTTTAGTAACAAAACTGTTCTGCTGTGCACAAAAAGGCTAAGAGAGCTTGTGATTGGTTGAGGCAGTTAATATGCTCCAATCACACATCACTTCTCTGCAATTGCAAGCTCAAAAAGGTTTTGACAAATCTGGCCCTAATTATGTCCTTGAACCCTCATTTTTTAAACCCACAATTGTTTAATTATGAATTATATTAACAATTTGAGTGAAAGGTTGTACCTTTGACAAATGTGCATGAAGTTCAGAATGTCTTAGTTTTCGGTATGACCCCCTTTTGCTGTTATCACATGGTCTTTAAGTGCACACAACTTTCTTGGCCTTCAAGTGCCCCAATAAATGTTTGATGGGGTCTGACCTTTTCTACAAAGGCATTGACAGGGTTAGTGTCACACATTTACTTAAATTTGACCTAGAATCTAACATATTTCTTCATGTTAAATGTCATAACTTTTCTTAGTTTTAAATGTTTCAAAATGCTGAAACTTTCTGATTATTTCCAGGTTTACATGAAAAAAAAATTAAAACATTTTTTTTTTCAATGTGGTCTCAGACTTTTGGACCCCACCATACACTTTTTGAAAAATATTCTGATTAAGATACTTTCCAGCAGTAATTTTATGGTAATATGATCATTAAAACAGTTATTTTAAAATGTTCAATGTGGTCTCAGACTTTTGGACCCCACTGTATACTTAATGATGTATAATGTATTTCTGTTTACATTGACTTAGCAATGGAAAATAAAGGTTCTGAGCAGTGAAAGTTGAAAGACTGGTGTAAGGTCCCTTATAAAATCACGGGCTGCAGCAGCTTCCTTTTTTAAACAGCCAGATACTCTGGGCCTGGGTTAAAAAGTGTGGGTGTTAGCCAGTTTTGTCCCCGTTTAAAATGAATGCACAGACATGATGATCCAGGTCTATGTTTTTCTGCATCTGATGTCATTTCCTGATGGTGGTGATGTCATTTCCTCAGAGTGAATCATAAGCAGATAGAGGTATCAAGCATTTAAGGTTAAAAATGTCAAAGACTGGACAGAACTAGTTGCCTTTAATTAAAGCTGCAAGAGCTGGTGGGCATACACTGTAAAACCATGGAACATGTCATGTGTTTATCATGCAAACCTCAGCTTTGATAAATTAAACGCCTTGACCAGGATAAATGCCTCAATGGGTTTAAAAAGTGTTACAGTGTGAATAAACATGCTCTTGTGCTTACAATCTAAATGCTCAGACATATATTAATTTGAAGTCTAAACACAGCGAGATGTCTTAACTGAAATTCTAAACACTGTGATGCGTTTAAAGAAGTAAAAAGCGTTTGTTGTGACCTCAGAGCTTAAACATTTGCATTTACCGTATAGGTAACATCTGAAGATGGGCAAACGTAGCGGCATGACAACAGCAGGAGCCTCAGCAACCGAGATCCAACAATCCTTCAGTAATTAATAAACGAATTACCAAAGGATTACTGGATGTGAATGTAACTTAATTAATTAATTTATCAATTAAACAAACAAACAATATTCCAGCATGCACAGGGCCATGTAAAGAAATGCTTGACCGAACGAGTTGCCTGTCCTTATGGCCAACATGGCTGCAGTTGTTTGCATGATTACTTGTGTCTCAGTTCCCTTTTTTCTTTTAATTCACAACCCATAGATGAACTTTAAACATTTATAATCGCTTGTCTTTCTCCCTCCATCTTTCTGTCTCTTTTCTGTCTTTTTTTATGCCTGTGTTTATCTCAAGAGCACAGCGTTGCAGGATCGGCCCTGTCATGTTGCATGCAACAGCAGGCTGAACTTGCAGAGCTTGCACCGCAACCTGCAACCTGTGACTGGGATTCCACTAACCAGTCATGACAGGACTTTACCTAAATGTGTGCTTTTAGCCTGAAGCACTAACTTCTGCTGCACAGAACCGTGTCAATGGAGATCTTTGTGTAAGGGTGATATGGCTGGATGTAAAGTCAGTATACACACGGCCCTCCGTGGCACTGAGTTTGACACCAGTGCCGATGAGGCACCTGCTGTATAATCAGGGGGCCTACATAGTAGCAGCACATATGGGGTGAAAGTTGCGAGTACTGGAGTAAAATCATTTTATTAAGCATCACACACTAACCTGCGTGCATGCTGTTGCTCCACCATCTGTGCCCCTGTTTGTGAAACAGTCCTTTATTGGTAATCTGAAATGTCAGCCATTTTGGATCTGGTGTCCTTGTCTGCCTGTATCTCCATTCACAGCTGTGACTGTGCGGCTCAGCTGGTTGACCTCTGAGCAAAAAAGGACTGAGGAGGAATATCGGAGGGCTATCCAGATTAGTAGAGGAGAAAAGCACCAATCAGGGGATGAAAATATGAGATGTACTAGGGGCCCAGACATATTACAACCAATCAGCTTCATGTAAAGTGAAATCTGTTGGTGTATAAGTATCCATTTCAATAACGAATATAAAGATATGCATGTTATGTTAACCTTTCTTTGGTATTATATGGGTAAAGGCGAACAGTTGGTGTAACTGTACTCTTTTAATATACCTGCTCTTTTAATATTGTGGTTTTGTTTAATATTATTAATTGTTTAATGTCTGGGAAGGCTTTCATCCAAGGTGCTGCCAGCATTTCAAATATTTGTAATAAAAATCTGATCCAGAGTAATCCTGTAGAGAGTTTGTGCACTTTTTAAGAAGTTAGTATCTCATTCTCTCGTTTGTGTGTATTTGTGTGTGTATGTCTCTGTGTTTGTTTGTGTACTTTTTAAGAAGTACAACATCTTATTTTCTCGTTTGTGTGTATCTCTGTGTGTGTGTGTGTGTGTGTGTGTGTCTGTGTTCCTTTGTGTACTTTTTAAGAAGTTAGTATCTCACTCTCGTTTTTGTGTATCTGTGTGTGTGTGTGTGTGTCTGTGTTTGTGTACTTTTTAAGAAGCACATTATCTCTCTTGTTTGTGTGTATCTGTGTTTGTGTATGCGTGTAGCTGTGTGTGTTTGCACATGTGTATGTGTATGTGTGTGTGTGTGCGTGTGTGTGTGTGTGTGTGTGTGTGTGTGTGTGTGTGTGTGCACTTGGGTGTCACATCCTCAACTCCGCACCGGGGATGAATAGTGTTCTGGAGTGTGATTCTCCTGTCCATCCCCTATTCACCCTGCCCAGAGTAACTACATTTTTTATTCAACACTTGTTGAAAAAAAAACCGCTTGTATGTACATTGTTGTGAAATCCACATCGATAGATAATGTATAGATAATCTGTGGCTGAGGATTCTACTTTTGCTTCTTTTTCCGTTTGACATTTTCAGATGATGTCAACCAAAGGACAGGGAACTTAAAAAAGGTCTTCTCGTCATGTCCATCTTGCCTAAATCAACATCAAATTTAATTAATTAAGCATACGCATTTGCCCTGTTGAATGCCGGAGTGTTTGTGTGTAGTGTGCTAAAAACAAAGTTTTATTTAGCCTTTTCTTCAAATTATGATTGACAAGAAACATAAGTAGCTTCTGTTTTATTACAACATCACATTTTATTCACCAAAATCTTATGCCAGATGACATTATTAATTGACCATACTGACAAAACATTACATAAAAACATAAGCAAAATCTAAGTTCAAATAAAAAACACACAGCCTGTATTCCTGACGCCAGTGTCATTTCCTAATGAACACCGGATATACTGTATTGTAAATATATACAGTGGGGTCCAAAAGTCTGAGACCACGAGTGGAAAAGCTTCTATTTTGCATTCTTTTACGATGTTTTTACATTTTTAAAATGGCAAATTATATTAACTATTTAAATGTATGGTTGAATCTTTGAAAAATGTGCATGAATTTCCAGAATGTCTTAGTTTCCAGTATGACCCTTTTGCTTTAATGACAGGGTGCCCTGGAGCTGGCATGGACTCCACAGGTTTGAGCAAAACCTGATGATCCATGTTATCACATGGCCTTTAAGTGCCCCAATAAATGTTTGATGGGGTCTGACCTTTTCTACAAAGGGATTGACAGGGTCAGCATCACACCTTTGCTTAAATTTGACCCAGACATTGTGCAGAATCTTAAATATTTCTTCTTCATTTTAAATGTCATAACTTTTAGTTGTTTTAAATGTTTCAAAATGCTAAAACTTTCTGATTATTTCCAGGTTTACATGAAAAAAAAAATGAAAAAATTTTTTTTTCAATGTGGTCTCAGACTTTTGGACCCCACCATACACTTTTTGAAAAATATTCTGATTAAGATACTTTCCAGCAGTAATTTTATGGTAATATGATCATTAAAACAGTTATTTACATTTGCACATATCTTGTGAAGTGTTGCAATAGCTGTTCTGATCTTAATAAGATATTTAACTTCCTGTGAGCACAGACCAGACCAGACGACACACTCTTGCTGCAGAGGTTTGAGGAGTCTGAATAAGATATGTCACTTCCTGTGAGCACAGACCAGGGGTCTGAGGAGTCTAAATAAGATATGTCACTTCCTGTGAGCACAGACCAGGGGTCTGAGGAGTCTAAGTCCTGAGTGTGCTGTAGATAATGCCGGCCTCCTCTGGCTGCTCACTCCTGAGAGCTGACCTGTGCAAACACACAAAAAATTGCTATTGTCAATAATACTATTATTATTATTATTATTATTATTATTGTTAATCACAACAATAATAATCATCATCATCATTACCATAGAAACATAAATAAAAATAATCCTTCTCAAAGCTGGGGCAGAAAATAACAAACCTCTTTGATTTTTTCTTTTTGAACTGAACAGAGGCATAGTTGACCTCCTCCTGGGATGAGACAGGGTTGGTTTGCTGCTCAGGCTGAAAGTTCTGCAGGTCTGTGGTACTAGCGTACACGTTGTCCACTGCAGTCTGCGCCTGCAGAAACATAGCATGGAAAAAAGGAGACAACACCAGACTCATCATTAGTTAGTTTTTTTTCGATCCATCCTTAACTTTACTAAGAATGTTCCACTGAGAAACAACACCTCATTTTCTAGGAAGCCCTGGCAAAAAAAATATGCAAAAGATGAAACGCGTTACGCAGAGGTTTTTACATACAGTGAACTGAATTACAATTTAAGTGAAAAAAGGTTTTTGAAAATTATGGTTGTATCTGCACTATTATTGTTTATTGTGAGCACTGTGCAAAGTGGGAGAAGATAAGTACATCCACCGAATTAAGGTGAGCAGCACTGCAGGACTTGGGTAATGGCACTTCTCGCCTGGAACTTACGTATGTAAGATATTCCATACGTTTTTCCAGATTACATGACAATTATGATATCCGCCAATTTAATGACGTATTTAAAATGCATTGCCTATTGTAAAACACTTCTTTGAACACCACCTCCGGAACCACAGTGTAAGTGTAGATCTCACCTGTGCTGCACTGCCTCCAGCCTTGCCTTTTTCTCTGAAGAGGAATCACACAGGTCAATATCATGAATGGTTTTTTTGTGTGTACTTTCATTCTGGCTGCTTATTAGATGACATATTCAAACAAATATATATTCAATATTCAAACATATTCAAACAAACTTAGATGGCTTGAGTTTGCTGTTCATCAGCCTGACCTAAGATCATGGGTAAAGTTGCTCCGTTGAGGAGGGAAGGAGACGTGTCAAACATGATTGGCCTCACCTTTTGATGCAAACGATCACCACCAAAGCGGCCACAAGGACAGCCAACGTCACACCCACCAGCACTGGAATGATCAGTGGACTAGACCTGGCTGGAATTAAAACATGACATAAAACACTTGATGCTGTTTTTCATGCTGTGTCCAATATTAATTGGAGTTTGTTAATAACACATTTCGGGAGAGGCAACCTTCGGACAACCCTTCACTCAAACACCAGTATCCATCCAATCCGGTTGTATACACAGGTATTAATTTGCCATGTACCTTTTCTCCCATCACGCTCTCTGCTTCCGGCATCCCTCCCCCTCCCCATCTCCACCTTCAAGTCTACTTCCCTTTCTTATGTTTTTTCCCCTTTTTGTTTTCAGGGAGGGTTCA
Source organism: Albula glossodonta (assembly GCA_019788955.1). Taxonomy (NCBI): domain Eukaryota; kingdom Metazoa; phylum Chordata; class Actinopteri; order Albuliformes; family Albulidae; genus Albula; species Albula glossodonta. Next base: position 199,838 of record JAFBMS010000144.1, read on the forward strand.
CATCATCCTAAAAAATAGTGAGGCAAGACACTGCCCCCCTGGACTCCAAGCCCAAGATCAATGTTCCTACCAATATACAACTCACTACATCATAATAAACTCCTTCCAAACACATTCATGCTGTCTGAAGGTTCATTCTCCTGAATGAACTGTTATTAAGAATAAAAATACCTGATATAGTAAGAGTCAAAGCAGTGAGGACATGTTTTTTTTTTGTTGTGTACATTGAACTGTAAGCTGTAGACTCTGAGTAAATGACTCTGATCTGGTCTCTAAGTCAACGGTTGATCACTCTTTATCCCAGAGATTTATTTGTTAACCGTTTAACGGTTTCTGGGATTAGTTTCTCTCAGTCTGGTTGATCTGGGTTTTTGCATATTTTGTATTTCCTCTGTAAAATATTTAGTTTGAAGAGTTGAGAGACAATATTTGCATAAATAGTGCAACTAAAATAATAAGACTGATAGATTTGTAGACTCTGCTACCTGCTACAGTGAGAGTCACAGCAGTAGAGCTTGGAGATCCATGCTTGTTCTCCGCCCTACAGTAGTACAGTCCGCTGTCCTCAGGCCTGATGTTAGTGATGGTGTAACTCTGCCCTCTTCCTGTCTCTAAGGCTACAGCTCCAATCTTAAACCAGGTGTATGAGTCTGCTGGTGGGTTGGCCTCACTGCTGCAGGTCAGAGTCACTGAACTGCCCTCCACTGGCTCACCAGAGGGACTGACCAACACTGACATGTTTCGGGGAGGATCTGAAAAAGGAAGGACATTTACTTAAATTATAATTTCAGTTGATGAAAATACAATTTAAATCATTTATTAAATTAAAGATTTATTGAGTAAATAATTGATATTTCTCTATAAAAACAATTCTAGACATGCTTATACAGTAATACATACATATGTGCCTTTTCAACAACCTCCAGTCACCGCATGCACCGAAGTTTATGTGGAACATTCATGAAATACCCTCTATTAGGAAGTGCATATTTCATGATGACAATCTGAAGGGTAACTCGGATAACAGGTACATACACTAAAAGCCTGAAACTGTATTTAAAATAATGTGACTGACTGCATCACAACCACAGCTTTGACACTGCTGCAAATTTAACTCCTCTGTTTTGCTGCATTATTTAAGTGGGCAATTAAAATGCAACTCACATTGAACGTCCAGCAGGATTTTGTTATTGGATGATATATGTGGGTTTTCTTTCAGCGCGCAGGAGTAGTTTCCAGAGTCTTGGTAGGAAAGAGAGTTTAACTCAAGTCTGGAGTCTTGTCCAGGGAGGACCTGGCCATTTTTTAGCCAGGTGAGCTGTGATTGGTCGATAGAGCACCTCTGTGTTGTGCAGGTCAGATCCACAGAATCTCCTTCCATTATTGTTTCAGCTCCTCTCGATGAGGTCATCTCTGCTCTTAATTCTAGAATGCAGTATGAAAGAATGTCTAAATTCATACTGGAAAATCAGTCATTTCATCAACATTCTAAACTATATTTGTATTAAAAAGGAACACTGAAAACAGGGACACATTTGAGATATGAAGAAACATTTAACTTAACAAACGAATTAATCTACTGTGAATGATTTATGAAAGTTTCCATGAAAATGTAAATATGCAATACAAATAACCAGTAAGAACCTTACTACAGTCAGAACACAATGTACAGTATGAAAATTGTCTGGAAATAGAAAAGCTGTTTAAAATAGTAGCAACATGTCTCAAATTCAGACTTCATATTTTAAGTAATCAAGTTACATTAATCATAAGAAATTGCCAAAGCAACTTAAACATTTTTTTGTTTTCCACAGTAGATTTATATAATTAAGATATGAAATAAATTAAAATCTTACCTGTGACTTCAAGTTCCACTCCTTCTTGACCAGTCCATCTTTGCTGTCCTTTTTCTGCTTCAAATCTGAATCTGTAAGTCCCAGAGTCCTGGCTTGTGATGTTGTTAATCTTTAAGGTGCAGTTACTCTGTGTGTCCCCCAAATACTCCGCTCTGCTCTTAAACTCAGGGTTTATCTTTGTGTTTTTGTTGTGACAGACATAATCAGACGTAATACAGTCACGATTATTATGGCACCACATCACACTCTTCACTCTCACAGTTCCAACCTTGGGATACGAATATGAGCAAGGGATGATCACAGTGGATCCTCTCACTGCACAGACAGGTTTATCTGGGTACTGCACTCCCCAATTAGCATCCAGGACACCTGGAAAACATTCATGCCGTACAGAAACATGTAACACTCAGACGGACTCACTGAAATAGGCTGATACACATGCAAACAAGTTTAACACAATAAAGAGAGGAATAAAATGCTCATGTTATTCAACATGCAAAACAAAAATTTAAATGACACAGATTAAAGATTAAAATGACAGACTGAATAATGGCAGAGACACTGTAATGATAAGACCAGACATTGACTGAAGAGGAATGTATACATATCTGTGTCCACCATTTAAGTATTTCATTCATTTAAAAGTAGGTATTGTCATTCCACTCAAAAATTATTCGATACAACCATTTGCGAATTTCTCACAAGGTAACCATACCCGTTTTTCTAGGTTGTTGACGTTTGTGAACACTGTCACCTCTTTCGCCAGGTAGTTTTTATGTACTGTTGTCTAATTGTTTTCCAATGAACTGAAACCCTCTATCGGGCTTATATTCATAGTCAAGGCACAACGTCAAGAAGCTGGTAATTATTCAGGTCTGTGGGTAGGGAAGGTGTGTCAACTTTGATACTAGTAATTTTTCAACAAAGTATGGCAAAGTTCCTGAGGTTTAGTTATAAACGTGATACATTTAAGAGGAAATAACATGATATTATAATTATTAAACAGACGCTGTTTTCCAGAGTGAAGCACAAAGTGGAAGAACAAAATTATTCACCAGATGATGTGAACAACAATGCCAGAGCGTGGCGAGTATACCTGCAGCATCATGAGAAAACTGTCTGAAGTGGCAATGGGGGCTTTCTTTAAAAACGCCACCAATCTAGCACGCAAAACTACCAAACATGGTCGAGACGGGAAATATGCTATTCTATTTTCGACATATAAAACAAGCCCTTTTAGTTTGTTAGTTAGGCTCACCACAATCGAGCCGTTGATGTCTGGCAAGCAAAATATTTTTGTGATAACATCTGCAAAAAAATTGTCATCAGTTGCAATGCACTTGGCACAGATTTACACCATTAAGTTTAGACCAGAGCTCAAGTTTAGACCACCACCACGAATACAAAACTTTCTGAATTTAGACAGCGGCCCTTAATTCGCGAATCTGATTTGATTATGCAAATCCGTTCTTTTTGGGATGTTCTCACTCAGTCCATTAGAAGTGACCGGCCCGGATTTGCGAAGCACTGGCTTGGTATCAATTACTGAAATTGCAGATTGTTTTTATGTTCTGCAGGCAGGTATGGCGTAAGGTCTGTTTTGACTGAATTGCACATACCCCTAGTAGAGACCAAATACATTTGATCAAATAGAACCCATTTTCTTTTTGAAAAGCTACATTGAATGCCTCCCCAGGCCCACATAATAAAGCGCAGCACTTAAAATACGAACAAAACCAAAGAAACAGTGACTTCAGTGATGCCATATTGCCACAGATACATATCAGTCTTTCTGCTGAGACTTTCACGATGCTTCAGCTTAAATTAGCATGATGCTCCCTGAGAAACACGTACATACACAAACACATTAAGCCTGCAGAACTAAAACTGAAGGTTTATCACAGCAGGTCAACAGAAGCCTTCCTTTTTCTGTAAATTGATGCTGCTGCCACTGCCAGGTGAACTTACCAGTAACAGTGAGCAGGGTCAGACTGCAGAAGTACAGAGTGTCTCTGAGCCCCATCTCTGCTCTTCCTCTGCTGTTCCTCTGAACTCCTCCAGTAAAGAGTCAGCACCTCTCTCTCAGTGTCTGAGCACTGCAAACACCCAGCGCTCTCTGAAAGATACTCCAGTGAGGAGCCGCGTCCAGCTGTGTAACTCACAGGAGTCAGTGATGCTGCGTGACTAGAGGAGAGAGAGGACTGACACAGAGAACTCGGGAAGTGTGTGGAGGAACACCAGCTCTTAGCTCATTCTAACACTTTGGGTTCTGACTTCTTCTTTTAACTGTCTTATATTCAGGAACTATTTTTCGAGGTGTGGGAAAAAACATAAGAATGTAATGAAATAGGCTCACACCCACACACACACACACACACACACACACGCACACACACACACAGTTTAGATGTAAGCCTGCGAATACAACATAATATCACTGAGAATGAGCTTCTGCTGTAGATAACTATTCTGTACTTCTGATCATCAATGACTGCTGTTCTCTGCCTGCATCAGTGTGAGAAATATTCCAGAAAATTGAAAATCACACTGTAAAACATCCACAGCTTCAAATTATGCTCATACTGAAAATGTCAAGATTAAAATGTACTGTACTGAGATTAAATATGATTACAATACACAAATACTTCTTCTGCTACTAATACTACATTCATGTTAGCAAACTGAATAATGATTTAAATGATTTATTGACTGCATATTAAAGATTAGTGATCGATTAACTAATTGATTAACTGTTCTGGGGGGGGGGGGGGGGGATCTCAGACTCGGGATTTACAAGGATTTGACAAACTAATGGAAGATCATATCAGTATATGAATAACAAGTGAAAAAATAAGTATGAACAGGAATAAAGAATGAATCCGTATTACTTTTCCATTAGGGGTCCATGTTTTGCATTCCTATATCAGGTTATGCTTCTCTGTGCGTTAGCTTTGGAAACATGTAGTTTCTGAATGGTGGCCCTGCCACAAACACCAGTTTTGTGAAGATCAGGATATGTCATTTCTTACTGAAAGTCAGTCACAGAGGTGCTGATTCAATTCTGTGCTCATTTTTGATGGTGTCGCTTTGGGGTGTTTAGGGTGGTAGATACAAACAAATGGGAGTCTCACACAAATTTTTCATGTAATTTTAAGGAAAAATGTTCGCGCGTATTCACCTGTGTAACCCGTGTGGTGATGAACAACTCAAGAATGCGGATGATACGTGATCGATGACGTAGTCTTACGTTTGTCCAGTAGGGGGAGTGCGCGGTTCGCACCAGACATTCCATCTGTGGTCTTGTTGAAAAACTGACGTCTCCACTGTCGTTGTTTTCGAATATGTTTCCTCCCTCTTCACGTAAGTTTTTTTTTTTTTTAATGCTGGAATGTATTTTTGTCGCGGTGATCAGCATGTAGCTAATTAGAGGTAAGCCTTAGGAAAGGGATTTTCAAATTGAAGTTTCTGAATTGAACGGCTATCGCTATATTCAACATAACTGTAAGCGATGCTAGCTCAGGCTACACCACGATGTGTTATGCAAATATAAACGTGTAGCAATAAATGAATCGTTATAATGTTTAAATGTACCTATAGTAATTTGATTATACTCACAATGTAAAAGTGTGGTTATGAGTCCTTTACAAGAGAAACACTCGTTTATTTTTGATGTTTTAAAGGCTGCTGTTTTGCAAAATGTTAGTTGTCGCCACCTGATATTTAGGCGTGTAGTTGTCAATGATAACCCTTTTGAAAAATGCAGTACAAATACAACGTTATAAAATTTTATTGCAAAGGTCAAACGCAAAACTTCATAATAAAAGGCACAGAGTTCCACCACATATAAACATATATTTTAACATTAACACTTTAACATCCCTGAGAATAAATGGCAGTACAAATCTGAAGTGAAAATCATTTTAAATGTCTGCATTTCGTAGATGTTCTTATCCAGAGTAGCTTACTCAGCTTTTAACACACTGTCCATTCCCACAGTTGAATATCCAGGGTAGTACTTGAGGTAAGTTATCCTGCTCAAAGGTACAAAAGCAATTCTCTACCTGGCAAGTCAACTTGCATTCTTTGTGCTACAAGACAGACACGCTAACTCAAATATGCAGGCAATTAGCAACAAATGTACAGGCAACTTGCAAACAATGTTTAATTCAATGAAAAGGCAATTAAAGGTTAACTTATTTTAACAGAATGTTGCGTCTCCTCCCGAAGCTTCAAGTATCCTGAACATCTCAAGTCGATCGTTTCGTCTTTGGCATCATGAAGGGTTTCACTCACCCCTAGTGGCAAAAAAGGGAAATACATTAAGATGTGATATTGTTGCTCACTTCAGTGCAGACTGCAGGTTCTGCAGTGAAACTTGTGTAAACAGAAATGCAAGATGAATCCTTACAGTAGTAAGCTGGAAAGTTTTGCTATACAGTGTTGCTATTGTGATTGTGAGTTTATGTAATTTGTCATGAAAAAAACAGATTTTAATTATGTATTGACAAAAATACACGAGAGAAAAAATTGCAAAACCATCGGCCATGAGCAGTTTATAAAAATATATGTGTTAAAAATGCTATGTGTTAGTTCAGTGTTTCCCACTGCATATCATGTTTATCACATGGTGTAACATGTGTCATATTATGTTTATCTTTCAAGCAGGTTTTATAAATATATTTATAAATATAAATATATTCATCTTTATGAGAATGAAAATGAGCTGCTGCTCAGTTCTTTGTTCTGCATTTTTGCTGTTTGTAACCCCCTGTTCACCCTTTGAGGCAGTGTTTTTTTTTATTTGTCCTCATTCTATGACATCATTTGACACATGCATCACCCAGGATAGGTGTAAAACTTCTTAAAAAAAATAATAAAAAAAAATCAGTTTTGCAACAGACATTTCACTGCAGTGTGAATTATTTAAACTCGTCACTTAGCACCTATCTGAGATACTTACCGACTGCTGTGGTACATATCTGCACACTTGTACATCCAATTAAAATATTCCAGATATAATCACATTATGTGCGATTAGACTAAAATATTAAAGTTTGCTGGAGCCCTGAGTAATTAAATATGTGTGAAGCTGAAACAGACTGTGCAACGCTGCAGTTCAGTACCTGGACACAGAGCTGTAGATGGCCGCATCGTCCTGGTTCTCCTGGACAGTGGGACTAGACATTAACATAGAACATAACACAGAACAACAATCCAGTTATAAACCAAACTACAGTTCAGACATAAACACAGCTGCTTCACTAAAAAAGTGGAAATAGCTCTTCTAGATGAATAAGCCACAGTTTAAACTTAATACCTCAATACAGAAAATCCAAGACTTGAGAATTAAGATTATGAAAAATGCTAAAGTATAATTTCTCTTCTTTCTTCCTTACATGTCCCACTGTATAAATGGATTATATATAAAAACATTGGCTGTACAACTCATTCTGTATATGAGTGACTGCAGATGCCTTCAAATGTAAATGCCAACATGAGAGAGCAGGCAGTGGGTCAGTGTAGATGCAAGGCTGCCCCCTGCAGGTGGAGGTAGTGCATGTGTTTGTGTGGCTGCATTCAGTTTAGGGAAATGGACTTAGAGAATTCAGGTTCAAATTCCAGCTGAGGCACAGCCATTGTACCACTGCGCAAGGCTCTTAACCTATCACTAATACGACTGATACAAATGCTGCTAGTGCTATGAATATCTTATATCTGTTGAGCTGGAACAGAATGTGCTCCAAACGATATATGAATACATATCAACTGCAAGCATAATTGTAAGAAGTGCAGAAGTAATGTTTTCCGGCGTGGCAGAGCACGCTCACTTGTGGGTTGATGCTGTGGTATGGAAGTGAAGGGTGCTGTAGCTGACTTCCTCTTCCTGGCTCTGCCGCTCGGCCGGCGGGAGGGTCTTCAGCTTGACGTTGTGGGAGCCGCCATCGTCCTGCACAGCCTGCACGCGCTCAGAAAGAGGCACGGACAAACGCTCCGCACAGTCACCGTCATAATCACGACAGTAACCATCAACAACCATACAAAACCTTTTTACTTAACACGACTGATCACTTTCATCATCACAACAATAACCATTCATAACAATATAAAACTATTTCACTTTACAGGACTGATCGCTCTCATAATCAAAACAATAGTCATTAATAAATATAAACCACTTTCACTGGCCAACACTGATCACTTTCATAATTAGAACAGTAACCATTCATAATAATATAAAGCCATTCATTAATTGCATTATTAGAGAAACTAAAATTTTTTTTTTAATATATTGCAATATCTCACAGCTAAAGTTGTTTTTATATTTACCCATTCTAATGTATTGATCAAATGTAATTTAATTGGCAAATCTATTTCAGTATGTAAAAATATATAGATATATTCAATATATCTCCATGAGACATGTAACTTCATCACATATTACTGTTGGTCATTTGAAATGGAATCTGGGATGAAGGATAAATTGCTGTTAAGTGTCACAGAAATGGTACCTGTGTGTTTCCTGTCCTGTCATTGTCCTTGCTAGACTTAGCCCTCCTCCTACAGAGAGAGAAGACAGAGAGAGACTCCTGACTGGAAATATTAAGAAGTAAAATTATGAGTTGATGTTTTCAAAAAAAAAGTGACAAAACAGGAGGAAAAGCTGAGAAAATGGCAAAACACTCTAAAGCATTCAGCTGTTCAAACGAAAATATATATTTACATGAGTGACGACTTTTTTTTTTTTTCTTTTTTGCAAAAAGTAGTGAGGTCAAGCGAAGGGAGACTGAACCCCAGAGAAAGAAAACGTCTGGATGGAGACAGCGGAAGAGCAGAATTCACAATTGAATTGAACTGCCGTCATTTCACCACAAATCCGCACTATGTCTGATCAAGTGGAATCAGTCGGCCTACATGTACTTTAATGGGTGCGTCGGCATGTGCACGGAGCGTGTGCGCACAGGAAACGCCTCCCCTTCATCATGGGCCTCAGCAGAAGCAGATGTGTATCTCTCTTCCTGTGTGTCGAGGCCCACGCAGATCAATCACAATTTAATACTACCTAACAGCTCAACGGGCATGTGGAGAGGAAGGGGAAAACCGCACCTCCGCACACAAACGATGATCACCAGTGCTCCAGCGACAACAGCCAAGAGGACCCCCGCTGCAATAAAAGCAGCCCCATCTACAAATCGAGATTTAGCATAGTATTAACATGGATTTGTTAAAATAGATATTGTATATGGCAAGAAATTAAAGTAACCACAGCAAATACAAAAATGTTAATAAAATGTAAATATGGTGCAGCTGTACCGTGAGGACAAAGCCGATGTGAAGTACTCACAATTATTTCCCAGCTGGATTTCTGGAGACGTGAACTTCAGGTTGCCTTTTACAGCACAGGAGTAGATTCCGGAATGTCGGGAGTGAAAAGGACTGAACACAAGTGTGGCGTTTGTCCCGGGGAGGTGCTGTTTGTCTTTTAACCAGGTGACCTCTGATTGGCCGAGGGAGCAGTTTTTTGCAATGCAGGTCAGAGTCACAGAGTCTCCTTCCCTTATTGTTCCATTTCCTCTCGATGATGTCACAGTCACAGTTAATTCTAAAAAAAAACCATAAATTATTGAATATTTGCATTTAGTTTATGAATATACTAAAATATATATTTATTTGAAAAGGGCAGAAATATTCAAACTACAGTAAACCTGTTTGAATAAAATATACAACAACAAAAATGAAGTCTATACTGGAAACAGCATAGAAACTATTTGTTTATTTTGTATGTTGAATGTGTACATATTAAGAGAATTTTTTTTTCTACAGTTGACTGAAGTCTACTTTTGGGAACATAAATGAAAATCTTACCTGTGACTTCAAGTTTCACTCCTTTTGGACCAGTCCATTTTTGCTTTTCTTGTTCTGCTTCAAATCTGAATCTGTAAGTCCCAGAGTCCTGGCTCATGATGTTCTTAATCTTTAAGGTGCAGTTAAGTGTGTCCCTCAAGCACTCTGCTCTGCTCTTAAACTCAGGGTTTATATTTGTGTTATTACTGTGACAGACATAATGGGTGTTGGTACAATAACTGTTACGATGACACCACATCACCCTCTTCACTGTCACAGTTCCATGTTGGTCACTTTTGGGATACGAATATGAGCAAGGGATGATCACAGTGGATCCTCTCACTGCACAGACAGGTTTATCTGGGTACTGCACTCCCCAATTAGCATCCAGGACTCCTGGAAAACATTTATGCCGTACAGAAACATGTAACACTCAGACGGACTCACTGAAATAGGCTGATACACATGCAAAATGAATTCTAAATGAAAACATTGTACAACACTAAACGTGATACCAAAAATGATATACAATGCTGATATCTTGTTTTCAAAAGAGGAAAAAGTACTGATCTATGATTCGAAAGGAAAGAGACATGCACAACAAGTTAATCAATATAACGCAATATGTAATTGAATGCTCTGCTTCAAAATGAATATATACACTGTGTTGTATGGATATACGTAATAATGCATGCTCATGGTTTCTGTATGTTGCTGCCAACCGCCCTTGTTCTTACCAGGAAGGGTTAGCAGGGTCAGACTCCAGAAGTACAGAGTGTCTCTGAGCCCCATCTCTGCTGCTCCTCTGCTGTTCCTCTGAGCTCCTCCAGTACAGAGTCAGCACCTCTCTCTCAGTGTCTTAGCACTGCAAACCCCCAGCGCTCTCTGAAAGATACTCCAGTGTCCAGTGAGGAGTCACATCCAGCTGTGTAACTCACAGGAGTCAGTGATGCTGCGTGACTAGAAGAGAGAGTGGACTGACACAGAGAACTCAGGAAGTGTGAGGTGGAACACCAGCTCTTAGCTCATTCTAACACTTTGGGTTCTGACTTCTTCTTTTCTCTGTTTTGCATTCCGGAACTATTTATTTGTAAAGTCAGTGATAATATTTCAGTACAGTACCCGCATTCTGCACATGTAGAGTTTCAGTGCGTGCAGCAGGACCTGAGCCAGTGATGCTGCGTGACTGGAGGAGAGAGCACACTGACTTAGAGAGATGAGGAAGCGTGTGGAGGAACACCAGCTCAACGCTCATTTTAACTCTCTGTTGTTCTGACTTCAGGAACTAATGTTCTGCATGTTCAATAAGATTACTCATTCTGCACGTGTGCAGTGCCTGTAGATGCAGCAGGACCTGCGTCAGTGCTGACGGGTGCCATCATTACACAGTGCGACTCAGTACTCTTCCGCTGATCGTCAGTACTGTATCACTGACCAGCAGCAGCTTTTCACACATCTGATTGGGATCACAGACAAAACTTAGGACTCTATTTTGACAGTCCAATCTTTATGGCAGTAATAAAAAATTTGTAACAAGAGTTGCAGCTGTTGTAATTCAGACATGTTATTTGAAAGTACATTAAGTCGATTTTACACATTTGATTGATGAGGTAAGGACAGTGAAGTTGTAACAGAGTTGAAGCTTTGGGGTTCAGAGTTTACCTGTGGTCAGGATGAAGCTGCCGCTGACAGACACGTGAACGTCCTGGTGGTCAGAGCTCCAGGAGAGACAGAGTGGCAAATGGAGCTGGATGGGTTTAGGGAGAACTGGCACAGGGAGGAGTGTGTGCACCATCTCTATAAATGTCTTATAGTGGATTTACATGGCTGTAACAACAGTGTATTTACAGCTTAGTGCTGAGTGTGAATTGGTAATTCTTCAGTTGAATCTTTAATTCAACCAATGGTGATAAACAGGAGAAAAGGCATGTAATGTTTCATGAAAAACACATCAGTAGATATAGACAAACAGAAAATAAGCACAACTTTATTTGGATTTGAAATAAGTAAATAGAAATTAAATGAATAGACACAATTGCCTCAGCATGCTGGTACATATGAAAGACAGCTCCTACAGCAGTTGTCAGTGACAAACCGCAGCAGTCCAGCTACAGCTAACCATTCTCAGCAAACTGAAACAGTGCCCTGGACACTCCCCTCCTGTGAGGTCATAGACACATTATGCAAATTCACAATCTCACAGTAGCATTATATGCAAATCATGCATCATTTCAGGAACGATTGATCTCATTAATTAACTGAATCCTTGATGAATCTCCATATCACGTTTTTCTCTCTGCAGAGTGTCTCTCCTGTATGTTCTCATACACTGTGAATGTTGAATGGTTCTGTGAGGAGGAGGAGGGTTTGGCTGCGTCTCTCACGGTCTATAAGAGACACAGCAGGACACATGGAACACTGGCATTACATTGACACCAATATACAGTAACAAGAATGACTTTGCTTCAGTGGAACTGACTGTTTCCCGATTCTGAACTTTGTCTGATGGCTTTGCAGTTTTATAAAAAGCTGAGAGATTAGAGCCAAACATTTGGCAGCAGATGAGCTAAAGAGCCTAAAAGCCACGTATACATTAGCACAGTGCTGGCCATTAAAGCTGTAGATTGTAGAGAGACTCACCTTGAGTGTGTCATAATCAGGAGACCTGCTCTTCAAGTCTAGAGTCATGTACAAGTCATTGTGGGGGTCAGGGTGTCCGGTCTGTGGAGACGGATGGTGTGAAACATTATGCATTATAAAATAAAGCACCATAACAGTGAGGTTAGGCTGTGTTTAGAGCAGTCTGTGTGAGGACAGCACAGCAGGAGAAGGTGACATTTGGGGACAGGTGCATTACCTGTGTCCTCTCTCCTCTCTGTGTGGCTTTTCTCCTGAAAAGAGAAGCAGATGAAGTAGATACACTTACTGCACACATCAAGCTTATTCACTGTCATACAACAAAGACTTCAATTCATAGATGATATTCTAGGGTTAGGACCCTGAACCAGCAATGCACAGATCTGTTAAGAGATTTGATGGAGAAATATGGCCATTAGGAAATGAAAAAATAACTCACCTTTTCACAAAAATCGTAATCACAGTGGCAGCAACGGTGACAGCCAAGACAGCCAAAACTATCCAGATTACTGTGAGAAATGTTGTATTTGTTTCAGCTGAAAAAGAAAAGGAACACAAATGTATTTCAGAAAAAAAAAAATTTAAAGGCCCACTCCAGCCAAATTCCCCTCCTGAAGAAAACCTCTGAACCTCTGAAGAGAGTGATGACATAGGACTTCCTGAACAAGTTGGAAAAGTAATGCCCTTTCATTTGTTGAGGAGTTTTAGAAACTGGATAGCTATGCTCTATCTGTAATGCGGGTAAGAGCCCCCTTCCCAACATGAGGGAAATGCTTTCATGAAGAAGTGAAGAAAAACACCACTTTTATGATCCAAATACAAACACTTGCACTGTGACATGCTAATCTCCGTGAGAAAATACATAGCTGAATAAATAGAATGAGTACAGTGAGCCTGTGAGTGTTGAAACATGGCCAATAAAACTATTGAAAATTGAGAGTTCAACGACAGCAAAAGGCAATGAACCAAACCCACACTCTTCTTAATCAAACCAAAAGCCAACACACGCTGTGGTTCTCCAGGAGTTTGAGAATGTAGAATGCTGTAGAATGTGAAGCAGTCACACACACACACACACACACACACACACCTGCTACAGTGAGAGTCCTAGCATCAGAGTTCAGAGCTCCATGCTTGTTCTCCGCCCTACAGTAGTACAGTCCGCTGTCCTCAGGCCTGATGTTAATGATGGTGTAACTCTGCCCTCTTCCTGTCACTAAGGCTACAGCTCCAGTCTTAAACCAGGTGTATGAGTCCGCTGGTGGGTTGGCCTCACTGCTGCAGGTCAGAGTCACTGAACTGCCCTCTACTGGCTCACCAGAGGGACTGACCCACACTGACATGTTTCGGGGAGGATCTGGAAAAGGAGGAACATTTGCTTAAGTTTAAGTTAAAGGTAATTAATCCAATTCATCACTCAGTAAATTTATATTTCTGTTAAAAACATAAAAAAGTTAAAAATAATTATACAGCTATGCATACAAGCCCAGCATTTTAACAACCTCCATTCACTACCAGGGGTGTAGCACTAGGGGGGAAAAGGGCACTAAGTATACAGGGCCTAAGGGTTTGAAGGGGCCACGAAAATCTGGGATTTTTTTTTATATGAAGAGTGGTGGGGCCCTCAAAGCCTGCCTGTGTACAGGGCCCAGAATTTCTAGCTATGACCCTGTTCACCTCATTCAATCCAAGCCATGAAACACAGGTCATTATTATCAATCAACAAATAAAAGCTGCGTGAGACACAGTGCTGCAGAGCACATTGTTTCATTTTTAACTCTTGAAGTATTGAAATAGAGTTTCAGTTTCTAATATGTAATTGATAAAAATAGTTTTGACATAAAGGAATTCACCCATCTCGTGTCATCTTCCTTGATGGTTAGAAACAATGCGGTGCATTCAAAAGCAGAACCACTCTGTCATAATGACTGTGTACAAAATCACTTCACTAGATTTGACCAGGAATACCTCATATGAGAATCACAGCACTGAATACTTACATTGGACATCTAGAAATACGAATGAGGATTTAACCTTCACGTTGTCTTTCAAAGCACAGAAATAGTTTCCAGAGTGTTGCCGGGAAACAGAATTTAAATGAAGTTTGGAGCCCGTCCAATGAAGAGGCTGGTTGTTTTTAAACCAGATGAGCTCTGATTGGCTAAGGAGGCAACTCAGCATGCAGGTGAGTTCCACTGAGTCTCCGTTAATTACTGATCCATTTTCCCTCGATGATGTCACCAAAACATGTAGTTCTAGAGAAAATGAGAAATTTAATTGATTTTCATTATTGGAAATTAAATCTGTGTTCACTGTATTCACAAGGTCACGTGGACAAATCTGTTTAATTGTGCTTTATTTTCCATACAGAATGTAAGGGTGTAGTTAGCAACACAACATATTTTTAAGATGGGACTACCAGGGCAAGGCCAGACGGATAACAGGGTGGGAGGGGAGCTGAAATGCATACATAAAATGCAACATGGTCATGTTCATTTCCATCACCTGCCTCCCAGGGACACAAACCATCATTTTTTGCATGTTTTTTCGAGTGTGAATAATGTGTCTAAAAGTTTATACTAGAAACAATACCACACTGTAACTGGCCTTCCTGCCTTCTGTACTTTTCTACTACTTATTTTCTACTTTGTTACTACATTTTTGTTTTTAAATTGTCTGAAACTTTGGAACGACTCGTCTTTCTTAACAAGAGGGAATGTCTCTTCTTAGGAAATGATTGATTTATTTTATTTTTATTTATTTCGTTTATTTGTAAGGGGCAAGCACAGGGATCATTGACAATTGCAGTTGCACCATCTGGTATACTGTACTTATGTTTCACTTGAAACATTCTCAGACAATGAAAGGAATTAAATTGAAATGCTTTATTAAGTGGTTAGGTGTAGGGATTGTACACTGGTTTTGGGCTTGGAGTCCTAAGGGGGAGAGGAGTGCAGATGTTCTTGTAGGAGAAGAGGACCCCCCTACAGGAAAACACATAATTAGGGAAGGTAGTGATGGGGAGGAGGTGGGATGCCAGAGATGCGAAGCACGATGGTAGCTAGGTACATGGTGTTTATATACTTGTGTGGAGATCGGAACTGATTGTAGGGCGTTGTCTGAGAATGATTCTCCCGAACTTTGTTTTAACAAACTCCATTTATAAGTGAGGCTAATTCCCATTCAGCGTGAGTCAACATCAGTCTTCCAACAGCAGCCTCTTTGCCTCCACAGTCAAATGCAACGGGCTCTGATTAATGACAGGCTGTTGTTAAACTCAGGCTTTTTTCTGCTTAACACATCAGTCATCAGAGAGCTGACTTTAATAAACTGTGAACACAAATCTATGGAAAAATATTCTAATAATGCCTACACAAAATCTTCAGCATCCATATCAAGACATGCAATTCCTTTAGCAACAGTGAACAGTGATAATATCATGGCTGTGCAATGTGTATTTGTAATGGCCACGTGATCTACGGCCTGTATGGTAAATTAAACATTTATTTTGACCTCTTGTTGGAGGCAGGTGTTTTTGTGCTTTAACATGAAGCGCCGCCAGGCTTTTATAAGTGAGAAAGTTTTATTGTGCTTTCTCGGGCGTCACAGATCAAATGACAGATCACAAGAAAGCCACATGGTGAAAAGATAAATCCTCACGTGATCAGCCTGAATAACCTTATTTTGCAAGTTACAGCAATGGTTTTACTGAGCCATTAAATCATACACCCGTTTTCTGAGGAAATGCAGAATCCTCTAGACTGTTAATGATGTTGATCAGGAAAGGGGAATAACTTGTTCACAAGCAATGTTCTGTTTTTTTAAAGGAGAGTGGCCAGGCCACCATCTTCACTTTTTCTATATTTAGACAGTTGGACAGCAGAGAGGGGTGTAGAGGAAGAGAGAGCATAGCGAGGAAACTTGGAGGGGGGTCTCTCAGGAACCATATATGGTTGAGATGGCTGTTCTACTCACTGAGCTATCCAGTCTTACCAAGCAGTATTTCGTTAAAAGAGCAAGCAGAAAATAATGTAACCTTACCAGCAACCATAAGGGAAACTCCCGGCCAGCCGGTCCATTTTGCATCTTGGACAGTTTCGAGTTGGAATGTGTAGGTCCCAGAATCTCTGTGTCTGATGTTGTTTATCGTCAGAGTGCAGTCTTGCTCTGTGCACCTCAGGCACTCTGCTCGGTTTCGGTATTCTGGGGGGATATTTTTGCTCTCACTACTGTAGACATGATGACCATGAGGGCAAAAATGTTGGTCCTGGTTGAAACACCACAACGCCCTTGTTAGCTTTGGCATGAAAAAGAACTCTAATTTTGGGAGGTCATACATGCAGGGAATGGTCACTGTGGAGCCCTCTGTTGTACAGATGTTCTGCTGTGGATACCGAATGGACTGCTGACAAATAATACCTGGAAAACATTTATTCTGTTGGTTATCAGGGTTCATTTATTCAGGAGCTAGACTAAGGCTGGGACACAATAAAACAAAGTCAGTCTCCTTAAGGGCAATATGGAATTCAGTCAAAACTGGGCCTAGGTTATTATATTATTATACAGTTGAAATTGTAATGTATTGCAAATTATGTGTACTTGTTCTTGATACAGTATTAACTCAAACTTATGTCTTGATGTAAAATCTGTTTTAATATACATTGCTTAGGCCTTTGAAAAGACAAAGTTTGTTTGATCCAATCCAAGTCTGAAACGACAACAAACTCAGATGCAGAAGACCGTGATAGATATTACAGTATAATTATGGAAGAGACTGCGAAAAATATTACAGAAACAAAATAATATTCTGAAATGCAAATCATGAAACAGTTCAGAGGAAAGGTGCCTGAATGGAGCAACCATGTTTTTTTCTTGGAGGAGTTTTTAATATATGTTTTTTTTTTTTTTTCTCCCCAGAAATGGTCTGTCAGTAAACCTGTGGCTTAGTTCTATTTCAGTTTTTTTTCCATTTTGTGTTTCCTTGTTTTCCCCTGTCTCTGTGCCATGTGCCTGTTTGCTTCCCTCATGTCTTTGTCCCGTCCCCTTCTGACCACTTGATTGTTTGATTGATTCATTGTTAGTGTCTTTGTTTCACCTGCCCATCAGCTCACCTGTTCCCTGTTTCACCTCGTTAACTGTTGCATTTATATCCCTGGCGTTTCTTTGTTTGTTGTGAGTTTGTCTCTGTTACGTTGTTTCTAATTATGCAACATGCTTTATACCTCTGAGACAAAACAGTTAAAAAAAACCCTGATCACTGCCAGGTGAACTTACCAGGAAGGGTGAGCAGGGTCAGACTCCAGAAGTACAGAGTGTCTCTGAGCCCCATCTCTGCTGCTCCTTTGCTGTTCCTCTGAGCTCCTCCAGTAAAGAGTCAGCACCTCTCTCTCAGTGTCTGAGCACTGCAAACACCCAGCGCTCTCTGAAAGATACTCCAGTGAGGAGCCGCGTCCAGCTGTCTAGTTTGTCATCAAAGAGGAGAAAAAAGGTAGGGACACAGACGGGGAGATTTCTAATTTAGAAGATGAGTGAACAGTTTCATTATGTTTAAACGTTTCCTCCACTACTTCTGTTGTTGCAAAATCGCATTTCATCACTTCAAGGGGTATCACTGGCAGAACAAAACACGTAAATCAAACGGCAAAGCCACGCTTTGATTCCCCGTGAAAATATGCAGTGGAGGAGACTGAGAATGTGACAGTCTTCTGCTACTGAGTAAAACCTCACCATGTTTGTCTGCTCCGTGGTTGACCAGAAAAAGAGGAAAGCCCCTGAGCTGTCCGTACATTCCCACAGAGTTTTAGCTCAATTCATGACTTTCCCTGGTTGCCACATATGTGACAAGAGTGTGACGTTGCATGCAGCGATTACTATGGCAACATCGTCCAGCCTGCTTTATCTCTCTCTCTTCCACTTTCTCCTTTTCACTTTCTGCCTTTCCTCTTTTGTACTTTTACACTTTTCTGTTTTGACCAATTTCATACGACTGCATTTAAAATAGGGTGGAAACACTTTGAAAAAATGACAGTCACCATGGATGGGCCCTACAGCAAACTTATTTGGCCTTGCGGTAAGGGTGCAGATGACAATACATATTACCTGATGTGGTTGCTCAGGGACCCCCTGTATAATGATGCAACAATGGTCTCTATGGTAATGTTTTCACTGAAATGAAGAACCTTGGTAAAAACATTCTTTTCACATAGTTAAAAGGGACTGGGCCTCCCATCCATAAGTGGGTGCTAAGCAGTTACTTATGCAGCTAGTCCCCAGTCTATATTTTCATCACAAGGGTTTGGGACATCCTTGAATTTGGACATGGATGGGCAAATGTGAACAGACTGGTGTAAGCCAGGGGTTGGCAAGTATAAGGCCATCTATTTGAAAATGTCATGATAACTTCTGCTTTTAATTATTTAATTGGGGGAAAACTGTGTAGATGTAATGTTATTCTTAGGTAAGGTATGAGATAACTGCCGCTGGTTTATGCTGCTAATTAGCTAATCGATGCAGTGTAACTGGTTTGAATAAAGACACACATTCACACCTTATCTCCAATCTCAGAGCGGGTGGTGCACCACAAAGCTGGTTTACTGGTTATCCATGTAACTTTACAAAATATTATTTGGTCAGCTTTCCTTTTGAGTTAATCAAACTAGCTCTAGACCTGTTTAAATCGTTCAAATATGCAACAACAGTTAGCAGTTCCAGTTCAGTGCATAGTGACCACTGTATACCACATGTAAGCCACATGTTTATTAGTCATGTGGTTTTGTTGTTTCCAGAACCCACAGAAGCAAAAGAAAGGGTCACTTTCTTTCATCGGCTTGCTGCATGTAGGTCTGAAGAATAAATAAGGAAACTTATGATTGAATGCAGATTCCCTTTGTTGGGTTTCTGTTCCCTTTAGCGGAGATGGAGACACTGAAAGAGACGGCGGCCTATGCTGTATTTAAATGGCCCAGGCTTGTGGTGCGACCACCCAAACAGAACATATTGTCTTCAGTAATCGCTGTCAGGTTTTATTTCAAAATGATGAGGGTTTGATTTCACAAAAGCAAAATGCAACAATTATGCTGCTGCAAAAAGATACACTCCAACTGATATAGATTAAGATAAATCTGGGGTTTCCGAAAATGATGCACTGACTATTCTTTCTGCTGTCTTTTCTATTATTGACCTATGAATCTGGCTGGTCAAAATGGAGTCCGAAGTTTTGTCTGTGATCCTGATCTGAAAAGCTGCTGCTGGTCAGTGATACAGTACTGACTATCAGCGGGAGAGTACTGAGTCGCGCTGTGTAATGATGGCACCCATCAGCACTGACGCAGGTCCTGCTGCATCTACAGACAATGCACATGTGCAGAATGAATAATCTTGTTGAGCATGCAGAACATTAGTTCTTGATCGTGAGAGAGAGGAAAAGTGAGCTAAGAGCTATGATTTGTGTTCCCCCTCACACTTCCTGAGTTCTCTGTGTCAGTCCTCTCTCTCCTGTAGTCACACAGCATCACTGACTCCTGTGAGTCACACAGCTGGATGCGGCTCTTCACTGGAGTATCTTTCAGAGAGCGCTGGGGGTTTGCAGTGCTCAGACACTGAGAGAGAGGTGCTGACTCTTTACTGGAGGAGCTCAGAGGAACAGCAGAGGAGCAGCAGAGATGGGGCTCAGAGACACTCTGTACTTCTGGAGTCTGACCCTGCTCACTGTTACTGGTAAGTTCACCTGGCAGTGGCAGCAGCATCAATTTACATAAAAAGGAAGGCTTCTGTTGAACTGCTGTGATAAATGGTCACTCTTATGGTCACTCGCTGCGCAGACTCACCTCTTGGTCAACATAATCGTGCGCACTGTGTTGGTACTGTAGTGGTTCACAGAAATTGCCACTGAAATTAGGACAGCAGAGTCGTTGGAATTTTCCGACGAGGACTGGAGACTCGACTCTTCAGACGGCATATTGTTACGAACTATTGTTGGGGAATTCTAGGTTTTGGCGATAGATTAAATTATGACGAATATTTTCTTATTGTGAATGTCTTGTTTGCACGCTTGACGTGTGTTTTAGTTTAAATTAGCATTGTTAAGCGAACTGTGGAACTATTGCTCACATTTGAACGTTATTTATTTTGTTATAAGTCTTACACTTTATAAATCGTCTGTGGGCGCCTGATAAACTTGGATATTTCGTGTAAAGTGATGTGACTAAATAGGCTTATTCGGGGTAGTGTGTGCAATTCTGCATCTCCGCAAGGTTTGTCAACCCCATGATTTGGCTCTTCCTTTCTTGGTGACATTGGCAGTCTGATGTTCCAATGTCCCTTGACGCGAATGCGCTTGTATTGAAGGGAAAAAAGGGGATAAACTATTCTTAATCCGATCCATTTTACAATTACGCCTCAGTAGCGTTACCATGTCTGTCCTAAAATGAGCTGAACCGGGCTGGAAGAGTCTTAACTGGCCACAGTCCTAACTTCTTGAAATTGCTTTGTTGACAGTGGAAATGGGGTCGAAGAGGGTTGTGGTTTGTGGAAAACAGTAAGCCACCAGTAGCCAAAAACTAATTGCAGATGCTGCACAATGTGTAAATTTAAAAAAAAAAAAAAAAAAGACCATGTGAAAAGTTAGCCATTGCTGCAGCAAATCTTTTTTTTGTCAAGGAAACAAAAAAAAAAACGGTGCACACAGTAATGTCTGAATTTCTATTTAGTAAATGTGCTGTGTGTGCATATTTTTGTTCCAGTTATCTCACCATTTTTATTTTATGTTTTGAAAATGAGGGAATATGTTCCAAGTTCAATGAGACATTTGACTTCGAATTTTGTTCACCTGTTTTAAAATGTGAATGGGTCTGTCTCAGTGAGCCCTTTTGAGTTTGGCATTTTTCTGCTTGGTTTGAAGGTTTTCGAGGTGCCCGAGGTTTTCCATCTATCTGTGCATTGAGAGGAACCGCTGTGATCATCCCTTGTTCGGATTCCTATCCCGAATCAGAAACCGGACCTCTGGAATTGGGGTCAGTTATCTGGTGCCGTAAGCACAGTGACTGTGATCCCGGCACTTTTCAGGATGTCTGTAAGAATGTGTATAATCGGTTAAGAGTGGTCAGCCCACAGTTCTTGAGCAGAGCAGAGTGTTCTGGGGATCCCCCGGATGCCTGTTTCTTAAATATTACGGACGTCGCAGAGCAGGATGCCGGGATGTATGTTTTTACATTGAATGGCAAAAGAGCTGATTTTAGCCCCTTACCAAAGCTTCTTTACATCACAGGTAAGATTCCTATTTTAACAATATATAAAAACCATCGTGGGCAACAAAATCACTTCTGCTGTTTTTCAGATTTCAAAAGGTTTACACTTTACGAATTCCGAGATGTTTTTCTAAAAGATTTTTTTTTTTTTTTTTTTGCTTTTTTTGTCTCATATCTACATTGCATTTTTCATCATTGTTTAAAACTGAATTGTAGAATTATGAGCAGAGATGACCTCATCAAGACGAACTGAAACAGTAATGGAAGGAGATTCTGTGGATCTAACCTGCACAACTGAGAAGTGCTCTTTCAACCAATCACAGCTCACCTGGCTAAAAAATGGCAAGGTCCTCCCTGGAAAAGACTCCAGACTTGAATTAAACTCTGTTTCCTACCAAGACTCTGGAAGCTACTCCTGCGCTCTGAAAGAAAACCCACACACATCATCCAACAAAATCCTGCTGGACATTCAATGTGAGTTGCATTTTTCTTACTATTAAATATCACAGCAAATGTTTGAAGTTAAATTTTCAGTAGTGTCAAAGCTGTCTATATGTGCCGGAGAGAACTTTGGCCTGAGTCAGTCAAATAATTTAAAAATATAATCAAATGTGTCTAGTGCATACACCTGTTGTATTCAGCACTTGCAAAATACAGTAACCCTGCATATTATTACCATGAATTCTGTTCTTCATAAGAGAGGATAGGTCTTATATGTTAAATATCAAAACTTGAGGTGCATAGGGTTAACCGTTTGTTATCCAAATGTGAATTGTGATTATTTCTACCATTCTTTTCCGTAGAAATATGCATGTCTGTCTAAAGGTTGAAGGTTGATTGTATCTCAGTCAACTGAAATTGTAATTTAAGTAAATGTCCTTCCTTTTCCAGATCCCCCCCGAAACATGTGTTACGAGCGGGCATAAGAGGCCAGCTGTGAGCCCACCGCAACTATAGGCCTTCGTTTGGTAGGGGTAAACCTCCCATGCCACGCCCTAACATTCCCTGCACACCTCTCCTGGACCCCAGAAAGATATGCCCCAGAGTTTTATCCTGGACTTGAGATGGCAGCCAACAAAGTCAAAGGTGCTTACCAAGTCCAGGTGCCACAAACCCCTCAGGAGGTATCTCTCGGGTCCCCGGCCAACTCCAGCATGCAGCCTTCCACTTTAACGGGCCAGCTCAGTCTGTGGTTTTCCTTTGTTCAAAGTTTTGGTTTTTTCCTAAAAGTTAGCTGCAGTCTCTCTTCCACCGTTGGTCTCCAGGTGGTGGCATAGAAATACCAGCGCTCTCTGTTCTCAGGTCTTTTCTTCTTTCTGCTTCTCCTCGAGACGACCATCTTCCACCAACTTTATACCTGCTGGCACTCAATCACTCCGCCCCCTTCCCATGAGACCCAACCAAACACTTAAAGGGACAGGTGCACCTTTGCATGACTCCATCTCAAGCCCAAGGATAACTACCATCACCAAAATATTCTGCAGCTAACTACTAAATAATTATTTATCTTTAATTATAGCAAATTTTAAAACACACTTAATACAGGACTTAAGGAGGCAACCCTACATGTGCACACGGGATCCAGAGCGGCGACTATGGCCGTAACACATGTCAGTGTGGGTCAACCCCTCTGGTGAGCCAGTGGAGGGCAGTTCAGTGACTCTGACCTGCAGCAGTGAGGCCAACCCACCAGCAGACTCATACACCTGGTTTAAGATTGGAGCTGTAGCCTTAGAGACAGGAAGAAGGCAGAATTACACCATCACTAACATCAGGCCTGAGGACAGCGGACTGTACCACTGTAGAGCGGAGAACAAACATGGAGCTCTGACCTCTGACACTAGGACTCTCACTGTAGCAGGTGTGTGTGTGTGTGTGTGTGTGTGTGTGTGACTGCTTCACATTCTATGGCAGAGCTTCTCATAGTGTGACATAGAGAACCATGTGTGTGCTGGTTTTCATTACACCAAACCAATTATCAAGTAAGGTTTTTGAAAACCTTTCTCCTGCTTTGTTCCCTTTAGACTACCACAGTGCATGTCCTCAATAATACGCGCTACGGAGGTAGGTGAAAGAAGGGCACATCGTGCTCCCTATGCTAAACCAAACCTGGACTGTATTACACAGATTTTAGGTCTAACAATAAAAGTTTGATTGAGAATGACTTACAGCTCTTTACAACGTTGTGGCTACAATTATGGTTTTAATGAAAACCTGCTAACACATTGAAACACCCCTGGTTTACAGTCCTGTTGAAAGCTCATTACACTAAAGATGAACAAAAAACATTTTCTTAAATGCTTTTGTGCTCTTATCTTTTTTTTGTCAGGAAAAGTGAATGCATTTCTTATAGTAACTGGGATACTTCTGCCTGTCATTGTTGCTGTTACTGTGATTATAATTTATGTGAAAAGGTGAGTTTTTTTTAACTCTTTGTTTCTAATGGTCACTTTTATATATCAGATTTCCTAACAAATGTGTTGTTGGGTATGAGCCATAACCCTGATAAATGTGTGGAATTAAGTCTTTACTTCCTAATAAGCTTCATATGTGCAGTAAGTGTATCTGCTTCATCTGCTTCTCTTTTCAGGAGAAAAGCCACACAGAGAGGAGAGAGGACACAGGTAATGCACCTGTCCCCAAATGTCACCTTCTCCTGCTGTGCTGTCCTCACACAGACTGCTCTAACCACAGCCTAACCTCACTGTTATGGTGCTTTATTTTATAATGCATAATGTTTCACACCATCCGTCTCCACAGGCCGGACACCCTGACCCCCACAATGACTTGTACGCAGATCTAGACTTGCAGAACATGTCTCCTGATTACAACACACTCCAGGTGAGTCATCCTGTAACTCCCTAAAACATTCTCAGCTCAAATAAAGAACAGTAGATCTCTGTATATTGGCCCTTTTGGCCCAGTGTGTTCTACAGTGTTTAGTGTGTCCTGCTGCTTCTCTTTCAGAGTGTGGGAGATGCAGACAAGCCCTCTACCTGGCAGGACAACTCAACCCGTGGAGTGTATGAGGCCATAAATTGAGGACGATTTGAGAGAGAGAAACCTGACTGGGTTTGGGATATGGAGATTCACCAAGAGTTCAGTCAATCACTGAGTCAAACTGTAATGTAAAATCATACTCAACTTGTATATAATGCTACTGTGAGATTGTGTATTTGCATAATGTGTCTATGACCTCACAGGAGGGGCGTGTCCAGGGCACTGTTTCAGTTTGCAGAGAATGGTTATCTGTAGCAGGACTGCTGCTGTTTGTCACTGATCCGTGCTGATATTTACTGCCATGTCAAGGTGCCTGTGTACATTCAGGTCTTGTGTTTTTACCTTATTTTTGTAATGGAAATTAAGATTATTTTCTGATGTCTGAGAATTTTTAAGGGTTTTCTGTTTTTGCTTTACCCCGTGTTTATTTTGTCTTTGATATATTTGTGGTGTGTAAGGATCCAAACACAGTTTCAATTTAAAACAGTTTATTTCAATAAAAAAAGGGAAACGGACAACTGTTTGTCATGAAGAATTGTCATATTTTTACAATCGCACCCATTCTCCCCACTGTATCTGTATGTAATAATTGAACTAAAGGTGTAATTTAACACTGCATACATGGCACTATGTTACAAAGACAGTAAAAACCTCAAAATGACAATTTTGTGAACTTGGATAAAAAGTAATAGCAAAGTTCAGTCACTGCCATTTAAATGTTCAAAATCAACAACTGCAATCAGAATGTGTAGTTTTAGGCAATTTTGTTAGTGATTTAATACTCATAACGAAATTCGGTGCACTATTTAAAAATGTATCTAAATCAGTTTCGGAATTCACGCATGTCAAGTGTGTCTCTGTACTATCAGAAATGGTAGCTTTGATGGTTTTACCACAGCAAGTAGCCTGGATGAACAGGAAACTTTTGGGCAGCACATTGGGACTAGAGTACTACTATTCCCAGTATTCATAGCGACAGACTAACTCTATGACATCATTATCTCAGTCTCTTTGCTTTCGGACTGGCTTTGTGTGTACTGCGTCGCAAAGAAGAGGTTTAGACGGAAGAAAGGAAGGTAGGTGCTATCTAGATAAGTATACGTGCATCATAATACGCGTATACCGGGCTGTCATGCTGGAGATTGTAAGATTGTGAAATCAGAATCAGAAAATGTCGTTTAACACGTCAAATTAAATGTTAGCCTGTCCACAATAAACAGGAATAGTTGGCTAATAAAAGCAAGATGTGCAAAATCCTGGATACCCCAGTGTAGTTAACGTTACAATCTACACGAAATGCATAAGGAGCAGCTAGCTTCTTACGTCAGGGTCATTTTAACACAATCACTTCCTTTTCTTACAGTAGTGAGCTGGATCTGTCAGGGTTTTTCGAGTGAAAGTAAGCGAGCCAGCTAGAGGATGGATGCTTCGTCCTTTGTGTCTGTCTTTGAATTATCATACAATGGGAACTGGCAATGTGTCTTTGGCTGCTATGATTCTTTTGTTGGTACACTGGTAGAACATTTTAAGATTCTGAAAAAATATAATTCAGTTGGGATGTGGTTCCCCTGCTGAACCGTGATGCGAATCAGGGAAAGATGCTACTGAATGTACACCGCCCTAGGC
This sequence comes from Albula glossodonta, assembly GCA_019788955.1. Classification (NCBI taxonomy): domain Eukaryota; kingdom Metazoa; phylum Chordata; class Actinopteri; order Albuliformes; family Albulidae; genus Albula; species Albula glossodonta. The sequence goes on from JAFBMS010000144.1 coordinate 226,044, forward strand.
TATTCTCTCAAGTCCAACACAGTTTAATGAACGAAACTGTGATTTCCCTAAAATTGGATTAACAGATTTTTTTTAGTATACATCAATTCAGTGCGTACACTGAGTCAGAAGCAATATGTCGTGTACCGTAGTCCACTGTTGGATGGATCACTTTGCCTGTTATCGTAAGGGTGCTGTCATTTGTAGCCTTAAATGATCAATCGCCAGTATCTTATATTTCAACACAAGTTGTATGCGGCAGGTATAGTTTGGGATGGGGTATCATTGGCCTTGAATGCTCTTAGAAAAGTCACAACAGGCGAACATAAAGAGACTTTATTTATTCCCAGCAACCACAGATGTCAGAAATAAGGGAAATGCATGCAGGGTTCAGCAGAGTTAACGTGATCCCGAGGATTTACTTAGAGTACTGTCTATGCAGTGTATACCTTTGATCAGAATAGAGAGTAACTAAGTAACAAATAATCACCGATACCCTGATTGGATTCCATGTGAATACAACGTTTGTGATCACTGAGTTGTCTTGCTTGTCTTCAGTGACTCATCAATGGTCCCTATAGAATATCACGTCCTTCAGCTTCTAGCTATGATGAAGTTGACAGTTCACATCCGTGGGCAGTAGTGAGGGTGAAATAAAGTCATCCTCACAAATGAATATAAGTTATTTACCAAGGAGATGATTTGTGCTTCCTTTTGTGATTCATTTTAGGTATGAAGAACTATGTTTTCCATTCATGTCTACAAAATGAATGACCTATACACAGTTATGTTAGTCTTTGATTAACATAGCCCAAGACTGTGGGACACATAAGTACATTCTTGATACATGACCTTGTAGCAATAGTCTCTGTTGCAGGGTTTGGTCAACCCTAGTCCTGGAGAGCTGCAAACTATGCTGGCTTTTGTTCTTTCTCAGAGCCTCATCACTAATTTAAACCTGTTGATTGCACTTTTAAACTTACCTCATCTGGTTTGTTGGCTAGGGAATGATTGCTGATCATGAGGTGAAAACAAAACCCAGAGCATCCTGTGGTTCTCCAGGACTAGGGTTGGCCACCCTTGGTCTAGAATATGCCAAAACCTCCGCAATATCTTGCCCTCACAGTTCTGGCATGCTAACCGAGATAGAATGTGTCGACCGTCATCACAGTGTAAAGCCGTACTTGCAGTGACTATCAGGTCACTAAAATGATATTCACTGTTTTTTGTTTTCTTTTGTGTGTGTCGTTTCACATGTTTCTGTGATTTTGTTTTTCTAATGCACTTATTATATAAAGCACAGGTGTCAGGAGTCACTCCTGCGGGCCTCTGGTTCTGCTGGTTTGTGGCTTGTTTCAGTAGTTAATGGTCTCATGTAAATCACAGATTGGCTAATGCCTGCATGCACAAAGTTTGCAAGCCCTGAAATGAATGCTTCCAATGAAGGAAACCACAAAAATTGCATAAACTGTATGCCCTGGCCCTGCAGAGCTAGAGTATGACAACCCAGCTGTAAGTTTAAAACGTCTTTGCTATCATCTTCATTGGAATCCTCCTGTCCCCCCCCCCCCCCCCCCCAAAGGGAGTTGTGGCTGGAGCCAGGAGCCATGGAAACCATAACCAGGCCAACAGAGGAGCAGATGTCCGCCGAGGGAGGTGTCACCATGGCAAAAGAAGAAGAACTTGGCTCTCCAAAAGACCATGCACCCAACCCACCACCTGATCGGCCAACAGTGGAGGCTAAGGTGGTCCAGAGTGTCAGAAAGGACATCCCGCCTAAGAAGGACAGACTGGAGCCGCTGAAGATAGACATGAGCAAGCACTTCCTGTTGCCACCCACCTGTAAATGTTACATCACTTCCTCCATTAGGTTGCTGCTCTGTTAGGCCTCTATTCTTAAATCTGAACATTTGCATTGTCTCAGCTGTTTTGTTACAGCCCATAATTAATGCAATTCTCTAATTACAATGTTTGTTTCATTCCCTCATAACTTGCAGAAATGCAATGAATGCATTTTGTGAAATTTTAGGTATGTTGTAGTGAAGTGGTGTACCTGTTGTCTGAAGTTGGTTAATTCCTGTCTGTTGGGCCGATGGCGCCTCTAAGGTAAAAAATGTGAATGACCTACTGGATTTGTGCTCTGTTCATGTTCTTGCTGTTCCTGGATTAGTGAGGGTCTGATTTATGTCTCTTGTGCTAATAGCACCTTCCACTTTGCTTTTCGCAATCTTGATTGTTTGTCTGTTGCTCTCCCTCCAGCCGCCCAGCTGTCCCTGCAGTGCCTTGACTGTCACATCATTTTCAGCGACCACAAGAGCAAAGAGCGCCACCTCAAGCAGAGCCACCCGGCCGAGTATGAGCAATGCATGCTGGGGGATGCCCTCTTCGCCTGCTACGTCTGCGACCGCCACTTCACCTGTTCCAGCGAGCTGATGGCCCACCAGCGCACCCATACCGAGAAACAGCCCTTCAAGTGCCCCATCTGCGGGGAGGCCTTCCGCCGGTCCTCCGAGCTGACCGTCCACAAGAAGGTCCACTTCGGCCAGCATGGCTACACCTGCTCAGACTGCGGGAAACCCTGCAAGACCCTGACTCTGCTCAAGTACCACCGGCGCACGCACACCGGGGAGAGGCCATACGTCTGCAAGGACTGCGGCAAGAGGTTCAGCATGTCCAAGGCCCTTCAGAAGCACATTCTCACCCACACGCAGGAAGAGACGGAGGGGACTGGCGCTGGGGGGGCCGCGACGCTGACCCCCGCCGGAGACGCCGCGCACGTCAAGAGGTTCGACGCTGGCTCGCCAGGTGAGTCTTATGGCCTTTACCCGTATGTTCTGTGTCGCTGTGTCCAAAGGTAGTGTTTCCAGATTGTTGCAATCAGGGTAGGTAATATTAGTAAATGTTCCCCCCTCATAATCAATTGTTTTTACATTGTTTTTTCTTTTCGCCGTGAACAATGGCGAATATTAACTAACAGTGTGATGAGGTTGTGTGCAGTGGAAAAAAAATGAATCTCAAAGGGGAAGACACAAAGAAAACAAATACATTATCAACAGTACAATAATAATAATAATGCTCTAACTAAGAATGCTCTGTTTCTAATCACTCATCAATAACTGTTACACCACACACATTAAGTTTGTTATTAGCATAGTGTTATGCCGATTCGGCTACAGGTACGTGTTCAGGGTAGCGAAATGTTACACTCTGCAAAGTATTGAAAAAGATCATTCCTAACCAAATCACATGTAATGTACAGAACCCAGAGTTTTTTACATGTTTACAATTCCAACAGTCCTGTTGTCCTGATTCTACACTTTTTCCAGCTCCCAAATCTGTGATTGTCTCAGTAGACACCTCTGCAGTTATTTTTAAAAATCTACAGAACAGGATGAAACAGCTTTCAGAAGCTGTCTCAGAGAGGATAATATTATTGCATGTGAAAATGAGAGCTGCCAGATGCTTCAGGCACACAGACATCTTCAGCAGCTCTTTTTTAAACTGAGAACTTTCACAAAAAATGGTACATGTAGATCTGAAGGTTATTTTGACCTTTTTTGTCATTTGAGAAAAGTGCTCATACAGCAAGCATCTTTTTATACATTATATATATAGGTCATAGGTCATGTCAGTTTTATGAAATCCACTTGTGCAGTTGGGTTGCATATAAACCACTCTGTGTAACGGTGTCCACTAAAAGCCTCACTGTAAATATATACATAAATAACTGTGAACTGTGAGTCTTGTGCCTGTCCTTTTGGTCTATTTAATCCTAACTTTCAGTTCACCTTCATTCATTTTTACTAAAAAACCTGGCTAATGTATCTCTAACGCATACATGAAACCCACAAACTTGGAAAAGCACTGCACAAATGAACTTGAATTGCACTAAACCACCGGTTTGTTGTATGTTTGAATTACCTGTACAGGTAAACCTGCCATGACCTTCTCATGCTCCTTGTGTGAGGGGGTCTTCAAGACTGCAAAGACACGGCTGCAGCATATGAAGTTGAAGCATTCGCCAGGCCGAGAGATGGCACGGGACGGTGTCGCTGGAAATAAGGATGGTCCGAATGCAGGTCGGCCAGTGGAACAAGGGTTGACTCGGCTGCCTGCGCAGGCCTCGCTGCACGCACAGGTGTTTGTTCAAGGGCAGATGCTGCAGCAGATCGAAACACTTGGACAGGAGCAAATGCAGGAGTTGATTTCCACACTTGGTCAAGAGTCCTTAAAAGACACAGTGCAGCTGATGGGTCACCAACTTCTGCAGGTGCAGATGGAAACAAGTGGACAGGAACTGGCAGCGGGGCAGACAAAGGAAATGGAATGGACACAAGGACAGATTGACACATTGGGTCTAGAGCAGACACAAATACAGACTGATACATCAGGTCTGGAACAATCACATGGACATATTGTAACGCTAGGTCTAGAACAAACAGAGGAACAAACTGTAACGTTGGTTCTAGAACAAACCCAGACCCCAACTGAAACATTTATTCTAGAACAAACACAGGCCCCAACTGACACATTGGTACTAGAACAAACACAGACAGCGACTGAAACCATGGGAGCACAGCAAATACAGAAGAAAATTGAAATATTGCAAGCGGAACAGACACAGGGACAGATGGGATCTTTGGAACTAGACCCGACACAGGTGCAGATGAGCACAGTGGTCCTCAAGCAAACACAGGAGAACGTAGAGCTGATGCAGCTGGAGCATTCTGAACAACTGAGGATGGTAGAAACAGGACAGGCACATTTACAAGTAGACACTTTGGAAGTTGGACAGACGAATCCAATGATGGAAGCAGTGGTGCAGTCAGAGCTGGGACAAGTAGCAGTGGAAACGCTGGAGTTAGAGCTGACGCAGGTGCAAGAGGAAATGGTGGAGTTACAACTGACAGAGGTACAGGTGGATACTACTGGATTAGATATGACACAGGTGCAGGTGGAGACAACAGAGTTAGGTCTAACACAGGTGCAAATGGACACCTCAGAGCTGCATCTGCAACAGGTACAGTTGGAAACAGCAGAATTAGCACTGACCCAGGTACCAGTAGAAATTACAGAATTGGAGCAGCCCCAGCGACAGGGAAGTGAACAAGTGACACAGTCTCTAAATGAGAGCAAAGGAGAAGGTGAAACCCTGCAAAAAATGCAGGCAGAAACATTGGATGGAGAAAACTGTCGACAACTTGAACCTACACAGGAATTATCAGAAAACACTCCTGGACAAGAGGAAACCTCAAAGCCTCCACCTCAGACACTGCAGAGGGCACAATCGCCATGTCTGCCTGTGGTATCTGCGACTGAAGAACAGGAAATACAGCAGCAAACCGTGCAATCACAATGTTTACCGAAACAGTTGGTCAATGCACAGATACCACCATCACAGGAGGATCACCTTGCTGTGGATACTGTGACACGAGAATTTGCGAAAGCAGGTCAACAAACACAATCAAGGAAAATGGCTCCGCAGGGGAAGTCAGCTAAGCGTTCCCTGTCACTTGAGACTGAGAGAGAATTCCCTGGACATGAACATCAGGAGAAAGAGCCAACACAAACCTGTGAGACTCAGTCAAAAGCCAAAATCGCAAAACGGTCACGGTCAAAGAAGGACCGCCTCATTGTGCGGTTTGTGGCTGCAGAAAAAGTAAAACAGTCCCCGAAACAGAAGCCAGTGCAGGGGCATCAAGCCTGTATAAAAGACAGCCAGGGCCACAAGAAACAAAGAATGCAGGTTGCGCTACCATCAGTGCAGAAGACACAGTTGCAGAAAAGAGGTGTGAAAGAAAAAAAGACAAAAAAGAAAGAAAAATCTGAAAAAACGGATAAGACCCAGGCTTTACTGCAGGAGAAGATGGCACCTCAGCAAGTTCAACAAATAACTGAAGAGAAAGAGCAAAAGCAACAGGCACAGCTTAAAAAAAAGAAAGCTCAGCTGCAGAAAGGAGTGCCGGGTCAGAAACAGCCTGCACAAAAGGAAGCGCAGGTGGCACTACAGGTGCGGAAACAGAAGAAGCAAATATCAGAGAAGGCACAGCTGAGGAAAAAGGAAGAGCTAATGCCGCCTGAAAAGAAGCGGAAGAAAAGGCAAGAGAAACTGCAGGAAAAGAATAAGCAAAGTAACGTTGTGGACGACAACGGACGTAACCAAGTAAAGCAGCAGTCTCTGTTGCTCCTGAAAGGACACAAACAGCCTCAGTTGAAGGTTTACAAACTGGATCCCAGTAAGACTCAACAGCCGCCGCTGGCAGTTGTGCCCTGCCAGTCTCAAACTGGCAAACCCCAGCAAGAACCTCAGCCCTCCACCGTTCAGGTTCAGAAGCATCCAAAACCCCAAAAAACTACTCTACAGCAGAAGAAAAAGCCAAAACCCAAACAGCAAAAGCAATCAAAAACCAAACCGAAAAGAAAGCAGCAGCAGTCTTTATTGCTTCCATCTATTCCTCTCCTTATTCCTTCTCCTGCAATATCCCCCCTTCAGGTGAAGCCCGTGACCCGGAAGCGCAAAGCTGCTGTCAGCTGTGGAGCGGGAATGGGGTCCCCACAAGCTCGACGGGCTCTTTCCTGTGAAGATTGTGGAGGGAGATTCTCCGAGGTTTTAGCCTTAGAGGAGCACAAGACAGCTGCTCATTCCTTGGGAATCAGGCCTGGGAAGGGTCGATCGGATGGCAGTGTTTGTCAGGATACTTTGAGGACAGATGGGGAAACTCCATTTGGCCAGAGCAGAAAAAGGACATCCGAAGAAATTCCAGACCAAGGACAACACTTAACAAGTTTGCGTGAACTTGGAGTGGAGGAAACCCCAACTCTGCCAGACTCAGGAGTGGATGCCTCACAAAATCATAAAGGGGAAGGGGCCAAGGTCGTAGGCGTAGCTGCTTTGGGTGGAGAACTGAGCCTTACAATGGATCTAATGCAGACACCCAAAGGTATTCTGGGAAACACAATGCACCCCGATAATTTTGGGATGCAGGTCACTACGGATTGGGATATGGAGGCAGAGATGGGGGAAATCGGACTAGGAGACAGGGTAGAGCGTGTATCTTTCCCTGCCCTGAACCCTTCCCCATCCTTGACCCTTCCCTCCACTTGCTTGGAAGGTGACGAAGGTAAAGAAGCAGGAATGGTCAATGGAGAGGTCGTCATGGAGACCATACCAAATTCTACCTCGGGCTCAGGTGTGACTGTGATTGGATGTTCACGGGGGGGAAAGATCCAGCCGCCAAGGGAGGAGTGTAATGACACCGTGAAGTCCTCAAAGGATTGCATGGAAGAGACAGGCAAAGGAGGAGCTCTGAGTGGTGTCCTGCATGCAAACGGGTGCACAACGCTGGATGCAGCTCCGTCATCTCCCAGTTCCTTCAGTGGACGTTCTCCAAACCTTTGTAAATCTGGCCCTAGAAGTGCAACTACGGATACCCAAAACCACAACCATCTGATTCAACCCTCAGCCACAGCCCAACTGCAAAACCGCCTGGAATTGGAGACCACTAAAAAAGAGCAACAAGTGGAGGGGAGGGAAATCGAAGAGAAAAATAAGGGCGAACAAGAGACCGCCAGTGGCATCCAAGATATTACCTCTGGTCAGAAACCCCAAGGTGTTACGGAGGAGGAGATCAAAGAGGAGCTGCTTCTTGAGGTTGACATAGTCACTGTTGGAGACCAAAGTGTGGAGGACAACACCTCATCCCAGGAGAGTGGCCATTTGTTGGACAACCCACCACAGGCCTCCCACACGGCTAATTGCCAATTAGAAATGGCCCGGTCAAACCAGCGTAAAACCTTGTACATGATGCAAACCAAGAATCATGACACAGAAACAAATGCCAGTGTAAGAACGATGACTTCAGATGCACATGTGAGCACCGTTTCCATGGATTGCTCTGAGATCAAGCAGGAAGAGGAGGAGGTGGAGTTGGGAAGGAGGGAAGGAGAGAGGAGGAGGGTGGAGAGGGACAATGTAGAGAGGAGCTGCAGGAGAAGGTGGAGGGTCCAGAGTGTAGGCAGGAGAAGGGCAGTGCAGGGACCAGAACTTGAGGCGGAGTCTGATGGTTGCCAGGTGATCTATCAGCTGCATTCGCTCACAGAAAATCCTTCAATCAAGGAAGAGGAAGGGGCAGAGATATTCCAGCGGTCCAAGTCCCCTCCTTTCAAAGGCCAGCTCCAACAGGTGGGCACAGAGGCCAGGCGTACACAGGAGGAGGTTGTCATGGGGACGGACATCCCAGAGTGCTGCCTCCCCGCATCCCTGGAGGAGTCGTCTGACGAGCAGATCGTCTTCGAGTTGGAGTCCGTCACCACAAGCGTGGAGGTGTTGAAAACGGAGGAGGGGATGGAAACGGAGGGAGAGGAGGGAGAGCCAAGACGGAGGGACGGAGGCAACTGTAACTCTCCGTCCATCCTGCTCGAGAGGTTTCTCACTGGAAGCGAGAGGGGTGAAGGAAACATACAGCAGTGCCATAGAAATAACACACAGGTGAGTGTTCTGATTATCTCATTACTATAGACGTATATCCATATCCTTTTGCATCAGTGTTTGAAATTAAAAGGGAAAAATGTTAATGGTACTTCCAACAAGCTATATCTTGCTCAGTGTTTCTGGGCAACTGAGGTTCAACATGTGTGTTGTTACGTTTTTAATATACAAGAAAGTAACTATTTATTTTATGTCATTTATTTGGTGTAATTATGGTATTGTCTCGATGTTAAAATTTGCAGATTTATTTTGAATGACAATGGCAAGATGAATCATAATTGTCTTGCTGCATATCTCAGCACAATGATTTAGCAGCCTTTCATGACACCCTGTCATCACCCTTTTGCTTTCAGTTTTGATCTCTACTAGACCACTACATTCATGTTTAAGTGGATACATTTTTAGGCTGGATCCTTGTCTATTGTACCAGAGTATTTATGACCCTTTTACCTGAGCAGGTGCATCGTGCGTCCTTGGGATTCAATCTGGAAGCAAGTTCCCAAGTTGGCAGAAGTAGCGTGACGCTAATGCGGGCCGTGACTGGGCAGGTGATTAAGATGGAGGACTACTCTGCGAGATTGATTCCCTGCCTGAATGGTCCATCCTCCATACCTGCCAGGGAGAGGGGAACGTCGGTCAGACAGGTAGAGCCCAGCGACCAGCAACAGGGAGCTGTTCAGATGTTTTTAGTCAAGGAGGAGGATCCTCTGGTTTTGGACGAACCCCAAGCTTTCCCAGGACATGGGCATTCGGAGATAACAGAAGAGGGCATGAGGGCTGAGGGCAGTATATGTCTTGGTAAGTCTGCTATAATTTACTCATTGCTATGGACATTTTAGTGTGAGGTAAACCAACATTAGTCCTTAGTTTTGATTTCATGACGAGTAAAAGTATGTTCATTTTGGTGATCATGGGACTCCCCAAAACTGTTTGTGGAAAACATAAATTAATCTGTGAGCAATTTTAAGGGCAGAGAGTGGCTCAAATCATTGGAGACCACTGGTAACAAAATTTGTATATAGGATTCCTGTGGAGTTTGTTCAAAATTTGAAATTCTTAAATTTTGCATACAGATGATTGATAAAACATGTATACAATTGAATAAAAGCAAAAATCTCCCACAAAATGGGATATGTGTGGTGGTTTACTGTCGTACAACCGCAAAGCCAGCCTGTGTGGTTTCATTCTTTACGTGAAGAATTCCCTTTGCCTGTCTCAGAACCTGATGGAGTGCCACTGGGAGACAGGGAAAGCAGAGATCTGGGGAGGGAGGCAGCGGCCAGCGTTTCCCCGCTGGTGCTCGATGTCGGCATTCCCGGCTGTGGTCAGTGCCTGTTCTTCCGGGTGAAGGAGGAGGAGAGGGAGGTGGCACTGGATCCCCCAGAGAGAGAGCACAGTCTCCCAGTCCTGTTGGTGTCTGGAGCATCGGGACTGGACCCTCAGCCGGACCCAAGCCAAACAGATGCGGAGGTGCCCCTGGTGGCCGAGCTCAACCCCGGCTCGTTCCCGGACAGCGGTGGCATCTGTACGGAATCCGTTCCCCCTGTCAAAGAGCGTAAACGGCCCATCGCCCGATCATGCTCATTCCTTCTGTGCATCGCAGTGCAGCCGGAGCAGTAGCTTTAACCGCTTTATTAAACATCTCAGAGTACTGTTTGAAACATAACTCTCTGTGTGATTTTAAATTTAAAATGAATGCATTGTTGTGCTTAACAGTGGCAGGTATTGTAGACAACACAGCCAGTGTGGATGTGCTATGCATTAAATATCCAACAATTATATTTCAAAGTGCGGAGATTAATTTTACAAATGGTGGGGTGCAAGTAAAGCAGTAAAGCGGTAAATGTCCTGTTTGTATTGAGCTGTCATGAAAATAAGGTTTAGAGGATGTTAGCTGTTAGGACTACATATGTTTTTTGGTATGTTAGCCTTTAGCTCTGTGTGTTTGTTGTGGTATGTTAGCTGTTAGCGCTGTGTAAGTGTTGTAGTATGTTAGTTGTCAGCACTGTGTGATTGTTGTTGTATGCTAGCTGTTAGCACTGTGTTAGTGTTGTAGAATATTAGCTGTTAACCTGATTAGCTGTTAACTCTTTGCTGTCTCTGTTCTTATTTTACCTGCAGGGGTTTCTGTATCCCCAGGCTGTGGGCCAGAGGATGGTGTTGCAGAAATTGAGGAATGTGAGCAGGATGGAGAGAGGCAGTCAGGGACACAACAGAATATGTATGTCTGCACTGGGCAAGGTAAATATCACCTGCAGTTTTCATGGACCTATTCTTCATCTGATTTCAGCAACTCGCTCAGTTCTCTTTCAGCTGTGAATCTAAGCAAATGGCACACTGAGGACCATGAACATTATGCACTTGCTAATCCACACCAACAATTTACACACCGCAACAATTTTTAAAAAACATTTCTTAACTTGAAACTAACCTAATGCTTATCATTCCTCCTTGTCAGGTGACCTGAACACAGAACAGCAGAGCACTGAAGAGCTTCTAGAATTCCTCCGGCAGAATCCTGACACGGAACCATCGGAAAGTTCTGATTCTGAGCCTGAGGGAGAAGCCTGTGCCATGGCATGTTACCTTGACAACAGGAGCGGCGGTCACATCAGCACAAATGAAAACCGCAGGAAAAAACAAGATTGTTCAAGATTTAGGTCAGTCTACCAGTTACAATTTTTATCTTCCTTGCTGCTCCATAGCAGCTGTTATTACTCCACACTGCAAAAAATGAAATTTTAGCGAGCCAAAACAAAAGTTTAAATAGACAAGAGATTTCATTTTTGATTTAATTGACTGTCCTAGAAATTGCTTCAATCCATGGGCAGACATTTTGAGCTTGATTCAAGCAAAGTCATCTGCCAATGACTTGATTCAAGCTCAATGACCTGTTCATTCTAAGTTTATGAAAGTAAATTTAGCACTTTCTAATACTTCAATACTTGCACCCCACCATTTGTCAAGTTAAGCTCTGCGATTCTAAATATAATTGTCGGATATTTAATTCATAGCACATCCACACAACAAACAACACACGTTTAACCATTTCAATACAGGCTGCTTTCCGTTCTGAGAACAGCTGTTGCAAAACCTGCACTTTAGAAGAGTAATCTCACATCATCTGTGATTAAAAAATAAAAAACTTGAGACCCACATCTAGTTTCCTGTTTTTAAGTAAGGTGTATGTGTTTTTTTTAAAGCAGATGAATGACTCTTGATAAAAAAAATTTTAGAACACAGTTCTGTTTCTCCACCTTGCTTGATGAAACAAGCCTTACCAACTTAAAAACTTTTGAGTGTCAGCATTTTCTGAAATTTAGTAAAGAAAGGTTTGGGTCTAAAATACAAAAGGAAAATTTACGCAGGAAACCGGGATGACTGGTTTCAAGTAGTAAATCTCATTTCAAAAATGTGAGAGTCAATACGGCACCCTTAATTACCCTTTTTAAGAGCAAGCTGTGTGTCTCTTTTAAACGACACATATGTATTGTATGTTCTGACTGTGTAAAACTTTTGGTTAAAGTCATTGTATGAAATTGTACTATACAACTAAAATATGCATTCTTCTTCTTCTTCTTCTTCTTATTATTATTATTATATTAAAGGGAGATTTGTCATATAAGCATTTTTGGCATTACAAGGAGATCTCAGGGACAAAAATGTCCCAGAAAACAGCCAAGAAAATAAATTAAGTAAAATTAAAGTAAAAAATAAGATTAAAAATAAATGAAGCTCTTCCTTGAACATTATTTGTCCTCTTCCTCTCTCAGTCAATCCCAGGGGCGTCCAGGTGGCTGTGTGACTCAGGAGAGTGGGGGAGCAGGGGGGAAAGAGGGACGCACCCCATTTGAATATTTCGCCCAGTATCTGGACTGGAAAACCTGGGAGGAAATCGCACGTTGCACCCCCGCCTCGTCCAACACACCCAGCTCAGTCTCAGCCAAAGAGGTGGCCCAATTCGTGGGGATCCATATTGCCATGGGAACACTGAAGGTTAGTAACTAATCTCAATCTGCCAATAGACCATGCCCGTTCCACCTCTGGAGAACATGTTTATTGGTGCCTTCAGATTTCTGAATATGGATGTGGTTGGCCTAGGAAAAAAAAGGTTGAATGTGTGCCCACATTTATCATACAAATGAACCAGTACAGAATGTGATTATTCAGAGGTAGTGAATTACCATTAGTTCATCTGCAATTAACACTCCATACATTAGGTGGCAGTATGCCAGAATGGAGACATCAGTTTGTCAGGTTCATAGTGAAGGGGCCTGTGGGGCAGCTCCCCTTAGTGGATTACGTATGAGAAGTAATTAGAAAAATGCCGGTCGTTCCCCAAGCATATCCCCTCAACTCTTCTTCTCCTCTCTCACCCAATTTAGTTCCCTGATAAGAAGCTATACTGGCAGGACCTCACCAGAGTGCCCCTGATCGCCGACGCCATGACAGCCTCCCGGTTCGACCAGCTAGCATGCAAGCTGCGATTGGCTTGTCGAGATGGGGGCGAGGATGGAGGCGACGGCAGCGTCCGTGGAGGAGTCAGTGGTGTCTCTTGGGCAGAAGGGCGTAGGGACCAGCTTGACACGGGTAACGGGGGTGCTGAGAGACCTGTGACTGCGGCCCCACTGGACAGGCCGGATGGTGATGTATCACCTGCATCGAGGAGAGCAGACCCCGCCAGACACTGTGAACCCGGGAATGAACTTGTAGAGCGGAGCTCCGGCGACACGCCCGACCTCCAGCGGGCCAGCACGGTGCAATCAGAGCACAGCCACAACACGCGCAGCCGCACACACCACACGCGCAAGCTGGCGCAGGCCGCCAGCGACGCGCGGACCGAATGCCACAGTAATGCTGGCAGTAACGCTAATGATAACGCTAACAGTAATGCTGACCGCGGTGATGTACAGAGATCAGAGGACGGTAACGGTGGCCGGAGCAACTCCAGGCTCAGCACTGACCCTCTGTGGCAGGTTAGGGGATTGCTGAGCAGAGTTCAGGCCGGCTGCCAAGCATTGACCCGTGAAGGCAGCTATGGAGTAGACCAGCACCTCCTTCATCTGGGACAACGGCAGAGGGGCAGATCCCGTAAAAACTCCCACCTTGCACTGCAGTGCACTTTCCTGGTCGGGGCCGGCGGCTCGGTCCTGGATTTTGATCTTAGTTTGGATGACTCCGGCAGGGAGGATGTGCTGCGGAGAATGATCCCGGGCAGCAAAGAGAGCGGTGAGGGGTTGGCGTTCCTCTGCAAAGAGGATCTCTGCACGCCGGCTGTGCTGGAGCGCCTCCTAGTTGCTGGAGTTAGAAGCGCGGGGAGGATCGGGGGAGAGGGAGCAAGAGTAGGCACGGGGGATGAATTTGTGAGCTCTGACGGGAGACTGACCCTGCTCCGCTGTCCACGGGGGTTCGTACTCACAACCCTGACGAAGAGGCAGGCCCAACAGGTGTCTCTTGTCCGTGACCTTGAGGCGGCTCTTAAGGATGCCCAGCTGAATAGGGATTTGCTCGAGCTGTACCGGACGCCGCTCTCGTCCTCCTCCCCGGCACAGTGGCCTCTGGCCGTTTTCTGGCATTTGACGGACCTGGCTCTGGTGAACTCCTGGCTGCAGTTCCGAAAGGACCGTGGCCTCTCCCGTGAATCCCGGAGGAACCTCATGGCGTTCCGCCTGGAGGTGGCCAAAGCACTGATCCACGGCACGAACGGTGCTGAGACCGTGCCCTATTCAGCACCCCCGCACCCCCCAGCCCCAAAACTACCCAGCAGGGACCCATCCCTGTCCCCAGCTCCCCTCTCGGCGGCCCCTCTTCCAGATGCTGCCACCCGGTATGACGGCCTGGGCCACTGGCCGGAGCAGCTTGGGGAGGGGGAGGGGGCCAGGTGCCGTTTCGGGGGATGTGAGCGCACCTCTAGGGTGCGGTGCCTCAAGTGCTGTGTCTTCCTCTGCATCTCTCAGAACCACAACTGCTTCCTGAAGTTCCACAGTCAGGGAAGCATCTGAGCCACACTCACCTTGACTTATTAGTGCATTCGGGACCACAAAGACTACAAATCCCAGAATTCACTTTAATTTTGATTTAATTCTGTTAAATTCAATTATTTATCAATTATTTATTCTGGAGGGGCAATTGATTGTATTATAATTTGGGCAAGGTGTAAGACTTTTGTTTTAGAATTTATTTAAATATACAACATGCCACAGAAACATTGAACATGAACATGCACAGAACGTCGCACAAACATAGCAAAGCAACACACAGTTCCTTTCCTTTGTCCCTCTAAAGCTGCCTGCACTCTTGCAGGAAGTCAGCCTTAAAGCAAGTATCTACTGCAAAGTCTGTAACTCTTTTATGAGATGACAAAATGTGAAACGTTCACAACGATAGCCAGTGATGGGCTATTAGCAATTTTAGCCTTGCTACTTTATGCTGAAGAAGCAATCAAGTCCATATGTTTTCAGTGGAATCGTCTCAATAGTAGTATCACTAGCAATCTGATTATTTATGGGGATCAGTATAGGGATGTGCCTAATCAAGGAAATGCATACTACATCTCATAGTACAGTCAGTTGCAAACCTAGTCTCTTTTTGGAGCCCCGCCCCCCTCAAAAGCAACAGTAACAATATTTAAATTTTGCTGCAAACTTTGCTTTCTCTTATCAGTAGGCAACCACTACCCATCTCTTGGTTTTGTCATGCCCCGATACGTTAATGCAACATCACAGCACTTATGGACACAAATCGACCAGTCACTAGTGACATCGAATTAGTTAAATTACCCACTTTCATTAGCCTTATTTTAAACTTCTTCTGCTTAATTAGCATTAAAAGTAGGTGATACAACTGAAATAAACAATGAACTAGAATTAGAAATTAGATAGCAATGAAGCAATGGGGACAACTAAATATAAAGCTAAAGTAAACAAATGTATTATCTGTCATTTGATGGTTTTATTTTATTCAAAAGAGGCATTTCCCAGCTATTGAAGTGGCAGGCCAATCCCGTATTAGTTCTAGGTAAACTGTTTATAAATGATCAGATAATTTTTGCGTCACCCGCCAGTCACTGTCTTTGAAATCTGTGATAATCAGCTGACTTGATACTCTCTGTCAGCTAATTTGCATCTAGCATATCCAACCATCATTAATTAGCAAGTTGTGGGGTAGCACTACAAGTGTAGCCCAGGCTACAACTACACTGCTTCGGTTCAGTAACCATTTCTGAGTTTTCATTCTGAAATGTTTTCAGCCTATGGTGTTAGTTTGCAAAGCTTCAGCATGTTGAGTTCTCTGATTGCGCCCTGTTGGGCAACACTGCCAGGATGCTTGTGGTTTAACATCCTGCTAGTCTAAAGGCAGGATCTTGAAACTTCTTCACAATATGTATGTGTGTGTATTTTTTTTTTTGCGCATTCCAATTCCTCAGAAATGTTCTGTGTAACCTGTCTTAAAAAAATTGTCTCCAGTCATCCTTTTTACAGTAATTTTCTGAAATCTGTCGATAGTTTTGTTTCCGGAATTCTTTGGTCTCTTGCAATGAAATTCAAGTTCTTGTTTTGAAAAAAGTTTACTCCATGTGGGAGCACCCGGCACACTCTTGATGTTAATATTCGTTGTCCTGATCTGTGGTGCTGAAAACCTATCGGTATGTTTATGGCATAGGCATGGCAACATTTCCACAACCGATGAACTTTTAAACTGACATGTTTTGAAACATGTAAGTCTTTGTCATTGAATGTACAATGTTAATGGGGGGGGGGGGGGGGGGGGGGGGGGGTGCGGATACCTGGCAGGCCCACCCCTCAAGACAAAACCTGAATAAAATATCTTATAGCAATGTCAGTGTGCTCTTTTTCTGCTGTATACAGGACAACTGATGAATCCAGTCTGGTAAGATGACCGGCTCGCCCCCTTATTTTTTCATTGTTGATTAGTTAAAGACCTACAGTACCACATTTGAACAGGAGCGATGTTGTTCACTTGGGGTTTGTCATGGCTGATTGGTAATAAATACTGTGCTACGGTGTTTTCCTACTTCAGCTACTTAACCTTGTCTTGGGTGTTCCGCTGGACTGATATCTAGGGGAGCGAAGTAGAGGCCAATAAAATGGTGATTAAAAAAGAGAGGGTGCATGAAATAAGTCCGCCTCCACAGTTATCTGTTCACAGGCCTCATAAAGACGATAAAGATCTTGTAAAGATAGTATTTTACGACCAGACATGTTTTGATCGATGCAAGATTACACATTTTTCTCTCTTAATGTGGACTTTAAGAATGAGCTTTTATAAAATATGTTCCCAGATATTTAAATCGACAAATGTGACACCTTGACATTTAAAGTGCTAATATGAACACATTAGAATAATTATTTAGCTATTTTTTACAGTTAGAGCATGGTTATGGAGAGAAACCCAGACCAGAAAACAAGGTTATCAAGGTAAAATACAAGCCTGTTAGAAAAGAAGCTGAGCTATTCCTATGTGATATGTGGCTGTGATGCTAGATCCCACTTCTAGCATCACAGACAAATGAAACTTATTTCGAGGTAAAATACACGGACGCATACGAACTACAGATTGAAAAGGAGTAGGCCCCGCTCGGCATTACATTGGCAGGTCGGAGCTGGCCCCATTGATGCGCACCTCTAAGGTGTGAAACCTTTTGGGTCAGGGGCGGAAACAGTGCGCGTCTTCCAGAGGTAATTTAATCTGTCTCTCGCCACCTTTGTACTGCCGCCACACCAAAGTCTCTGTTTCCCAGATAAGTTTGTGATTAACTTAAAATGATAGCATTGAATGATCATTCAAAACACTGTAGCCGGGTATAAACATTTGACTAATGCTTTTGAACTTTGTCAAGCTCCGTGTTGTACCTCGCCTAGCCTGTGAAAACTGGTCAACTCAGTGTTTTCTTTCAGCGCACTGCTATCAATAATGATGTAGCATTAAATGATTTAGTTTTCTTGGCTTATATGATGGTTTTTATTGTAACAATAAACATGTATCTTTGTATGTATATGAAATATATCTCTATTAATTATTAGTTCAAAACATGAACATGACCTGTGGTTATTGTTTAAGAGCGCTGCTAGAGTCAATGTAACCAGTCTTTTTATCCTACCGACAGAAACAGTGAGGCTAGAATGGCTATTTTGTAGCATTTATTGGATGGACTTGCACAAAAATACAGAACTCACCCTTGCCATGTGACAGGGGTCAACCCACTAGCTCGACTTCACTGCGCTGGATGCACTGGGTAAGCTGAACGACGGTGATCAATTAGGGATTTTCTCCAGCAATCTTGTTGTTTCTGCCTCACTCTATTCGTTTCCAAACGCAGTAAAGCAAAGATAACATTTCGTGGGTCAGCGCCAGTGATTTTAAGATTACAAACACGGCGTTTGAAAGGTTTTACTATAAAATGTCCCCTGAAACACTTCCCCTCTTTTGTGAAGCTGCCTGCTTCGCTGGCTAAGTTTCACTTCGAACTTGACTGTAGCTTGCTACCCACTAGTCATGCAAGAGCTGCATTAGCTAGCCGCTTGCTAGCGAACATGGATTACTGCACGAATGTGTTCCAAGCTTTAGCGTTTGCATATGTAATGTTTAAGCAGTTGTGCATATATTCTTGATTTCATCAGGCCGCTTTAGTCCAATGAATGTAACATTAGCCAAGTTAGCAGTCGTTTCGTGGACATAAACGGAGAGGCCTAGCTGGAGTTCAGGGCCTGGTAGAGTATCGGTTACTAGCACAGCTATCTATATAGCCAGCTAGCTGGGTCATTTGGAAGCAGTAACTAAGCTTGAAATAACTATGAAAGTTATGGTTTCTGTAATTACTGTATGGAATGAAGTTGGCGGCAAAGCTCTCTTTTTTTTGCAGAACCGCTAGCCTGATATTGTTGATTAGCGACAGATGTTGAATTCCCCTCAAAAAATCCCCGATTGTCTTTTTTTTTATAATCCACTACGGGCCGTTTCACATCCACCCGATCTCCAACAGCTGTCTAATAAACAAGTCGTTTAGAATCTCACTCATAAATAAAACAGTTCATTTTTTGACTTGGTTGGGTTGTAAACGCTCTGTACATAGTGAGTCAAACTGCATTCTCTCTGATACATATTCAAGTACGAGTCCGTTGTGGGGAGTAAAAAGCATTCGTATTGTTACCTATGCTTGATAGAACTTCACTGTTAATGGAAATTTGCAGCTCACTAAGTTAAGTTGGGAAACAATATATGCAAATGCAACGAATTTGAGGAAATCACAACAGTTTTCAATGAAATGTCTTTTTTTCCTTTTTTTGACGTTGAAGACAGAATATATGCTGTGATCCTCCTCGCTCACAATGGACCCAGATATTCTGAAAATAGAGGAGGTGGTGATGGGGGAGGGGACGACAGACTCCGCGACAGAGCTGGCCTCCGACGGCCCGGCGGAGCCCTACACCACCATCATTATCCAAGAGCCTCAAGCGTCTTCCATCGTTCAGCCTTGTGAGTCCAGCCGCTTTCCCCGGTCCCCCTGTCATTATCCCTCTTCAGATAAAGCCTGGAGTTTCATTACCTTTATTACCTAGAGTTTCATTACCTTTTAAACATTTCACTTAGCTCGCTAGGTTGTTGAAGTGGCGCTACATACTTTTAGAAGAGAATTCATTTCGGTCCAAGGTTGGAGAAACAGGACAACACTGACTTTTCTGAAAGCGCAGAGACCAAACACTATGCATGTTTGTGCGTCGGATATGTGTTGGACATTAATGGGGCAGAAATTCTTGGAATCGTGGAGAAGAATCTCAGTGCTGTTACCATGAGGACGTCAGGCTAACATTACCCCAGTCTTGGCTGACTGTCTCGGGTTTTACATTTCATTATGCAAGGCAATGAATGAATTTTGAATTGTAAATGCTTGTGTATATGTCTGATAGGAATGTTTCAATGCATGTAGACAAAACAGTGATTATAAAAAAAAAAAATGAGAACAAGATGGGGAATATATTATTGCCTGTTGTTCTGCTGTTATACTCTAAGGAGGATTCAGTGTTTCCGGAGTGATTCATATCTACTGTCAGCTCCAAGTTCACCTTATTGAGAATCATAAAGCAACTGAGAGCTCAGAACAACAAAGTAGGGATTTCACAACTAATTTCACATCCTTGTTTGAGAATTAATTGTACCTTAAGACAACAGATCATTTTCCTTAGGGGTAGACCAAGGTCCAAGACATTTGTTGGACCTGGAGGTAGACTCAGAGGTTAAATTAACTGCCGTTCTGCACCCTGTTGGTACCTACCCACTGGGTTCAGTTTGTGCATTCTATGAACTGAACACCATTCTAGAATGTGGCATTCATGATTCTGGAACCTCTGTGAGGAAATGGTGGCTTTAACTGTTGATTATACTGCAGTGTATGGAAACGTGTTTGTCTGCCTCTTTCAGACCAGCATGAGAACCTGCAGTGCTACCAGTGTTTCATCACTTTCTGCAACTCCAAAGCCAAGGAGCGACACATGAAGAAGAGCCATAGAGAGGAGTACAAGCAGCAGCTCCAGCAGGTATGGTGGTGTGGACGTGGTGACTGGTGGCCCAGCCTCCCTGGGCCATTGGTAGGGGTTAAACTGGTTAAGGTCGTCAGTCTCAGTGCTGTTTAGTGGGCCATTTCTTCTCAGCCGGTCACCTGTTGGAATATGAACCAAGTATATGTGGTGTCCTCCAGCAATATAGGTGAGTAATTGCATCTCACAATTAGCATCTTTCCAACATGATATATTCGTGCGTGTGTGTGTGTGTGTGTGTGTGTGTGTGTGCATGCATGCGTGTGTGTGTAGAAAAGTCTTGAAAAATGTAACACATTTTAGTTGAGAGGGTTTCATGAGTAATTTGTAAATCCGATAAAATGTGCCAGCATGTGGAGGCCACATTTTAGAAGATAATATCTCTTGTCTAACACATGGGGTAATGTGAGCGCGTGTGTGCATGCGTATGTGGAAAGTTCTTGAACAATGTAACACATTTTAATTGAGATGGTTTCCTGAGTAATCAGTATTTTTCTGTCGAAAATTTTTAAGAACTAGAACCCAAGACACTGGCAAAGATCATCAGACACACATTTGAAAATGGATGTTGCTTTCTGCATAAGTTTGACAAAGAATACAACTCCGATAAAATGTGCCAACATGTGGTGGCCACATTTCAGAAGATAATATCTCATGTCTAACACATACAGTAGCACAGGGTGGAAGCTTCTCAATGTTCAGAGCCCACGTGATTTAGATGAGTGTGATAAAAGTTAGTTTCTGTCTTAAGATGTTGGAACATGTGGTGGCCATATTTCAGAAGATCATATCTCAAGGCTTAACATGTGGTCGTGTTGGTTGAAAGCTTACTTCCGTTCCTAGTGAACACTCACTGCATTTGTAACTAAAGATTTGAAAGTGGCTTTAAATGCCATTGGCTTGCTTTTTGAAATAAAGGTATTACCATCACATGCTAGCATAATTACTGTGAATTTAATGTAAACCTAACTGGGAGCAGGGCATAAATCTGCAAGGGTTAGGTCACTTTTCTGGTACTTTTTCTGTAATTCCCCCTCCCATCCCCCCCCCCCACCCCCCCATTGACCTGGGTGATTCTGGACACATGACCACTAAAACTAACCAAAGAAGGATTCAAAGACAAAGCTAATTTTAATGAGCCAAACCTGCATTGTGTTACGAAGCATAAAGAAAAAAATAAGGAGCTTAATCATGTGGTCAGTGACTTAAGGAGCTTTTGATTCACCCCAGTCTATTATTTGATCAGGTATAAAAACTTACTCTCTTTGTGGTTTTTTTTTTTTTTTTTTTGCAAAATCGCATTAACACTGTGAATATAGGAGCTTTTTCTTCATGACATGCATAGCTATAATGGCAAACTAAATCTCTAATCATGAAAAGCACAAACAATTGAACAGTTTTGAGCAATTAACAGCTTGTTCAGGTTCTGGTGCTGCAGCTGTGGGTGGAATAAAAACCAGCATGCACAGTGGGTCCCCGGGACTGACATTGGGAACCATTGGTTTATAGAATGGTGTCGTCGCCTTGTGGTATGGGTTGAAATTGCAATACATTTCTTGGCTGGGCCATTTTATATATGTATAGGTCATTTTTTTGTTAAGCAGTTATTTGATTCTGTGAATGTGTAGAGTACTGTTATCCATTTTTACGTTTATTCATGTAAATGCATTCATGCCTAGTCTTATTTGTTGTATAAGTTGTACGTGTGGATATCTCTTCTGGCGTGTGTTTTGATTTGTTCTAATGCTTGTTTGGTTGTTTTCTGTTGTTCTGAGCCATGTTGTTTTGTTGTGACTCTTTGATGCATGTGTTCCATTGTGTTGTGACCTCCAAGATGTTTTGCTGTCCGGCGTGTCCCGCTGCGTTCTGATCGCCGCGTTGTCTTGTTCGCAGTGTGACACCCTCTTTACCTGCTATGTGTGCGACCGCACCTTCCCGTCCTCCGAGGAGCTCACACAGCACCAGTCTACACACAACAAGGAGGACAAGCCCTTCAAGTGCCCGCACTGCCAGGAGAGCTTCCGCACTTTCTCTGAGGTGAGTGCGGACAGTCATATAATCATTACATTATTACCTGATGATAGATTTTAATATTATTCTAGATCTCTTCTTACCATTTGTGCATATTCCATTTACCTTCAAACCATGATGCCACGAGACACTTCAACCAAAAACTCCTAGGTTTTTATTCCTGGGTGTCTTTATTTCTGTATTCATCAGTGACTCTGTTATAGTTAGTTCTTAACTCTTGTACTTATAGTTATGTAGCATTAAAATGCACATGTGGTGGTGTTGTTAGAAAATATGTCATGTTGACATCAAAGTGTACATGTGATGCCATTTGATGCAGTGCAGCTACCAGGTTGTCATTGATGCAGGTAATGGGCCAATATCTGCCAGTAATATCAGTGCTGCCTTATCTGTCAGACACTAGTTAGGACATGGAAAACTGGTCCTGGATCAGCAATCCTAAACTGACGTGCTTTTTGAGTCCCTGACCTTGGATCAGCTTTGAGTTTTGGCTCAGAATGGATAAGGTTATGATATTGACAGAGAAACTGACCCGTGATCAGCTTAAGACAGACCCCTGCCTGTGTTCCCCCAGCTGACGTCCCACCGGAGGCAGGTGTGCCCTGAGCGACAGTTCGTGTGCCGGGACTGTGGAGAGACGTTCCGGGGTCCTGCGCTCCTGAGGACCCACCGTCTAGCCCAGCACCCGCCCCGCCCCGAGCTCGACCAGGATGCCGGCGACGACGGCACCAAGACGCACCGCTGTGGCAAGTGCGGCAGCGGGTTCGAGACGGAGGCGGAGCTCCTGCAGCACCAGGAGAACCACGCCGGAGACCGCCACTGCAACGGCGGTGGCGCACCCGCAAAGAGACGCGGCCGGCCCCCCAAGGCCGAGGAGGGGGCTGCGGACGCGGAGAAGAAAGGGAAGCGGCGGAAGAAGGGAGAGGGGGAAGGGGAGGGGGAGTCTGGGACGAGCAACCACACGGAGGCCGTCGCCCCGGCGTCGGCGCCAGCAGCAGCTGAAGGGAAGGTCAAGGGCAAGCGGGGGCGGCCCGCTAAATCCGCCAACCCCCCGAGCCAGGACCAATCGGGAGCCCCAGCGGCAGAGGAGACGAAAAAGAAGAGCCCCTCCGCGCCCCCCCGTCAGCTGCCCTGCCCTGACTGCCAGCTCTCCTTCCCCTCGGCGGCGCAGCTGCGGGCCCACAAGAAGGAGAAGCACGCCCGGCCGGCGCCGCGGAAGGCCCACCCGTGCACCGAGTGCGAGGAGAGCTTCGCACGGCCCGAGCAGCTGGAAACGCACGTCGCCCGCGCCCACCGTGCTGACCGCCATGCTTGCCCCGTCTGTGGCAAAAGTTTTGGCCGGGAGAGCAACCTGAAGGCCCACCGCCAGACCCACGGCCAGGATCAGGGCCCTGCTGATGGGGGCCAGAGATAATTAGGTGGATCAAGCACACAGGCCGGCGATTTCCGTCTCCGTAACCTGGACAGAGGTTTTAAAGAATGAGGCGAGAGGAATGGTGGGTGTGGTTGGGTGGGGTGGTTGTTTGTGTTTTTTTTTTTTTTTTTTTTTTTGGAGGATGGAGGAACCTAAACGGGCTTCAGAAGAAGGCAATGGGCTGTGGTGAATGGTGACCTGATCCTGGACAATGTTGGGGTTTCAAAAAAGTAAGAAAAGTCATTTTCTATGAATGGAATGGAAGTCGCGGTGACTTTGTGACTTGGTTGCACTGGGGAAGAATTTGTTAGTTACGCATCACCACTGGCCCAAAATTGTGCCAATTTTTTTTTTTTTTTTTTGTGGGAGTTGGGGTGTGCTTTTTGAAATGAACAAAAAAAAATTTTAGCAAGGGATGAATAGAACAAATTTTTTTACCATGTAATTGGAGATGTAAATAAACACTCAAGAAGTCTGTTATGTCCAAGCCTGCTTTTGGCTTTGGAGGGAGGAAGTTTAATCTTGTTTCATATTTTAACTGAGTTATATTTTTTATTTTAATCATGATTATTGTGTGTGTGTGTGCGCTATTGTTTTTATATTCTTTTTAGAGGTGTGTGTGTGGGTAGAGGGTAAATCGCTACCAGGTTGTCTAATGCTTGGAGTATTTAATTTTCGTTGCTTTTAAATTAAAAAGAATATGTTGCCATGTCTGTAATAGAATGTCACAGGGCCCCTAAATTATTTCAGTCTGTGAAGTAAATTACAATTTATAATTGAGATGTGGAGAGACTTGCTATGTAAAGTAAAGATTGTTCTGGATTTGAGATTTTACTCTGAGAGAGGGGAAAGTCTGGTAAATGTCTGACTTTGGCTGATTCCAAGGGTTTGGTAGGATTCAGATTTGGTTCAATTATGGATTTAAAAACTAGGATTTTATTGTTTGAAATGTATTTAATTTTTTTTTTTTTTTTTTTACAAAATGTTAGTTTTATTTAAGATGGAGTGTTCTTTTTCAGAAGGCATTTTAATCATCATTGGGTTACGATGGAAAAAAAATCCCATGTTTTAACTTTTTCCCATATGGACTTGAATCTTTTTGCCTGCTATTCTGTGTACTTCTGGTGACAACTGGACCATCTCGAAAGTCGAAATGGGTTTTTATGGTTAATTGCTGAGCCAAACCTGTAATTAACTTAGCTCACCTACGCCCCTTTTGTCTCTGATCTCTCTCCTGTCATTCCTATACACTGTAAATTTTTTAATGTTTTGAATGTTTTAAAGAGCCATTTCAATGGTAATAGCCAATTGCCATCATTTAATTTGCTCATTTCTACAAAAACAGAAGTATTTTCATTATAGGGGATAGGGCAGCTTTAAAACAGCAAAGTAATTAAGGGTTCTACATTTTCGTATGCCTTTCCTTTTTGGTTTTAACACACCTGACTGTATGCTAATGTGGTCTGTTGCCACCGTCAACGTGTAAATAAAGAAACCGGGCCCAGTGGCTGCTGCGGAACGACAAATGTTTGTTTTGTGTCACTCGACGTGATCAAAGGGACACTGTCTTCGTCGCGCCGACGCGATGATGTAATTCAGGTTGCCCGATGCAAACGGTAAGTCTCATGGACAGAAGGTAATGAGTTTATCCACTGATGCGGAATCTGGTGATCAGATGCACGTTCTCTCATCTGCAGCAATGCAAGTGTCGTTTGGCAACCGTTATTACAAATTAGGCATTTTAAAAAATATTTTTATAATGCAGTAAATTCCAGGCGACAGGCGGAAAATGCAGAACAATTCAAAGACCAACATTATGTTGCCTGTTTCTTTACAAACTTGCCTTGCCGAAATGGCCTGACAGTTAACCTTATTTGGCCGACTGTTCGAAGAGAAATTAGAGAGGACACACTTCTGTGCTAAGTAGTGTTTTGGTTTACATTCTGACATGAAGCCTCAATGCTTACTATACATAACAGGTACTGCTTTGGTTGAGAATATGTATTGTGAATCCTTTTAGGTGAACGTGCAAATGGCACAGCAGAATGTGATGATAAAGCCCACGCGGAAATTGTTTTATTTATTTTAAATGTTCAAATGTTTATTCTGTCATAGTTACAGGAGTCCAACGCAGTGTGACGTCACAGAACTTTCTGCCTGTATTTTTACAGTCAGTGATAGCCACCTTATTTAAATAAACTCACGGCTTCCGCTACCACACAAAGTTCGTCTCATCGCAAAGAAAAGGACAAAGTATTCACGGGCTTGTACACAATTTAAACCGTTTTTTTTTTAAATCATAGAAATTGTTTTCTGGCATTGTAAAATTATGGTAAACGGCTGCTGAGAAGAAACTTTTCTTTAGCCTCTGAGGAAACTGAATAAGGTATCTCATGTTTGAAGCCATTGGTTCATTTGAGATTTGAGCGTGCAGCTTCTGGGTTCCTATCCATTCTGCTGCACAATTGTCCTGGATTTCTGAGGTGTGGGAAGAACTCAACAAGACCAACATACCGCATCCCTCCTCTATTAAAATTCCATAAAATGAGATCCCCTTTTACATGGACAGTGGCACAGTGTTTTGGGGGTGTTCACAGAAACCTTCGGCAGAATTCAGTCAATATTTGTCTTTTGGCTCACTATTAACTGCAAGTGGTCATTTTAATCTTCACAGGCACAATTTGGTAAGTGAACTTTCACAATGGGCGCGTTTTCGCGGAGACTGAAAACGAACACTCGCATTAAATAGCGAGCCAAATTTAACACGGATGTTGATCGAATCCTGACTCTCTCACGTAGCTAACCCTGCAGAAGCTCAACCACGGAAGCCAGAGCCTGTCTCGTTCCCAGGGCCCCGCTGTGTCCCCCCGCTGAGTTGACTGGCACAGTCCACCCAACGCCGAAGGATGCCCAGCTTTCAGCCAAGGCGCGGGAGGCTGGATCGGACTGGGGATACAGGATTCCATGGCTGTAAGTCAGTATGTATTTATCGACAGAGATCATGGATGAAGGTAGCTCATTTCCTATATCCAACACATAACAGGTGAAATGACCGATTGTTTCCAGTGTCCTTTTTCACTTTGGCGGGTCAGTTCACAAACCTGCAGGTACCCAACCAGCCAGCAGAGGTCACTAGAGACCGATGAGTTACAAGTCCAGTAACCATTGTACTGTACCTGCCACTATATTTTAATACTGCAGAATACTTTAGTACTGCTTTATTATATTATAATGTGGTGTACTAAAGCACCTGTACTTTCACTCTTCAACTTAACAAAAAAAGAAGAAACTTTTTAAAACTTTTCTGTTTGTTATAATGAAATGATTTTGCAGAACTCTGTGAAATTGATGACTCAGTTCCGTGCTTCCTTGTTGGAATGGTGATGCAGTTCCGTTCCCTCGGCTCCTGTTCTCCTGCTGCCTGTCTCTGCCTCCCTTTCAGATGGTCCTCCCGCTGGCTCTCCCCCTGTGCCTCCCTCTACTGTCCCAGGGCAGGCTGTGGGGTTGGGGCTGAAGGCCTCAGGCTTGCAGTGGTGCCAGCTCTGTGGGTGGAGGGGGACACATCAAACACCCTGCTGTAGAGAGTGCCCAGTGCTGCAGGGTACGACACACTGCTTTCCAAAAACTCCAACCCATCCAACACTCCCGCTGCAGATATTTCCTTATACATTTACACCAGGTTAGCCACCAGATGTCACTAGAGAGCAATGAAACTGAGGCACCAGCTTAGTCATTGCATTACATTACATCACAGTCATTTAGCTGATGCCTCAATTAAGAGCGACTTACACAGGGGGAGAACAAGGCCTTTATGCTACACAGTTAGCCTTGTGTATTATTTATTATATTACTTTAATTTATTTCACAGGGACCTCGTGGGAATTTTTGCATAAATTTCACAGAAGGAAATGTGATGCCTCAGCATTAGCTACAGCTAATTTCCATCTGATCTGATGGAAATTTACTGCCTAGTTTTCCTAGATTAGCCCAAGCACATCGTATCTGGCCAATGCAGGCCTCTGGGAGTAGTTGGTGACTGTGTGACTGGGACTTAAGCGCTCAGCCGTGACATGCTCAGTCGTACCACAAAAAAAGTATTTCATGCCACAGCTCCTTAACTTCTTACTTTTCATAAGCCCAGTTCCCTTGCTGAAATAATATACCTTTCAGTACTGTTTTCTGGAACACAGTCCACTGTAGCAGTGCCGTTCCCTTGTGAATCAGTCTCTGTGATACAGACTGCATTTTCACCCCAGCCCTTCGTACTCAGACTTAATCTCCTCTCAGCCCCTCCACACTGTGATGCCTCATCAAATCTAAACAAGTCTGCATCCCCGCGCCCCTTCTCTTCCCTGTCTCAGTGCCAGAGCTGTGATATTAAACAGTATACTGTATAATCATACACACTTGTGCTGCGTGCCATTTTGACCTGCACCAGGTTCTCTGTCAGAAGCTCAGTGATATATGAATTTATATCACATCTCCTGCATTTAACAGAAGGTCTTGTCCAGAGTGACTTTCACTGTTTTCACTTTTATACTCTGTTGATTCATACTGATGGATTATGTAATGAAGCAATTCACATAAATAGTTTGCTGCAGGGCTTGACAGCAGTGCTCAGGCTAGGAATCAGACCCACAGCCCCTGAGTTATATGCTCAGCTCCCTAACCATTACACAACAGTGCCACTCATTACATGGGTCTGCTCATGCTGTAGTGAGAAACACCCCTGTCCTGCACTGGCATTGTTTATTTGCATATGCATATCTTTACTTCCTTTTTTTTCTCTTGTTCCATGAACCATAGCAACCAACCCCACTGAAATAAGCTCTAGTACCTCAGACCAAGAGATTCCGAGCATCCTTTTCACCTCCAGAGGAAGTCTGAGTAGAATTCAGCAGTTTCACAGATATGGGTCCTCAGGTACTTATGAGCTCATAACCTCATTCATATAATCTATGAATGAGTAAGCATATGCCATATCTAATAAAAATATGAAGTATTGAGCCAGATTAATGCCCCAAGTCCACCTCTTACAGTGTTGATGGAGTAATAATAATAATACATTTTATTTATAGGGCACTTTTCATAGTGTAACAGTCTCAAAATTATGCCAAGGGCTGTAAAACATTTCACATAAGTGCACATTGCTGCCATGTTAATCCTTCTCAGGTTGTCCTGGTTGTTCTTGATTAAACGGTCAGTAGTGGTTTTCTGAGAATAAGGGCTCTGTCTTAAAGATCCAAATTCACGGCACAGCTGATCCTTTTAAAAAGTGATAGCTCTGGTCCTGGGTGCTGATTGGTCAGTGTAGTGTTACATTCATGCGGCACTGCATGGTAAATTAAGAGCTGTGATGCAGCTCGCCTGCATTCCTTACTGAGTATGATGCCACTGTATTTATATCAGAACAGTGTTCGATGTGACATGCGGATGCAAAAAGAAAGTCTGCTGTATATAAGCTATGGAGGGGATATTCGGTCTGATTTTTGTAGTGACCTTGTAAAACCCACAGCCTCTTTACTTTATTGTTCTTTTTGAAACTACTTGTTATGATGTTCAGTAAATTCTTTTTAGATGTTTATTTCCATCCTTCCTCCATTCATTCATTGTGAAGCACTCTGTGTTATGAACCTGGATGAAAGGTGCTATATAAATTGAGTTTAATTGATTAATTAATTAATTGGTTAATTGATTGACTAATTAATCAAGAAAAACCACATCCCCACCGCAGGCTTCCCCAACGTCTGTGTGTGTCGTAGGGGTGAAGCAAAAGCATAGTCAGTATTTCCCCTCGGCTCCTGTTCTTCTGCTGCCTGTCTCTGCCTCCCTTTCAGATGGTCCTCCCGCTGGCTCTCCCCCTGTGCCTCCCTCTACTGTCCCAGGGCAGGCTGTGGGGTTGGGGCTGAAGGCCTCAGGCTTGCAGTGGTGCCAGCTCTGTGGGTGGAGGGGGACACACCAGACACCCTGCTGTAGAGAGTGCCCAGTGCTGCAGGGTACAGATCCCCTCCTGTTAGTCTCAGGTACTGCATTACAAGAGAGCTCAGGTGGAACAAAAAGTCACAAACACCTCCATCGCTCCAGGACCAGGGCTCCCCTCCCATGCCATAGACAGGGAGTCCGATAACAAGCCTGTCTTCTGAAACCTTATTTCTTTGATTCACTGCAATCAAAGGCTCAGCTGTAAAGTAGGCCATTTCCCACATGTCGGCAGAACAAACAGTCCCTCACACTTAGTTTCGGAGGCGCGTTGTCTTTTATAGCTTCCTCCCCCGTGTGGTTTATAATACGCTCTGAATGCCTCCTTGCGTATCGGATTCTGGAAATAATTAGCCGCCTAGAATTTGTTTCAGAGTAAAAATCGGTCACTGGATTACAGGGCAGAGTTTCCCAACTTTAGAACGCTCTAATAAAAATGAACTAATGACACAGGAGAGGCGAATAACAATATTCTCGGGATCTCTGTTAAGTTTAATATGAATTTTGATGTGATATTAATTCATGTTTAATTGAAAGAGCAAGCATGGCACCGAACTCATCAGGAGTAGTTGTATCAGGGACTGTTGGAGTGATCTCAAAGTCAGTCCCTGAGTCACACAGTGCAGGTTTGGGTCATTTGTCATTTGCTTTGTCTTTGAATTCTCCGTTGTCTAACAGATGATTCGGCTTCAGTGACCTGGTGTCCCCCCTCCCAGGGACCCCATGATTCACCTGGCAGTCTATAATTTGATCAATTAGTAAATCTTTCTGAATTTGCTGTTTGCCATATGGCGCTATGACAGAAAATGAAAGCAGTCAGTTGATCCAAGCTGTCTTGGGGTGTCAGTATGGGGGCATTCATTTTCAGTGGGTGCACATAGCTGATTGCTGGCAATGGGGCATGAAGACATAAATCCCCTCAAAAATACATAAAAATGTCTAATTTAGAGTAATTAACAGCCCGAGCCTGTAATTATGTAGGAACAAAAAACCAGAATAAACAGTGGATTGTTTGAAAACCCCCAGATTTAGACCGTGAGGGGAAACAGAGCTGATATAACAAAGCCATCTAGTTGTGTGGATGTAACCCCGCCCACAAAAGGGCGGTTGCCAAGGCCACAGTCTGGGTCTTTTGTTCCACGGTCCCTAACATGTATCCCTACAGGCAAAGGCCACAGTCTGGGTCTTTTGTTCCACAGTCCCTAACATGTATCCCTACAGGCAAAGCTCCTGGCGTCCTGAAAAAAGACAAACCTGTGTTTCTGCCAACAGCTAGACTGGACCAGCCAAGAGTTCCTGTGTTTCAGGGCTCAGTGTTTGCAGGTATTTAACCACTCAAAGCGGACACATGAAATAACTATATTTTTTGTTTAGGTCATTCTTAGCCTTGATTTTTTTTTCAACCCAAATTCAACAAAACCTCTTAATCTACTGTTAGTGACTCTTTACTTCCTGGGCCCCTTGGAGAACCACAACTGTATTTTCAGTCTAATAGATTTTTTAAGTCAGGTAAAAAATGTAATTTTTTTTGTTTTCTTGTATTGTCTTACTTCTTGGAATGTTATTGTATTTAATTCTATAAAGCATCGTCAGAAAGACGCTAGTACCACATAAGCTTGTTATAGTGTGTCAGAATTTCATGCAACATCATGTTCCATATATTATTTCTCTTCCAAGCAATATATCCTGATTAATCAGTCAAAATCACATCCCTGCCAGAGGATTTTCAACCCTCTTTATGTGTCACAGGGGTGAAGCAAAAGCATAGTCAGTATTTCCCCTCGGCTCCTGTTCTCCTGCTGCCTGTCTCTGCCTCCCTTTCAGATGGTCCTCCCGCTGGCTCTCCCCCTGTGCCTCCCTCTACTGTCCCAGGGCAGGCTGTGGGGTTGGGGCTGAAGGCCTCAGGCTTGCAGTGGTGCCAGCTCTGTGGGTGGAGGGGGACACACCAGACACCCTGCTGTAGAGAGTGCCCAGTGCTGCAGGGTACGGACCCCCTCCCCAAAACTTCTGCCCTCCACCCCAGTCTCACTTCATCAGACAGCAGCACTGTGTGTGCCTGTTCTGGGGCCTTCTTCATGTGAACAGCAGCACTGATCTAGGATCAGTTTCTCCTATCCATATCCTGACCTTATCCATTATGAAAGAAAAGGCAGAACTGATCCAAGGTCAGGGCCCTTATCCATAAAACAACTAATATTAGAAGTGCTGGTTTAGCATCATTCCCATTGAGTACACATCCTTGTCCTGTTGAGACAGTGTTTTAAAATGTGGTATCCATGATTCTCAAAATGGCGTCCTTTACTTTTTGTCCTCTCAACATGAGTTTGCAGAACTCTTTAATCTATGATTCTGTTTCTGTCCAGTTCCTTTCTCATCGTCCCTCTGAACAGGAAAAAGGGGATATAAAGCATTCTTGTGGTGCACTGGCAGGAGGGAACATGGAAATTGATAACTTTGTTCCAATACTTGGCAAACTCTAACAAACTCCCCGTCTTCCTAAATGTTATTAGTTTGACTCAGAGCAGTCGGAACGGCTGAAATGAGGGCTGGGCCATTCTTCAGATGTCAATAAGAAATAAAAACAGTCCCTCAGACTTGGTTTCTATGGCACATTGGCTTTTATGACGTGATTTTATGACAGATAGTTTATGGGATGCTGTGAATCTGCCTTTGGGTGTGTAATCACCTCGTTGGTATTGGATTTTGAAAGTTAATAAGTGTCTGAGATATTTTTCAAAATCGAAACTTGCAAAGTTAATAATGCAACGGTATAAGTAGATGTCGGGGACTTATCTGAATGAATCCTAAGCACTGATTTGGGTTGTCAAACGCTGAAGTATTCTCTGTTGGCTTCAGCATGAGTGTGTGTTGAATGTGGTGTTCAACAAGCTCGAATAGCTGTCACTGCAGGATAATGGCACAACATTTACCATGCTCATTAGTGGATAAGTCATATTCTACAGCTAAATGTCTGCATTATGTCTCTGGAGAAGTAAGTGATAACTTAGAGTTAAGATGAGCCAAAAGGTTTTTGAGTTAACCAGGAGGGTACAAGCGGAGCAGTGTTTCTACAGTGGTCACTGGATTACATTCCATCTTCTGCTCTTAATGATTTAATCAACGCTCTACAAGTAGCCACCATCCCAGCAACCAGAGAACGTTCCCATAATTAATTTTGGGAAAACTTTAGGTCATGTTTACACTGGGTTTAATAGTGTGATAATGTGAATGTTTTTTTTAAACATGGTTTAGTTACATCGCTCTGAACAAGTTCTGTCAAGGTCACAAGTACACCGATCCAGGTAAATAACGTTCAAGGAACACAAACAAAACTGGACAAAATGTATGTCCTGAGAAAATTTGCCAAATGTTCTGAGAGTGTTCTGGCAACCAAATATTGTTTGCTGGGAAATCATTCTGTGCATCTGACAAACCCATCCATTCCTCACACATTTTCATTCTCCTGGTTGTCACTGCAAAAGAAAACTGAGCTCTTAGTTGACCTACCCTGGTTAAAACAAATAAAACAAAAAATATACATAACTAGAACCATCCTTCCCCACAGGGCCAAAACCGCTCCCCAAGGCTTCACTGCTCGGTCACATGACATTATGGCGC
The DNA here is from genome assembly GCA_019788955.1 of Albula glossodonta. Taxonomy (NCBI): domain Eukaryota; kingdom Metazoa; phylum Chordata; class Actinopteri; order Albuliformes; family Albulidae; genus Albula; species Albula glossodonta. The sequence goes on from JAFBMS010000144.1 coordinate 259,108, forward strand.
TGTCCCCCTGAGCTGGATGGCAGTGTCGCGGACTGGGATCGCTCTTGCTTTGCACTGACAACCAGAGAGGAACTGACTGGACTTCTTAGGTTCAGTGGATATGAGTATACAGGTATACAGTTAATGAAATGTTAATCAAAGTAACTTCATTTGTTGTTTACACCACGGCTTGGTCAAAAACTTAACGTATGATTAGTTGAGAGGCCGTTTGTTATTTTTTTACTTTCTGCATGGAGACATGATATAATGCAGGCTCTGAAGTAGTTTCTGAAGAAGTGGCCAGATTGCTGTTCCAGATCGATACACAAGCTTTTCTGCATGATTTTTGTTTTCTCGAATAAACACTGTACTTAAAAATGAAACAGTGACAAAAAAGTAACATGCTTTTTTGTTTAATTGCGGTTGAGTGATGAATTTTTGAAGTTGACCTGAATCAGCAGAATAAACCACTCCAGGCTGTCCACCTCAGTTTTGCCTTGGGAGCAAATTAGACCGCCTTGCTACGGTTTACTTTCATACAACTGGACAGCTTGTTAATTATGCAGTGCAACCAAAGAGCCTACCTGTTTCTATTGCATCTCTGACAGAATTGCGCCCACAGAAAAACAAATAAAACATTTCAGATCTGCTAGTGTCTGTGAGGGTAAAATGGGTTCTGTTGTTTCCCCTCGGCTCCTGTACTCCTGCTGCCTGTCTCTGCCTCCCTTTCAGATGGTCCTCCCGCTGGCTCTCCCCCTGTGCCTCCCTCTACTGTCCCAGGGCAGGCTGTGGGGTTGGGGCTGAAGGCCTCAGGCTTGCAGTGGTGCCAGCTCTGTGGGTGGAGGGGGACACACCAGACACCCTGCTGTAGAGAGTGCCCAGTGCTGCAGGGTACGACATCCTCCCCAGAGCAGCCCTGAGTGCTCTGTCCCTGTATGGAAACTTGTTGCACAAACTATATGTTATATGCATAAACACAGATATCGTACACATCTGGTTATTCAAATAAATACTGCACCAGTCATTCAAAACAATGCAGCCTCTTTTGTATCATTGGACCATGAGTTCAGACCGGTGATTTAGATCCCTTAAACCTCTTTAGCTTTTGATCATCCTGACATCTTTATTATTTTATGAATGGTTGTGTTTTCCCCCTGGGCGTCTTTAAGGAGCCACCACCCCTAATGTGACTGCAAGGCCCAGCACCATGGCCCTGAACACAGACAAGAGAAAGGAGAGGAGGACTAAAGGCCGAATTATTTAAATATTTGCACTGTAGTTTTGCAAACAGGGTAGCTATATCACATCTGTGATATATTCTACAGCATACATCATGGCACATGGAAGGTTTTTTTTTTGACATGGTAATATTTTAGACTTGATTCATGTGATATTTAGTCAAGACCTAGTATGAATCTTTGTCACCATGCTGGGGCATTGGAGTTCAGTTTGGTCCTCTGAGAAGAGCAAAAATGCAACTCTGTTTTCCAAGGAGGTCTCATATTCAGCTGTTAACCAGGTCCCCACCAGCTTAGCATCAGTAGTTGATTGTGAGAGTAATCTGCACTCTTAGCTTTGATGCAAAGCAGTCACACATTACTAGGGCAGGAATATACAACCAGTTCGTATGTATCTCGAGCATATTTCTCCAGATACATATAAAGCCCATCCGTGTGTCCTTGATGGCACTGAACTCGGCTGGTGACCTTCGAGAAGAATCAAGAATTTGACCCAACTCTCGTCACCTTTCTTCTGCACTGCGTACTCCAGTTCTACGGGTGGCAGTAAAAATTAACCAGGACGGTCGGTGACTACTTTCATACGTCATATTCGCGGGAAAGGCGGAAGAACGACTGCGAAAGGAGAGCCGTTCATGACAATTTGTGCTGCCCAACAAATGATCTGGGTTCAGCTTACCCATTTCTGATGCCGACCCGGAAAATCATGTGAGAAGTCGTTGAAACTGAGCCAGAATCAGCGACCGGTGGCGGGCTGTATTTACCTGTGAGGACATGCATAGAAGGCAAGTACTAGAGTTACGCTGGGAAAGTACAAATAAACAGAACGTATGGAACAATAAAGTGACAACTTGAGCGGACTGAGTGACGAGCTAACTAAACGTTCTGGCTGATAAATACACACAAGCAAGCTGCCTTGCTAACTACCTGTATTTCGTTACCTCGTCAATTGAAACCTGCGGAATGTGTGATAATCTTTAAACTGCGAGACACAACCCATAAGCTTTTCCAAGTGAGAAGCGCTGGCTGAGTAACCAGTTCGCTAACTAAGCTGATAACGAAAACAAAGGTAACGTAGCTGCTGTCATTGCTTTGATGTAGTGATTCTTGGGTGCACTGTCTCTGGCAACCAGGAAGGTTGATAAGCAATAGCCTGTTAGCTGCAAAACTAAGGCGCAAACTTACTCTTTTCTAAAGTGATTTTTATGTGTTTGTGTGTTTATGTTCCGTTCGTATGATTGTAAACACTGTCTCAGACTGTTGTGAAATAGCTATCGGCTGTAGCTTTGCTGTGGGGCACACGTGGGTAGAACGGCTTGCTGTTATTCTGTGTAGCCACATAGCATGGCTAGGAGTAGCTAACTGTGGCAGTAGCACATTGTTTACTCTCCACTCTAGCAACAAGCTACTTAAAAACACACAGCTGTACATTTTCTACCACACTACAATATAGATCCATGTGTAGAAGTATGATTTAATGAAAATGTATTGTGTAACCTCATACATTGTTATATCATTTGTGCTTTTATATTTTCATGTAGAATTTAAATACACAATTCCTCTGCAGAAAGAGAGAGTCAGAGACAGTGTAGTCAAGTGTTGCTCTCATTCTTGAGCAGTACAGGGCCTTCTGTCCATGTACAGATCTGATCCACTGGCCTTCAGGAGTGTAGGGAGTGTAAATAGATAACATGCCTTGCTAGACCACCCTGAAAGAATCAGTCGCATAATTACAGTTTGGGGTTGGTGAGCTCCAGATCTTAACTTTTCAATGAATAAGACTGGTGGATAATTATGACAACTTGCATGCCAGCAAGTCATATGCCAGGTGTAACTCATAAGCGCTAATAAATTGTATGCTTCTGGCACAACAGTTCATACAAAGTTTGTATATGATTCACAAATGCTGCAGTACATGTCAGCCTAAAGCAGTAATCACTGCAAGTGAAGTGAAACGATATGCATTCCTTGGATGTTTACAATATGCACTTACAAACTGGGTGGATTGGTCAAATTTGTACTGGACTTTAAAGTAGCCTTTGGGTTGTTTTTAGCATATGGAGCTAGGTTATTTTGCTTCAGTTTTTGTAGGACAGTTTCCTTATGCTGTTTATAAGTCAAAGAATTTGACTGATTGCCACAAATCACTTCCTTCTGACAGGTCTCATGTCCTCTGAGTTTACAATTGATATCCAGCTGACGGAGTTGGGCTTTCCCGATCTCTTCCAAGATGAGGCAGGCACTAAGGAGGCGCCTGCCTGTCCTCTTTCCGCTGGTTTCTCCCGTACACATCGGCCTACAACCGACCCCCAAACCGCCTGCTCCCCTTCCCAGACTGTACACTCCCGCAGCGAGGCGATTGGCCCTCTCCTTGGCAACAACCCAACAAAGATGCGTGTCAACGCCCCCACGCACGAGGCTATCCCGCAGAGCGGTCGAAATGCGAAAGACCGACCAGACCTCAGCACCGACGTGGCCAACGGACCCCGCTCGGGCGCAAAGCCAGATCTAACACATGAAGATGTCAAACTTAGTGCCAGCACCACTGTTAGCCAAAAGCAGGAATCACCAACTGGAGTTAAACCTATTAAGATAGTTGTTGGAGGCAGAGGAGAGGGGGGAAGCAGCAGAAACGGTGGCAGTAAGGAAGGGGAACAAGGTGGAAAGGTGAAGGGGAAGGACAGTGTGGTTGAAGCAGTGCAGGACTCTGAAGAGACTGAAGACAGTGAAGTTAGTGAAGAGGATGATGATGATGATGATGAAGAAGAAGAAGAAGAACAGGTAGATGAAGAGGATGATGAGGAAGAGGAAATTGCAGAAGGTGAGATGGTTCCCTGTTATGCTTTATACCTCACCTCAGTCCGCTCAGGTTTTGTAGTCATAAATGGCACCAGTCAACCAAAACCACTTTTGGAAATCTGACCTATATCTGACTGAATATGACTGCTGCAAGTTCAGGCCAGAAAGGGTTTATATTCTAGTAACTAAAATATTGGTATTGGTAAATATTGGAGCAGATGTCCCAAAAGACAGTAGTTTGACAGCTCATAGTCGTAGGCTGGGAAGGAACCTGATGCACATGAGTGTGGTTTTGGATGTGTTGTAGCTGTACTGACGATCTGCCTCTCGTCTCTGTGTGCAGGACGTAGCCCTGGGGATGGGTCAGTGGAGCAGAGCTGCAGGGTGTGTGGCCTCTCCCTCCCCTCTGCCTTCCAGCTCCAGGAGCACATGCTGCTCCACAGCGGGGCCAGGCCCTACCGCTGCTCTGAGTGCGGCAAGCAGTTTTGCCACCTGGCAAACTATCGCGCCCACCTGCGCACGCACGCCCAGGCCCGGCCACCTGCCACCCGCTGCCGGGTGTGCGAGGCCAGCTTCGAGTCGGAGGCCGCCCTGGCGCAGCACCTGGAGAGCTCGCACCTGGAGAAGGAGTTCTACCAGTGCGACTTCTGCAAGCGCGTCTTCAGCTGCCTGCGGGAATGCCAGCGGCACGTGGACTTGCACCAGCTTGACATACGGCGGGGCCACCAGTGCCCACGCTGCGACCGTCGCTTCCGCCGACGCAAGGCCCTGACCCGCCACCTGGAGGCTCATGTCCGCCGGCGGACCTACCTCTGCACCGACTGCGGCCGGGCCTTCGACCGCAAGAACGTCCTCTTCCGGCACAGCTTCTCTCATCTAGGGCTACTGCCGTACACCTGCGTCCGCTGCAGGCGCCACTTCCGACTGGCCTCCCTGTACCATCAGCACACATGCGAGCCGGGGCGGATCCAGTGCGAGGCGTGCCTCGGGTTCTTCTGCAGCCAGGAGGACTTCCGCCGGCACAAGGAGGAGACGGGGTGCTGGGGCCAGCAGGGCCCAAGGGAAGGGGACGAGTTCCGGTGCATGGAGTGTGGACAGACCTTCCAGACGGCAGAGGAGCTGCGGAAGCACGGCGGGGCCCACCAGCGCGTGCTCAAATGCTCGGAGTGCGGGAAGGGCTTCCGCTCGGCCCTGCTGCTCGTGTCCCACATGGGGGGCCATGCGCCCGGGCAGAGGCCCTGCCTGTGCCAGCGCTGCGGCCTGGGGTTCCCCCACCAGCAGGCCTACGACAGTCACCACAAGGACTGTGGACGCGCACCAGCAGCCACGGTCAGTAGAGCCACACATGCAGGGCTTTTGACATGTACTGCTGTGGCTTTTGTCAGACATGATGGCTCGTGAGGGTTGGGCTAATTAGCTGGCTAAGCGGTAGCCACAATGAGGGAATTATATTTTTAGCTCAAGTAAGGGTGACCTCACCTGAGAATGACTCTCTTGTAGCATTTTTGCAGAAGTCACCCCCTATATTGTATTTGTGTTGATATGTTGTTACTGTCTTGGTGTAGATGGCAGTGTAGAAGTTATAAATCAAATCAAACATTAGAGTAATATTAATGATAACAAGGTAATTGTACTTACCAATTTTAAGCCAACCACACTGACCTGTCTCAGCTCTCACTAATGTGTCATTTTTTGAGTTTTTCCTGTGTCTGTGCCTTGGTCTTTGAAACTATGTTGATGTCCATTGTGTCTCTCTTGGCGAAAGGTGCAAGCGAAGAAGCAGAAAATGCAAGCCCCGGCTGCCGCCTCAGAGAAGCTGAACGCCGGCCCCAAGGGGGTGTGGAAGCTCACGCTGGACAAATGCCCCCCTCCTGGCTCGTCTCTGGTGATGTTCCTCCCCATGCCGGTCAGTTCTCCGTCTCCCGGCCTGCCGGAATTGGCCTCCTCACTCCCAACTGGGTCCTCTCTGGCGAATGAGCGACTACCACAGACGCAAGCCCATATGATCCCGGTGGTGATTAAAGGGCCTAGCCCGGGCCAGCCTGCCCAAGAGCAGCCATCTGCAGCCAGGCAAGTAGCGCCTGTTTTGGCTCCAGGTCCAGCTCCAGTGCCTGGGGCCGTGGCTGCGATCCGGGAACGGCCCCCTGTGTTTTGGACCTCCTCCGTCAACCAGGTGCGGCCCTCTGCAGCTGTGCGGTTCCCCTCCCTGAGTGCCTCAGTAACGGGGGTGTCCCCCCAGGACGGACCCCTTGGGACCACGAGCCGCGGCTCCCTGGCGGTACCGGGGACAACGCTCAAGCTGCAGATCTCCGAGGCCACCTTCATCCCGTCAGCATCCCAGCAGCTCCCGGAGTCATGGCAACACCCTGGATTCCTTCAGCAGCCGACGGTGATGGGAGATAAGACAGCACCGACTCAGGGCACCGCAGCCCATTGTGGAACAGCCCCAGATCTTGCTCGAATACCCCAGGTCAACGTGCAGGTCCTGGGGGCTCCAGCTGTCTCTGCTGTTGTCCCGGCAGCCACAGTGGCAGCGACTGGGGACCAGATGGCTCGGGAGGGCAGGATCCAGGCGCTACCAGACCTGAAGCAGGAGCGAGATGAGGAGGGAAAGAGAGAGGAAGAGGGGGAGGTGAAGATAGAGGCCGAGGTGGCAGTCAAGGAGGACAAGGTGCAGCAGGGAGGGGAAGGGACCCAGCCAAGTGCCCCCGTAACGAAAACTGAAACGGGGGAAGCATTAGAGGCTGCCTCAGGGCAGACAGAGAATATGAGTCAAGTGACACTGAAGCTGAAGGGGGAACCGTGCAAACCGATTCACCTGAAAGTCAATATTCCTGCCAGCATCCAATCAGAGATGGTGCTACGCTCACTGAAGGGGTGGGACAGGGCGGGTGATGGCCTCACTTCTGGCCAGCTGGGCTCTGGGCCTGGCCCTGGCCCTGCGGACAGGACTCAGGAGACGACCAGACTGAAAACAGGACTGGTGGACAGCGGGGTGGACATTGGGCACCCCCCGGGAGGGATGCCAGAGGGGGAAGGGTGCTTCAGCAGCGTGGAAGTGGAGCTTTGGGACGAGGACATGGAGGGAGACCAGGAGGCCGAGGGGGAGCCCCATGAGTGCTTGAGCTGTGGGAAGATCCTTTTGGAAGGCGACCTGGTCCAGCACTACATGCAGCATGCAGTGGAGTCCGGCGCCTCCCTCCGCTGCTCCCCCTCACCCGAAATGCAGCCCCTGTCTTCCCCCTCTCCATCCCCTCCTGCAAGCCCACCTTTAAAGAGGAAGCTGAGGCCACGTCGGCGGCATAGATAGGCCCCTCTTTGGGGCCCGCTCCTTGGGGCTGTATTTTCACTGCAGAGCAAGCAGGACAGTAGTGTTGTCGTTTTCTTCCAAACACTGGCAGCCTTGCCCTTCCACTCGTTACCTTCCATCACCTCTGTTATTTTGAAATTAAAGGCCCTTCTTGGCTTATTTTGACATTTTTCCAGTATCACATCCTTCTGTAGTGTGACAACAGCACTCCACCAAGGGTCAAAAATTCACATTGCTGTGTTGTATGTTCTTGCACATTATGCAGCTGTGATGTCGCTGTCCTGTTGGTAAAGTTTGCTGAGCGAGTTAGAGTGGGCTTTGCTTCTCCACATACTGAGCTGCTACATCACCTCTTTCTGCTTCTGTCTTATGGCTTTGATTCTGAGACACGACTGTAAAAATCTGAGATTGTAGTGATTAAGCAGAAACTGATACGGCCTTACTTGCTCCAAGCCCACCTCACCCCTGCTAGAGACAGATTAAAGCTACTGTATGATCTAGGTCAGCGTAAACAAACCAGGATTCAGATTTTATTTATGATTCAGAAGAGTAGCGGAAGGATGACCTGGTAGTCATCGTATTTGATGCTGTCGAGTGTTTTTGTGCGCCTTATTCCATGGTTCTGGTAACTCTTCTGTACAGCAGAAGCTCAGGGACAGGTGCGTTCTGGGATTGGGGGTTTCATAACTGTGAAATGAAATGTCTGTACATCGCAAAATGATGTCAAAACTATCCAGTTCCGAGATATCTACCATCGACTACAAGTGTACCTCTCCGTACACAATACTGCTACTCTTATATTGCAGTTACATATTTTTTTCATTGTCCATCAATATTCACTTAAATGAACCTGCAATCTAGCCCCACAGCAGTGGGATATAATATTGTAGCACACACTATAAGTGCGCACCTGCACCTAGCTGACAACTGCTAAAAGGAGGATTGTGAGTGTATGTACATATGAGTGGAGTGCTATCAAAAACTAAAGCATAAAAAAATAACAGCATGTGTATATTTTAGAGACATAAATATAAACATTACGGACTCTCAAGTTGAAATTAAAATGTGTATATTTTGGATTAACTGAAAGCAATTAACCTTATTGAATAATTAGATGGAAGGATACACACAGACCAGACGGAGCACATAAAGTTGGCGAGAAGTGGTTCTTGCAGAGTTACGAAAGATTGCTTTTGGCACTGTTGCTGAATAAACGCATCTGTTAATATACCAGACAGCATATTAAAAACTTTTTTTTTTTATTTGGAGACGAGTTGGCGCTGTCATTTTTGTTGGATTAGGTTCTTGCAGCTTTAGTTTGACCTTATCATGTGAGAATTAAGGAAGGGTAGGTTGATTTTGAACTATTGGTGGAAAAAAAATTAGTTTTGATTTCATGCTTTTTACTTCAGTGATGAAAAAGACAATAGGAAGCTGAATGTTTTGGGTTTATTCTTACTGCTATCCTCATGGTTGTTTTTTAAAATTATGTCCAGGTATTTTGAGCTATCCAGTTTTGTTTTTCCGAAAGGGATTTTTAAAACCTCTGCTTTTAATCTTTTAGTTAGCTAGTCATTTTTACTTGCCCAGATCATATTTAGTAATTTAAGTAGTGCTAAGGTGACCTTTGTCTAATTTAGATTGTATTTTGCAGTTCATTTTTTATTGAAAGTGTGAAATTGTTTCAGTCTAGTGGTTACTTTTTATTTTATTTATTTATTTTTTTTACATTGGAGTCTGAAGAAAACTCAAAATCAGAACGGCGTAATTAGGATGCTACTCCAGGGTTTGTACCGTGTTGACAGGTATTTCCGCAACTCAAGTTCAGTACCTCTCAGGAACATTGAACATTTTTTCGTTGTTTGTTAGGTCCAGTGCTGTGTGTCATTTACACACTCCCCTTAGACACTGTGTTTACAGTCTCTTCTCCTTATGCTGTCTGTTACTCAGCGTGTCTATATCATGATGGAAGAATAAGCTATTATAACACACACACACACAAATTGCGTTATCTGTAACTCACTAATTTGAACCACGTGTTTTGTTGTGAAAGGCAAAACCCCTTGATTGGTTTAAGCTCGTTGATTGACAGATAATTTTAGCACCACCCTTGCTATCGTCACCTTTTTTTTTTTTTTGAGTCATGGTACCTCAGTCATCCAGTATTGGAATGCAAACTCACAAAGGTGACATGCATTCACATCTCACAACGCGAAGGTTCTGTTTTCTGTTAAATTGCAGACTGATACTGCTAGATGAGGACTGAAATGGGAGAAGGGAGTGTCGTCCTCAAAAAAAAAATCACTTCAAACATGGCAAAGCAAGGAGCTTTTCACTCGCCCATTTTCTGCCTCAGTTATCATAAACGAGGGGTACTCGTTAAATATTACAATCAAAGATGATTAATTAGCATGCTACTTTGACTGTCAAGCTGGATAAACTGTTGGACAGTTTTTTTATTATCATCATTTTTATATCCTCAAACGTTGTCAATATGTTGTTCCATTCCTCAGTGGGTTTTAGAGTTGGAGTACTTTCAGGAACTTTAAAATGACCTTACACTTGCTGACTTTTTTTTTTTTTACATTACTGTACATCCATCTCAGCTTTTAAAGTCTTTGAAGATTTGCTGAATACTGATAGTGATGGAAATGAATCCATATATAATTATGCAGAGGCAACAAATCTTGTAAGCTTTTTTTTAAAAATAAAAAAATGAATAGGTTCAGATAGCGATGGAGGAATAAGGTTTCATCAAACCAAAAATAGGGGCTGATATGGTGTAGTATCAGGGACTTGATGATTTGGACCAATGACCACTTGGCTGCAGAGAGAAAACATTTTTGATTGGTTGAAGCTTATCAGTCATTGACAGTGTGTAGCTTCATACTAACAGGGCCTCTTAAACCTCATTTCAACCATCATTAAGTTCAGGATGCACACATTTTACACCGTTTCAGTCATTCATCACTATGTGCATTATGGTGAAATATAAAAAAGGCAGTTTAGAAATTTCATAAATCAGACACACTTTTTACTGAATTAATATTTCATGTTTTAACCCATCCACGATATGGATGCTTTAAGGGAGACATAGTGTGTGGAAGAGTTATACTGAAATTTTGGTAGTCGGTTTACTTGTAAAGTGTACTGAAACCCATCCGGTACCATTTTTATTTGTGTGTGTGTTACAGGAGCTCATGCGCCAAACCACATTTAGCGTTAGCGCAATGCCTGAGAGTCTGTGGGAAGTTACATGAATTCTGCTTAGTGGTTCCCTCATTTTTGACTGGAGCTCGTTTATGGCCCTCCAGTCATTATGCTAATAGTTCAGTCAGGTTCCTGAAAGTTCCGTGGAATGTACTTACAGAAATGAAAGTGGGGTTGGGAGCTCGGCTGGATCTCAGTTCTCCTGGCAAGCAGGGAAGTGGGAAAAAGTGTTTCACTGCCAAAACGTCAGACTCTCCCTTTAACAGTCATGTGACATAGAGACAAAATGATAAAGATGGTCACTGCCACCCCACATAAAGTCTGTAACTGTTCCACCGCATACGATCCCATTACGGAGCAGGACTGGGTACTTTTTTTTTTAACCTGCTGATGATTTAAAAGTACTGAATCCAGTATGATCTTTGGTTTAATAAAAATAGACTGGATTCAGGAGTGGATGATGGGATTTTTCCCATTGGTGTCTGTGACCTTCGGCTGCCTTGTAGCTTTTGTCTGAATATACCTACCTGTACTGGACAGAATTGGGGGGGAGGGTGTTGGGGGCTTGGTGGTGCAATAGCGATGTACACCATCTACCTGTTTATTTTCTACATATTTCATGTTCCTGTTTTCATTCCTGGTGTTCAAGGGTTTGGCTGAGGCATGTTTTGTTTGTCTTTTAGATAACATACAAAAAAGTTTGACATACCTTCTGAGTACTGTTGTTTCTTGAATTGTAGAACTGTGCAAAGGTTTTCTGTTCCACATGGGGATGTGAGACTGTTTTTTTATTATTATATAAATAAATATCTGCATACAAATACTGTATCCGAAGATCAGATTTTTTTTTCCAATATGAAGTTCCTATTCCAGAGAATTCAGTCTTAAAAACAGGTCAGCAGAAGTGGGTTCCATTGTAAATATACAGGTTTATCTCCAGTCCTGCACTGTGCAGATTTAACTCCAGTCCTGGAGGGCCGCAGTGTCTGCAGGTTTAACTCCAGTCCTGGAGGGCCGCAGTGTCTGCAGGTTTAACTCCAGTCCTGGAGGGCCGCAGTGTCTGCAGGTTTAACTCCAGTCCTGGAGGGCTGCAGTGTCTGCAGGTTTAACTCCAGTCCTGGAGGGCTGCAGTGTCTGCAGGTTTAACTCCAGTCCTGGAGGGCCGCAGTGTCTGCAGGTTTAACTCCAGTCCTGGAGGGCCGCAGTGTCTGCAGGTTTAACTCCAGTCCTGGGGGGCCGCAGTTTCTGTTTTATCGGCCAGTTTCCTATACTCGTCCCCTCACATACAGAAATAAGTCCTGATTTGAACCTGAGTATTCTGCAGTGAACCTACTGTGTTGTGGAAGAGAAGGAAATAGTGTTGACAGCGCTCACAGGAAAGACAAACACACAAGATAAATTGGTAACAGTGGTGAATATAATTTTAACCAATGAAAGCTGCCATAAACGTGAGTGAATATAATTTTAACCAATGAAAGCTGCCATAAACGTGAGCGCTTCATATGAGGCTGTGTGTGTTTTACTCGTTACTTCAATATTTTCCAATTTTCAAAGCAAAGAGGTGGCTGTTAAAAGCTTCATATGTTACTTATCCTATCCCTCCAGTATAGCCTCAGTCCAGTGGAGTCTGTTATGTTGCCCATGTATTTATGGCCTCAGTCGTGTGGGAAGGTTTCCATTGCTGCTTATTACAGAGTGTTAAAAATACACTAACTCTGCCTTGTTCCAGGGAATCCAGTTTATTCAGGGAATAAACCTCTCTCATGGGGTAACATTTTTTTTCCTGACTTTGTTTTTCAAAGAAGCCACCTTACAAGTCTGCCGCTCCCCAACATGCTGTTTTTATCACAGGGTCCTGTTTAGTCAATGGAGTGTACAACATCTAGACAACAAACCTTTATGTGACTGGAAACAAAATACGACTGTTTACCAAAACACTGCCCACACTGACAAGGGTCACTTAACTTGCCAATGCAAAGAGAATAAGCGCAAAGTACCACCAAGGGAACTGGTTCCTCTGATGAGAAACTCATGGATGCCAAACTCATGCCAGTGGACAGACCGTCTCCTCTCTGCTGCCCTGTGACGGTGGGAGCGACTGCACCGCGGCGCGCCGTCTCGCAGGAGGGTGGAGACACGCGCAATGAGAAGGACTACAACTGCTGTCACATGACAGAACGGGGCCCGGAAATAGACTGTCGGTAAGCAAAATAATCTGACCATAATAATAGTAGTGCTGCTGAAATATGGGGGGAGGGAGGGAAGTACAGAGCAGCAAGTTTTAAAAGGAGAGGAAGAGGTTTTTCTAAAAATAAAAACAGACATTTGTTCAGGCCCCGTCTCACCCTCAGACGCTGTCTCTTCGTAGTTGTATGTCTTATATTCTTTTCGGAGAAAGCAGTCTGGTGAAATACCTGCTGAAGTCGAAGGCAGAATTTGCACATATGTATTCATTTCAAATGGACAAAGAAAGATTCGCTGTTGGCGTAAGTAAATATAAACGACATGCATGCATTCGTTATACAGAGAAATATCATATTTATCCTCTGGCGATAAACGCCATTAAACAAACGTGTTAAATATTCCTTAACGACAACTCTTAAAACGTGTAGTTCAGGTAAACAAACGCAAATGGGCAACTTAAAAACAAGCCATCTTGAATTTGAGTAACGTTTGTGTTTTTTCGGTTCTGTAAACTGCTGGTGAACATAAACATAACTAGCAAAAGCTAGCTAACGTGACTGCCTGACATGTGTTTGCGAACAGAATATAGTTCGCTAAAAGTCATTAGTTTGTTCTGGAAATGTGTAATGAGTTGTACAGCTACTGCTATTTTAAATTTCCGAATTCGTGTTTGTGGATGAATCTGTTAAGAATATTTGTGATATCTGGATGTGACACATTTAAGCATGCGTGTTGTTGCAGTGATAGCTTTGTCATATCTGGTGTTACGATTAGTTGAAAACTGTCTGAGCTATCAAACGTTAGCTAGGTCTGAGGTGCCATGAGTTGCTAACATGACACTTGTGTGACGAACAGCGCACTCTCCCTGCCTCACTCCACAATAACGCCTCAACTACACATAGTGATAAACTTGAGACTGTATTACTCCTAATGTACCTTTAATTTAACTGGATGAATCGTTGTTTCGCTCCCATCGCTGCCCCCCTCCCTCCCCTGCCTTCCTCTCCAGCGTGGACCATGTTCGTGGCTGGAGATGCACCAGTTCATTGGAGATCTCATGACCTCCACCTCAGCGCAGCCGGTGAAGGATGCGGCCCAGCAGGACGCGCTGCGCACCGCCTGGGAGACCGCAGGCCACGAAGCCCTGGGGCTCAAAATCCCACCCGCCGCACCCCCAGCCCAAAACAGACAGCCCCACAACAAAGTGCCCGCTGGATACAGCCTCCAGCCCCTTACTGAACCTGTGGACAGGACAGGAGAGGTGGTCACCAGCGCACAGCAGTGTAAGTCAGGGTTTTGAACAGGGTTAGAACAGGTGAAATGTGACTGCATAACTAATATTTTGGAACTGGCTGGCCTTACAAAAAAAAAAAACTCAATTGTCAAAATGAATAATGCCTACTAAATTAGTGTGCCTACTGAAAATTGCTTTTGAAGGTGTCCTTGCCCTAATGTGTTTGTTTCACAATGTTCGAGACCTTTTTGGTTTTTAAAAGCGTAAAATTATATATTCTCTGCCTTGTTAACATGTTCCTTCTTGTTGACTTGTTTTTGTGTTTACCTTGTTCCTTCCAACCCAAACCCTTCATTCCCACGTTTGCTCCATAACTCATTCTTACACTTCCTGTCTCTCCGTCCCCATTTCCTCTCTTATAGTGCAGCACCGCACATGCACCTGCCCCGCCTGCCCTTTCTCGTCCTCCTTCTCCTCGTCCTCCTCCCCCTCTTTCCAGACCCTGAGGTCCTCCAGAGACACCCCCTCTTTGCAGACTAACCCGGCCCAGTCGAAGGAGTCCACTGCCGGCCCAGTCAGCCTGGGGCTCTGCTTGGGCCTGGGTCTGAACCTGGAGGACGAAGCCAGGGACTCAAGTGACCCCTGTAACCCTGAATTGCACCCTCATCCCCAGCAGCAGCAGAACCAGGACAGAGCCGTCAGCACCCAGAACCCCAACCCCAACGTGCCTCACCCTCACCCCCCTCCGCAGCTGCCAACGTTCCCCTGCTTGTGCTGCCACCGCGGCTTCCAGACCTGCACCCAGCTCCTCCGGCACCAGCAGGGGACGGATGCCCACTTCGCCCCCCACTACCATCACCACCACCACCACCACCATTGCGCCCTGATGTCCTGCCTCCCCTGCCCCCAGCTACCCCACCCGGCGCAGAACCCACCGCCCTTCCCTTGCCTCTCCTGCCAGAGGACGTTCCAGACCTGCGCTCAGCTCCTGAGGCACCAGCAGGGCCACATCCAGCCGGACGGCCCCGCCCAGCACCCCTGCATGCACTGCCCGGCCTCCTTCCCCCGGCCCTCCCAGCTGCTCCAGCACCAGCGGTCCCAGCACTCCTCCAAGGTCGGCGGATTCCTCTGCACCGAGTGCGGCCGGGCCTTCAACTCCCACAGCAACCTGCGGATCCACCTCAACGTCCATACCGGCGCCCGCCCGTACACTTGTGGGGAGTGCGGCAAGAGCTTCAGCCAGTCGGGGGCGCTGAAGATCCACCGGCGCATCCACACAGGGGAAAGGCCCTACACCTGCGAGTTCTGTGGGAGGGGGTTCCCGCACCTGGCCGGAGTGAGGGCGCACCAGCGGACACACACCGGCGAGAAGCCATACCGCTGCCCACAGTGCGGGAAGTGCTTCACCCAGTCGGGGGCGCTGAAGATCCACATGCGGATCCACACGGGGGAAAGGCCCTTCGTCTGTGGACTGTGTGGGAAGGGTTTCTCCAACAGGGCGGGGATCCGCTTCCACCACCGGACAGTGCACGGGGTCGTCTCTGAGGCTAGCCTTAGTCTAGCCGCCACCTCGGCTGTCACCACCGCCGCTCACTCAGGCCTCAGTCTCCTGTCTTCGGCCGTCGCCGACGCCATCGCCGGCCCGGCGTCGGCGAGCGCCGGCATGGTGGACAGCAGCCCGAGTCCAGCTGCCAGCCTCAGCATAGACACCCCCGACAGCCCCCTGGGTGACCCCGACCCCGACCTGGACACAGGCCGTCCGGGGTCCGCCATCGGGACAGTCTCCAGCTCACTGTCCTCCCCCGGCTCCTCCACGTTCAGCCTGGATGGACTGTCCTCCAGGGGGGGGAAGACTGAAGTCCCTCCCCAGGGCCGGCCACCCGGTGCGGGGAAGGACAGGAAAGGTCTGCTCCCGTACGCCTGCGAGGACTGCGGCCAGAGATTCCGGGACGCCCCTTCCAGAAACAAACACCAGGAGCTGGAGCACTACCCCGACCCAGAGGACCAGGAAGAAGGGCTGGACCTTGACAAAGATGGGGGCCTGGAAGAGGCAGTGGAAGGCATGATGTAGTGAAGGGTTGCGTTTTGGAGTGGCAGGGAGGGTTTGAGGCAAAGTGGAAACAATATGTTTGGACAGTGACATAACAGGATGCAGAAGTGTCATCTGGTACTATCTAGTCTTTGGCTACATTTGTTTCGTGTTTTGCGAGCCAGTGGGGGGAAAAATGCTTGGGCAACCTGCTATTCACTGTGCAAATCTTAATATTTCCATCTCATATTTGGGGGCAGAGGGAGAAAACCATCAGTGAGTAAAAGTACAATCCAGCCTTGTGTTTGTTCCAACCTTGCACTAAAGCTGCTGATTCTAATCAGCACACAGTAGGGGAGGTCATTTGTGATCTCACCTGGCTGGAAGAATACATGGCAGTACTTTTATGAAGCTGCTGTTTTCCACCTCTGTTTGGGGGGTGGGGGGGTGGGGGAGTGAAGAGTTTACCAGGAGAATGGAAGCTACGGTGTGCCTAAGAACTACGAAACCGTTCCACAACAGTGCCGTTTTTTAATAATTTTGAGGTAAAATATGAATATTTTTAAAAAGCACTTTAAGAAAAGAACAAACTAAAAAAAAAGATGAGATGCATTGGTCTGGATACTGTACGTATGGGCATATTTGAGACCTTGTTTTTGGTATTTAAATGTCCCTAATCAGAATGAATTACCACTGATGGTGTTTTTTTTCTGCACTAATTATGTTGGATAATCCAGCTAAATGTCTCCTGATGGGTGTACTGTAATAACTTACTGTATCCCTGGCTTTGGCAGGGTCTGTTTTTATTTAGACAATGAAGCAGCTTGTCCAGAAAATGTGGATTTGTTACATTCTGGACTGGCCTGTTTTTACATTCACAAAACACGTGCCAGTTTGGCTCTGAGTATTGATAATGTATTTGTTCTCGGTTAATTAGACTTGAGAGAGTTACCACACATTTGGGAATGTGTGTCCACAGGCGTAATTACTCTCCTGTGAATTTGCCAGTTTTCATGAAGTGGAATTGGCTGTTTTGAGTGATTGATGAAATGTTGGTTGCAAATATATTTGGACTAATGATAATTGCAAGGGTGCATTTTGCGGATTTTTTTTTTTGTAGGACAGTAATTTTTAAAATTGTTTTTATTCAGACACAGTTTCACAGTGTAATCCTCGACTACAGCACATTTAAATATTTAACTGTTTTCTGTGCTCCAGATGGGTAATTTTTTTTTTCATACATGCAGCTGTTCAAGTTCTCTGTTTCAGTTTTAAAGGCATCCAAAAACCTGTAAAAGAAGAACATAATTTTGCACCGTGTTTGCTCCATTGGGGTCATTGGTGTCGTACAGCAGCCGAGTATGTTTAGGCTTATAGCAGAATGGGATCTGCATCCTACTTCACAGGCCGCTGTTACACCAGTCTACATGTTCACATGGAAACACTGCCAGAACCAAAGTCGTCGTACATGATCGATGAGCTGTGGGTTAGGTGAGCTCTTCAGCGCCCCTTACAGGCGGGCCAGTGGCCTTGCAGGCTTCAAGCAAGGTGTTTCTTATTAGCCTTTTCCACACATATCGGCTGTGTGCAGGAGATGGTCTCTGATTGGTTGTTCCTTTGACTCTGAGCATAAGTGCTTCAGCATGTCTAGGATCTGGTTTTATGAACTCCAGATGCTAATTGCTTTGTTCTGATTGGCCCTTGACTTCACACGTCATGATGAGTGTCATTTCTCAGTGTCATTTCTCTGTCCATTTGAATTACATATTTGTGTGAAAGAAGAACAATATGAACCACTTTTTAATCTGTTTTTTTTTTACTCTTAAGTTTTTGTTATTTTACAAACAAACGTGTGTATAGAATTTGTATATTTGTGGCATTTTATCCAGAAATGTGTGCAATTTTAAATTTCTTAATCTTGTCACATGCATAGGGTTGGTATTATATGAATTTGCCAAATCTTATGTTGTTTCCTGCTCACAGTAAGCAATGAAGCATCGGTGTGAAAGTATTTGCTGAGTAATGAACTTACTCTAAATATCTCCTGTTCTCATTATTGTGGAACATGGAGCTTATTGGCTGTGAAGGTTGGAAAATAGGCTGCAGTACACTTATTCCAAATGATGTATGTGTGTCATACATGAGACTCATAAAAGAGCGAATCGGTTTTATTTCTTTCAGTCATTACACGGAACATTTGTCACAATATGCCTTATAGCCAACCCTGGCCAAACCCTTTCCAAAATAAAACCAAAAGTCAATGTTGGAAATGTTTATGGAAAGGAAGAAATCTCGGAAGGAACCGGACTTAAAAGGGAGAGCTGATCTTCTGCTGACTGGTGGAGGGTATGAGAAACGAATGACTGACAGGTCAATTGTCCAATTATAAATAAAGTCCAGCGGCAGTGAGTGGGAAAACCCCTCACATTGTGACATCACAATGCTCTAACTCTGCAATATTGCATCCTGTACCTTTTCCCCAGAGAGCACACGTAATGAGGCGGGTCCCATATGTGTGGCACAGCCTGTGAGGTGGGCAGGAAGCTGGGCTTTAAAGGTAAAGGATGCTGGTTTTATACCCAGAAAGGGTACAGCTGTTGTGCCCTTGAGTAAGGTGCCTTACCCGAATTACTTCACTAAATGTCCAGCTGAAGAAATGTAACGTGTGTAACTGAGTAAGTTAGCTGCATAAGTCTCTGGATAAGACCATCAGCTAAATGACCAATGCAGTTATTTTAAACTGTCTTTACTTTCTCCCTGGTCATAGGTACAAATGCCAAGTCATTGAGTATGTGTGTCCCACACTTCAGAAGCCAATAATTGAAAATGTCTGACATGTCAGAACTCCACTGGTTGCACCTTGGAGTCTTCTGGAGTGTGCTGGAGTAAGTGTCCAGCTTTCCTCTAACCTCTACACTGTGCAATTATGGACACCTGGTTTCAAGCTCGCTTTCTTAAGATTTCACCCCAACAAAGAAAATAGTGGCAATATCAATATCAGTGTGAAACTATGTAATGTGTGACGGCATAGCAAGCGTGAGAAATGCTGCGATTTGTCTTATGTCTGTAAACTCAGTCTGCCCCCTAGTGGACAGCGAGTAAAGCCCCAAAAAAACATCTTGTTATTTCTGTGTGACTGAGTGAAACACTGAAAGGTTACAGTTAGAGTAAGTCTTTGTAGAATCATGTGAAATAGCCACACTGCCTCACTTTGTTTGTTCATTTTGAACAGTGATTTGTCATTTCCACTCTTCCTCCACCCTTGGCTATGAAGTTACTGTCATCTCACTTGTCCTTCCTGGTTTCTTACAGTCATGTGATCATGAGTTCCCTTTTGTAGAGTATTCACACAGACACGCACATTTCTGTACAGCCCCTGGCTTCACAGATCCTGACTGTCATAAGGTAATAAAACAGTTTTACCAGTGTGAAATGGTTATGGTGTGCTTCTTTCTCGATGCAGCCAGATGGTTGAAAGTTTAACATCTCCTTATGTAGCTCATACTGACTCAGGAGGGGAAAGCTGTACTCCTGTATCTCCTCTGATTCATGTGACGACTGGCCCTCATTTATTCCCTCACTGCAGATCTGTCACCAGTTTCATGTTGTCTGTGTGTTTGGAGGGAAATTACATCAGCATGTCATTGGTTCACACACTCACAAGCACCTGGCTGTCCAGGAGTTGTTGTAAGAGAGCTACGATTACCCTGCTTTTGCTGAATGTTGGCAGGTAAGCGGGTGTAGGCATGGTTAGCACATGGGTGGGGGAAACATAATTTGCTCTTGGAAGTGATGTGGGTTGGCCAGCAGGGGGCAGTCTTTCCTCTGGTCCAAACAAGAATTCCATTGCCCCAATGCAGTGACAGGGACAGTGCGCTGGAGAAAATGCAGTCTCACACATGAGAGGTTAAACTAAAGGTCCTGATTCACTGTGATCATTGGCAATCCCATGGTACTTACTGCAAGAAGTAGGGGGTTCCCCAGTGTCCTGCTAGTGTACTTTGATCAGTGGTTCCTTTTAACCTCAAGCTGATGCATGGTGAACATTCTGGTTCAAAATGGCTGCTGTGCATCACCCAGTTGGGTGCTACACATTGGTGGTGACTGAGGTGAATTTCCCCCTTCAATGAAGAGTATTTAAGATCAAGCATGAAGATGCACTATGCAATGTGATCCCCTATCCAGTCCCTCCAGAAATTGGCATTTGCAGAATTGTGAAGCCACAATATCCCATGCTTGCATAAGGGAGTGGTTTTTTTTTTTTTTGGAAATTTTTCTAAATTCTGCTATCGCACATTTCTGGAGGGATTGATTACCCGTAAGTCATTATCACAACACACCTGGCTTGGAAACTTGTGTGGGCAGTCTGTTCTAGGACATGTCGCACACAGAGTGTCTGTCGCAGTGTGAATGCAAGTAATCAGTGCCATCTGCAGCCGTGTGCCAAAAAGCACTGAGTGCATCACTCAGGCCTATGCTTTTTTTTTCCAAACTTTAATTACATGTGTACAAGCCTGGGCTGCAGTTTTCCCCTTTCTCATGCAAAAAAAAAAAAAAAAAAATTAACCATTAACCAGCCAAGTTTGCATTCTGACACCCGATTGGTTGGAACTGCATTCAAATACAAGCACGGGTGAAACTGAATGTTGTTTGGCTTGACTAATACACCAATATTATGTTAGCCTTAGCATTGTGCATACCATAGCACCAAATCCTGCAGGTGCCCCTGCGTATAATCTATTTTATATGAGTTTATTTTTTTACCGTGGTTTTTTTTTTTAAAGTCAGCACATGTTTTGCCTGGGACACATTTTGGGGCCTATGTTTATCCAAGCAGGACCAGCAATCCAGAACTACCCTAAACAGTAACCCAGTTGGGTTCTGTTATGGACCATGTGTGGACTAGTTCACTTTGGGTCAAACTATAGGCCACATGTTGCTCCTCATTTATAAAGCATTTAGACAAGTTAGTTTTTTCCAAGATACAATAAAAATAAAATAAATATATAAAATGTACACATACAATTTATTCACGGTGGAAAAGTTAAGGCAATAGAATTTGCATTACCTTTACATAGTACATAGTGGGCCCACTGTTCACAGAAACTGTTACAGACTGGAGTGAGTGAATATGACTTCAAATTAAGAGTTTAAGATGTTTAAATTAAAAATGGATGAATAATGAATCACTCCAATTACTCAGGATCTCAACGATTATTTTATTTCTGGTGCTCTGTAGAGCATGAGCTAAATGGTAGCGTTTATTTTCACAAGAGTAAAACACTTTGTGTCACTTGTTAGCGGGGAACCACTGCGATCAATCCAGAAAAGAATGACTGCGACAGTTTCCTGGTCAGCGCTGCCAGTTTCTCAAAGTGCACGAGTGTTCTGATAACAAGGCGCGCCCGAAGCCGTGACGGAGATGAAAGTGCGATGCGGCACCTGTGCCCTCGTGACCACGCGCATCTTTCAAACCGCAACGCACACAATGGCAGGACTTTGATAATTCAAGCGGGCGTGACTTTGCATTATGTGTACAGAAGAGAAGCGAAAGCAATACAAATTTTCTCAACTTTCCATCAGATGATTCAGCCGCTGAAATATCCCGTAAGACGCCTGTACCTGTAGCAACAGAATAGTTTTACATTTTTATAATGTAAACAGTTGCACAGAACGCCATGCAATTAATTTCTCTGAACACTAACATTTACTGCCACTCAAGTTTCTTGCATGCGCACTTTGGCCGACTACTCATATTTGACAAACTAAAAAAAAAGAGTATTTTACATTTTACTTTTAGTTCTACTGTTCTCTGAGCGCCTGTTTTATCCATCACATGCTCATGAAGGCGTCGGTTCGGTTTCGCTGTAGCTCACACAATCGCAGCGCAAAACTTGCTGACGCTGAACGGCTTCCACGGGCAATTACTTCTCACCCGCAAGCGTCTCAGAAGCTCTGTTGATTTGTCTGATCCGGAATGGAAAAATGTCACTGATTTTTTTTCCCTTCAGAGTGACCGCTGTCTATATCCAAGTGTGGCGTTTGGATCCATTTAATTTATGACACATGCGATTAGTTTGAAATGCCTCAACTATCACTCGATGAATAAGATTGATAAAAAGGTTATTTAACAGGCTCATCGTGAATAAAACATTGTTCTGTTGATTCCTGACGTTTCAGTAAATATGTATTTATACTTACTTTGATTTATGTGCTGCAGTTAGCAACAATAATTAAACCGTAGGCTGTTAGTCATATGCCACCTGTTAATTATTTCCGCAAGTTTGGACAGTCATTAGACCACAACATGCATTTATTTCTTTGCATGGAAACAGGTGACGGGAAAGATGAGACGAACTCGTCTTATGGTGTACTTCGCCGAGTTGTAATCCGACAATTATTATATACATACGACGAAACGCAGCTCGAGCTTAGATTTTTCTTAGTTAAAGAACAAACGTAATTCGATGTCATACATTTTTGTGTCTCTGGCCATATTGCTTCCGTATTTCATCACAAATTTTAACCATTCGCATCAAAACAGACGTTTGTTTCAAACAGTTCGAGACTATGCTGAAGTACAAACGCAATGAAAGCCACGCCTCCTCGGGATGTTAATAAATAGCCTGCTAACAGCACACGCAGCTGCATTCACCCTCTGCTGCGCAGTGATTAACCTGCCGTCTCCAAAAGTAAACAAACGACCGTTGAAATGAAGGAACTTCTCCTTTTTGCAACGCTGACCCTCCTGTGCCCTCAAGGGAATTATGGTAAATATCATTTTATACGTTTTTTTTTTTTTAAATCAATCTGTGTGGAAACGTCCTCTAAATTTCTTCCATTTCTTCTGCATCAAAGTTTATAATTATTATCTTTATCTATTTTTAATTTTATGCTAGTTTCTTTATCAATCATTTACTCTCTTCCCTCTTTACTTGGGCTTTTTTGATCTTTTTTCACAACTTGCCTTCTGGTCCTCCTGTCCTGCGTAGGCTAGAATTCCCCTGCACTCTATCCAGCTGCGTCAAAGCACAGAGCTTTTTGGGGAAACTTATAAAATTCTGTACGGTACAAAGATGTGAAACTTGCAGAAGAAAAGTACCTCTCAACTTTCTCCCAGTTTTGAAAGTCTGAGAAGCTTTTCAGAAACTATATTATTTTGGTGCTTGCATGCCTCCTTTGCGTGTTATGTCACCTGCTTTGTCCTCTCTTTTGTTTTAGTTTCTGTTCGCCATGTTAAGGCTTTTTGGGAACGTCACTGAAACTGCTCTGTCCTAAATCACGTTTGTGATCAGCAGGCTTGGTCGGAAAGGCCTGCGCAAGTTTGCCCACTAAGACCTGCATTCAGGGTCTGTCAGAATGACCTTCGACCCCCGAACCCTGCAATTGCTTGCACACACAGATATCCTAATTAGACATTCACTATACAGTGTGTTTGGTGTGAACCAATCAAACGTGTGCTCAGGGCATTTATATTAATTCTAACATTCCATATACTTTGTCCTTACCTTCTGGCTCAATGTCAAACACCTTTGAATACATTTTTGTTACGTTGTCTCCTGTGTGGAAATACCTGCCTCTTTCCCTCTGTCTTCATCAGCTCCATGCTTTGATCTTCTCCCTCACATATCAAATAATCCCATGCATAATTCCCTCCTGTTATTTCACATTCGTTTACACAATGGAAAGAAGGACAGTAAAAGATGTTGTGATTTGCATTTGCCCTCTGGAAATGCACTGAACAGTGTTTCGACAATTACGCCTTTATGGGTAATAAGTTAGCACTGTTGACTGGCACTGGGCTGTACTGCTACACTGTCCTTGTTGTGCATTTCAAATGATAAAAATAAGAGTTTAATGGTTTTGTTGCCAGGATTCTTATGTTACAGCTGGTCGACTTTCTCTCCTCTGTCTGCATGTTTTCTGTTTTGAGAAATTTTGTCATATCCGTGTTGGCCCCGCAGAGCACGACAGAAATGTAAACAGGAAGTGCGTGGAGTTTTTCTTCTCTGAGAACAAAGAAGGGCTTTTTGTAACTAGGGCACGCCGTCACGGCTTGCTATACTAACCTTCTCACAGCCTCCCACATCTTCTCTTTATAAAGGTGCTTTTCTCTTACCACCAACACCCGCTTTGTATCTCAAGCATATCAACCTAAAACATGTACAATAATAATAAAAAAAGCATAATATTAACCCTGGAATACACTTCTTTGATGTGTTCTTGGTCTCTTTATCTCTCTCTTTCTGAGAACAAATTTCATTTTTCAGTTTTCAGAACTGGCTTTCAGTTCAAAACAACAACAAAAAATCAGCTTGAAGAGCATGGTGTTTTACACAGGCCACAGCACTGTTATTTCCTCTCTCTCACTCTCTCTCTCTCTCTCTCTCACACTCTCACATTCAGATAACTGCTTTATCAGCATGGCATATTTGAATTTCTCTCTGATGTGAAAGAGAAGGAGATGTTTCAGATGCTCTGTTTGCCTGAGAAAGGCACTAGGTTGCCGTTTTTTCTGCCAGAGGCAGGGGTTGCACCTTTGAGGCGCGAGGGTCTGTCATGTTATAATGTACTTTGTGGGAATGTTTTCAAGTCATAATCCATATCTCTGTTTCCCCTCGCTCCCTCTCCATCTCTCCTTTTGCTCTACTTCTCCCTCCCTCCTCATCTCTTTAATCTCTGTCTCATCCTCTCGTCTCCTGCTTCCTATTCCTCCCTCCCTCTCTTTCTTTTTCTCTATCCCTCTCTCTCCTGGCCTCCCTCCCTCTTTCTGTCCCAATCCCCCACTCACTCTCTATGTCAACCCCTCTCTTGCTCTCTCTCTCTCTTTTTTATCTACCTCCCTTCTTCCTTACTAAACCCCCTCTTGATCTCTCTAAAACTGCTCTCATTCTCTCCTCACTCTCCATCCTCCCCATCCTCTTCTGTTTCTGCTCTCTTTCTCTCTCTCTTCCTCAGCCTCTCTCATTTTGCTGGGTCCGGAATACCCAGTTCTGGAGGGGGACTATGTGACCCTGCAGTGCCTGTCTGACACAGAGTCCAACATGACGGACGTCCACGTGGAGAAGTTCTCCAAGGTAAACATCTCCACTGCAGTGCCCTGCCCACAACAGACCCTCACATCCAATCAGAATGAGGTCAACATTTCATTCTGATTAGACATACCTACGGGTATATCGATGCTGATAAAAAGTTGGAAGTAAAAAAAAAAAAAAAAAAAAAAGTTTCTTTTCCTCCGCTTTGAAACTTACTGACCTGTCTTGGGAGTAGCAGTTGATCAAAGTTTATCAGGATCTGGGCATTGTTCTGTAGCAGTAAGAGAGGCCAAAAGGATTCTGGGATACACAGCATATAGCACTGAATATAAATCAAAGGTGGTAGTATTAATGTTACACAATGCCTTTGTGAAAGGATAAGTAGAGTAGTATATGCAGTTCTGGGCATGACTCTGTAAGAGGCTCTTGAAGGAGCATGAGGAGGAGCAGCCATGTTGGCTCTGGGCATGAATTGCAAAGACGGGCTAATGTAGGTCAGTGATGAGCGTAGACATGCTGAATGGACTGCTTTCGTCATGTCTGTGCTTTTGTGTTCTCATGTTTTATTGCGCTAGATCCCGCAATGAGGAGTACATTCAGCAGAAATGAGTGAGGAGCAGGGGATTATGAATTACAAATAATGTAAAAATAATATGACAAATAAAACCTTTTTATTTGTTGCACTTGCACAAAAACACCTTCAACAGACAGGACGATCAGTTTCTCTGACACTACATACAGTCGGCCCGCATTATCCTATTATTACTTTTTCAAGAATATTCTGGATTTAAAAAAAGAAAATTTCGTACCACAGTTGGTCAAAGCCGTGGGTAAGGTAGGCTGACTGTATATATAATTCACCACAATACAGCGGGTGACAGTGTGAGATCACGAAGACGAGGTCAGGGGTGGCTAGCCTTGTAGAGCAAAAGGGAAGAGGTGCTGTGGTTTGTGTTATCAGTCAGCACTCAGTTGTGCGAATGACACAGTTTGCCTCACCCAACCTAGTTTCTTTGTTCTGAATTGGTTCTTTTTTTTTTAAATGAAGACAAAAACCAGCGTATCCCTGCAGCTCTCCAGTACAAGGTTTGGTCATCTCTGTATGAGAGTAATCGGCTCCTAAAATAGTACGCGCTGCCTCTTTAGGTTTGAGTCATAGCTTGAAAATTCAATAAAGGGGCATGACCACAACACAATGCATTTTGAATGGATTTTTTGGAAGCACTACAGACTTCAGTAATGAATAAGAACCTCTTGTGGTTAAAGGGACGGTCCAGCAATTTATATGTGCTGAATACAGTCCAGCTCATTGTTCAGAGAAGTTCTCTGGAATAATACATTAAAAAGAAAAACAGAAAGCGTTTCACTACTCTTTGTGAGTTGAAGGAATGGCTTGATTGCCAAACACTGAGGAAATGAGCTGTTGACCGCCTGGTTAACCTGACAATGATTTATGAGGTAAGATCAGCTCGTGGGGTTTCTCTGTGCCACATTCCATAGCACATACCAGCGGCCTGAATGTCCCTCGCTCAATGGCACACAAAATGGCTCCCCAGAAGACTATTGTCTGGCTGCGCCTTGCCCTTGTATCGCGTTATGTTACTCTGCGAGCAGCAATATTTACTGAAAGCTTACTCCTGAGAGACCTGGTCTTGCTGTGTCGATTGTGTCAACACGTACCCCTGTTTACCCAGAGACAGGATCCATATGTTGTGAAAACACAGCGCCCTCTCTCGTCTACCCCCGCCCCATCTCCCCCCCGGCCCGTCTCCACTCTCTGATCCCACCCTGCCACCTGGCACAGCACTGCCACCTCCACCTGCCCTCTACCTTTAGTTACCCAACTGACTGACTCGCTGTGTTACAGGGTATTAACTTGCACCCTGAGGCGGTGGTTGGATCCCCCTCTGAAGTGTAGTCCCACCCCAGGTTTCTGTTCCACATGGAGCTTCAGTCACCATAATAGTACGTTTGATTTGTTTTAAACGTTTATGTCCGTCACCTTATTCCATCCCCCTTCCAGCACCTGCAGAAGTGGTTCCGGGTGGAACCGTACGGACTGTTCCGCCGGTGCTTCTACTATGACCTGGACATCAGCAGGGAGCCTGGACGCCTCGAGCTCACTATCCCCAGCATTCAGAGCTTCATGGAGGGGCCGTATCGCTGCGTGTCCGACGACGCCGCCTTCCCCTACAACTCCTCTCTGCCTCTCACCGTTCCAGTGCACTGTGAGTGGACCAGGGGGGCTGGTAGAGAGAGAGTTTGGGGGAGGGGGAAGGGGTTGAGGGACGGACGCCTCTGCTAACATATGAGTGTCTTTGATCCTGACTCATTGTTTGAGCTGCTGCTGCTTTGATAGAAGAGATATAGGAATGGGGGGGGGGGGGGTTTGGAGGAAGAGTCAACCGGCACAGAGAGAGAAACACAGATCGAAAGACAGAAGGAGAATCACAGACCAACAGAGACACATCAATAAGAAGGGAGGCAGATGGATAAATAGACAGATAGAGATAGCACAGATAGGGAAATAGGTGGATTGAGAGATTGATAAACAAATGCACAGACAGGCAGAGAGGGAGAGAGAGATAGACAGATAGATAAATGAACAGATAGAGAGGGACACATACATACATTGAGAGAGATGTACAGATGGGTAAATAGATAGAGAGATAAATAGACATACAGAGAAAGGGAGATGTGTTACCTGCGGCAGCTGACAGCAGGCAGTAGACTGCACCCGCAAGCAGAAGCACTCGACAAACACAAACAATTACAGTCAACCAAATTACAGCTGAACAAAAGGAAAGCATCATCATCTGGGACACAAACACAAACACACAATGACAACTGTGGAGTTACCGGGCTCTGAGCAGGCAGTGTGTGCTGGTGGACTGTTTGATCACAGAGACTGGATAACAAACTGTTGACAAAATAAACAGGGGCCTTTACAAATGGCAAGCTCCATTCAAAGGCTGGGTGCAAATCGTCTTTGAGGTTTATTAGATTAATGACTCTGATGGGTTTACCGCTCATTATGTAAGGATGTGGAGAGCCTGTCCTGTTTATGTTTCTGTCTGTTTTGAGCTTGCGTATTTACCATCTTCAAGTTTACAAAATCTGATGAAATCAGTCATAAGGGAAGACTTCAGAAACGTTTCATTTTAAAATTCACCAAAGGAATTAAAAAAAAAAGCCAACTACAAAAGATTTTTTTTCTGGTGGAGTTGCATCAGGAGATCAAGGGGCGCGTAGGTGGAACCCAGTTGACTGTAAATTCCACGTCGATAACGGGAAGTATTGTTTTTCGACCCAGGGCGCTGGTAGTGCTCAGAACACCTTGCAAGGCTGTGTTTCGAGAGTCTCTCAGCCTGCATGTCCAGGCTTGACACGGCGCTGCAGTCTGGTAAATTCCGTCACACAGCACAGGAAGACAGGAAGTACACACAGACGGGCAAATGCACGCAAACCAGCTCCAGTCCTGTTTGATCTTCCCCATCCAAAAACCCTTGAACAACACAACCATGGAAGCATTAACGTACTGCAGAGGAATTACGCATTTCAAGCCCAATCCAGACAATTCACTTCCTGGTTTACCTGGGGGGGGGGGGGCAGAGACTAGTGTCATAAGAATTGACAAAACTACTGAAGAAATTTGCAGTGTTACAACGGCAAAGGGGATAGTGCGACAACAAGAGCATCAGTAAAGAGCAAAATATAATAAATAAGAAACAAAAATATAACAGCCCCTCATTAGCGTAGTGGGATAGCATAGCACATGGCATCTATAATGTATGTGACAACCCGTATAATTTTATAAGGAAATCAGAATGTTAACTTAAACTTAGGTTAACTGTCCAGAACACTCATACTTCAACTGGCACGTTCAATTTTCAGACCTGGGTTGTTGTTTTCTGAATCCAGGAAGTGATTTACGACTGAAAAACAAGGACGAGGATGAGTCAGGCAGGCCTTTAAAAGGGGGAATTGCGTGCTGATATGAGGAAGCGTAACTGTACAGACCGTAGAGTCTCTGCTTGGACTTGCTCGCTTAGTCACGTCCCTCATAGCCTCTCGGGGTGTTCAAGCCCAGGCCTGACTCTCAGCGGGATTGTCTTTGATCAGATAGATGAAGTCCTGCCAAATAGCACCTGAAGTACATTACCTGCAACCGAACAAGAGACATGAGAACTTACAGTGATGAGAGTGGGCCATTTCATCCCAGCTATACTCCTCACTTACTATAGAGCATCCAGCACTGCAGCTAGCCTGGACTTGAGCACTGGAGTCTCTGCCTCTACAACATGACCTGGTGAGCTGGTCTGAGCATTGAGAGGTCCCTGTATAAAATAATACTTCCTGGTATCATTTTGGGATTTACCCTTAGCTAAAGAATGTACATGAGCTAATTTCAACCCTCTTTCTGTGCCTGCCCTGCCTACCTGAGCAACAGAAAAATGGAGGCATAAAAGTACCGCAGTGGAATTATACATTAAGGTTTTATTTTTGTTGTTTCCGCACGCAGATATGCGCGACGTCTCTGTGTCCCGCCTGGGGGTGAGCTCCTACAGCCGCTACTTCAGCCCCATGCAGGATCTGAGGGTGCGCGTTGGGGAGGACGTGGAGGTGGACTGCTCTGTTTCAGCCTCCCAGGACCCTGAGTTCACCTGGAGGAAAGACGTGAGTCCCGAGCCTTGAACAGAACTATGGGTCTGACTGCCTCCTCCCCACACGCACACACACGCGCACACACACACAAAATATGGTCAACAGCAGGATTCAGCTCTGCAGCAGGACAGCTTCTCACACATTAATGAATAACAGTAATTGTAGATGAGAGTAAAAGTGATTATGATATAAAAGTAGATGTATAAATAGGAAAAAAAAAATCTTGAAATAAATGCATTCGTGTCTTTGCTGAGTTGCCTGAAATGTGCTGTGCCAGGGCTGACGGCCTGTTGGTTCTTCCTTCTCTAAAATCTGCTGCGTTTCTAACTATGTCAGGGAATAGAGCTTCTTTGTTGTCAGAGAAAGTTTATTTATTTATGTTTTGTTCTCATTTTCTTGTTTTCTGAGTTCTTGGTAATCTCGGTTTCTCTTTCGTATCATAAAAAAAATCATTGTTCCCAAAAAGATGGGAAATTGAAAGAACTGCTCTGTATGATATTATGTTATATTAGGCTTGTTTTTAATAAATGCCTTCATTCATCACAGAGACATGAAACATTAACAGTAGATAACTGAGCATGTAGCCTTTGTATCCAATCATCATTCTCCACACATGGAGATACTAGCAAATGCAATGATAGCAAAAGTGGGCAGACTTACACTTAGCTGTCAATCACTTACTTGTATCAGCCAATCAGGAATGTGGTAGCTCTGCCCAGTTGTGATGTCATGCTCTTTATTCTACCTTAAATACATCATCATCATCATTTGAAGTCAAACCTCTTTTCCAGTTCACCTCCAGGCCACTGCACAGAATGTACTTAACCGCAAACAAAATGGCCACCCTCCTTCAGACAGAGCTTAATCTCAGATGTGTCATGGCCAGCCCTCACTCTCCACTGACCGGTGGGAGCACAGCTGTCATTTGGCCGGTTACCTTCAGACTTGCTCTCTCATGGGGCTCTTTTGAGATCCTACCTGTGAAAGCCCAGTGGAAAAATTGCTTTTCTTCGGCGTCTAAATTGGTCTTTGAAACTATTTTCTGTGTCAGTTCCCCAGCGGGTGTTATCTCTTTTACAGCTTTGTTGTGAAATTTCTATCTACCTCCAGACCAGACTAAAAGCCTTGTTTGTCCGTTGGCTCTGGGTGCAGTTAAGGTTAAATTACTGAAGGTGCGAGATGCACCATGTCTTAAGCATGGGACACACATGGGACTCTGTGTTTGACCCTCAGCTGTCATTTTATGTATTAAACCTACAGCAGTACTAGGATTGTGCACTCCTGAGAAATAGATTTGCAGATGGTTTACCCACATGGAACTTAAATGCCCTCTAACATACAAAAATAAAATATATTCCCAAGATAATAACAATTATGGATGTAAAGGAGAATACACAAGTAATTGTGCTTTTCACATCTTGCATTTACAATTTTTCGTTATATCTTCTTATATATATTTATCATTATATGTTCACAGTTAAGACTGTGTTTCAGGGCAGTTTCTCTTGCATCGTGGGCCCAGTCAGAGCCACTGTGGTAGATGCTCATGTCAGATTCCCTCCCATTGAAGCTCAGGAGGCAGTTCTGACTTATCACCACTAGATGGCAGCAGAGCCTGGCAGGCAGAGTATCCTCTTGGACTCTTCTGTTTCCCGCCAAGCGGGGGCCTTACTGAAATCCTCTTAATTCGATTCTATTCAAATTGAAATGGACTTTATTGGCAGGCGAGAGACGTCCTCGGTGCCAGGGCCCATGCATGGCAACAATTCCCTCCATCTTTCGCGGGCCCTCCTATTTCCCCCTTTTTTTCTTGTTTTTCATTATCTCCGTCTGTCTGTCTGTTCCCTGCTGTCTCTACGCTGCCATTTTTTTTTTGTTTCTCTCCACCATCTCACTCCTCGGGAATTATGTTCTCAGATTTTAGCAGAACAATACTTATTTATTTGTCTAGCCAGCGAATGCTTTTCTTAAAGTCAATGGCCACTGGTTACCTAAAATATAATGATGTTTATTAGTAAATACACCTATATTAACACATATAATATTACTAAATATAACCATGTATTACAACATACAGCCATATGTTAGTTTATATAGCTACATGCACATGTATGTTTGTATTCATAGCTGTATATAAGTTCTTACAGCTGTATAGAAGTATAGCATGCGAGTATGAATATGAGTATATATAGTTGTGTTGGTAATGCAGATAGCTGTGTATTCATATGGATGGCTCCGTATTAGTTAATATACCTGTAGGTTAGTATATCTCTACAGTAAGAAGCACACTGTTCGCTCATTTGTCAAGGACACAAAGGCAGCAGCTCTCCACTCACGAGCTGCCAAACGCTACTCCTGAGACCCGTCTCTGTGAGCATATAATATATACCATTATGGTAATCACTTCCCCTCACTTCCCTCTCTCTCCCCATTGGATGTCTGTCCTCCTCCCACAATCCCTGTACCTGCACTCTTTCTTTCTCTTTCTTCCTTCTCTTCTTTATTCTTCCTCTATCTCTTACTTCTCTCTCCCTCCTCTCCTCTCCTCATTCCTTTCTTTTTCTCTCTTCCTCCTTATCCTGTTTCTTCCATTCCCTCGATCTCTTCATCATCTCTCCTCCTTTTCCTCCTAAATCATCATCTTCTTCCTCCTCCGTTCTCACCCTCTCCTCCTGTCCTCCATCTTCGTCCTCTATCTCTTTCTCCTTCTCTCCTTCCTCCTGTCCCCTCCCCCTCCTCTGTTCTCCTGTCTGTCTGACGCAGGCGGAGGACTGGCTGGTGTTGTCCAGTAAGCTAAAGCTGAAGAAGGTGCGTGTGGAGGACAGCGGGAGCTACACCTGCACGGCGCAGCACCCCGCCGTCTCCTCGCTCAGCAAGAGTCGCACCATCAGCATCACTGTTCTGTCCGGTAAGTCCCCGCCCAGGGGAGGGGCCATGTGTGCACAGGGGGCAGGTCCATGTTTACAGGGGGTGGGGCTGTGTCTGTAGGGGGCAGGGAAATGTCTACTGGGGTGAGGCAATGTGCACAGGGGGTGGGGACACATGGGTGGGGCAGTGTTACTCATGTAGTAGGTGGGGCCAATAGGGTCAAAGGGGTGGGGCCCGTGAACATGAACAAGGCCACATGAATGGATCTTTATGCATATGGGCGAGGCCATATGCACAGGGGGTGGGGCATGCAAATGTGGGCAGGGACACACAGGTGGGGTGGGGTCACTCATACAGGAGGTGGAGCCATGTGTGCAGGGGTGGCCTGGACCAGGACCTCAAGCAGGGCTTCAGAATGACATGTTTCATGCCTGGATTTTTATTACTGTTCACAACTTAGTGTTTGAGTATTTGAGGATATCGATGTTAGAGAAAAGTGTGAGTGTATTAAACTGACCAACAGCCATGCTATTTAGGTGAACTATATTGTTCATATAATATTACCCTAATGGCCAGCTCCTGTGCTCCTCCCGTACTCTTTTTCTCTGTTTATCCAGTTATCCTAACTACAGAAGACGCTGGATAACAGGAGTTTCCACTAACATTTACTGAAACAGCATTGTACTTTGAGCTGATGGGCTCAAATGGACTTTCAGAAGATTCAACAAATTGGAGTGTTTCAGTGGCAGCTAAAAACAGACAGAACACTCGGCGTTTCAGTGCGAACCCTCCCCAATCCGCACAGACACCGGGCTTAGTTTTCTTAATGTGGAGAGCTCTGTCTCCCTTCTGTCGATGCTGAAGCATTCCAGTCTGATGGATATTCTGAAAATGTGTTTGAGCGCATGTCCAAGGACAGTGCAGTTTTGGTGGATGTTTGCAGAAGTAACAGAAACTCCAGTTACTACCCAGTAACTGTAGTACAAGAAAAAATGTAAAAAAAAAAGATGACAAGGGAAGTAGATCTCCACCATCTGGTGAATCTGCTGTCTGAAGCTCTATCATGAATTTTGGCACTAACCAATCAGCACCCTAAAACAGATCTGTCTGTTTTATAGTAGCCAATAAGGGGAGAGAGAGGGAATGCCTTGAGGCGACAGAACAGACTGCTGAAAAGAAAGTTAAGAAGTTGTAAAGGAAGAAAAGATAATTGCATCTGCACTAATAAAAATTCATGATTATTTTGATTGTTTTGTTTCTTTTCATTAGTGACACCAGAGATAATTAGATCACATTCTATACATACATTATATAAAATGGTAATTTTACAACTGATGTAAATTACTGCATATTTTGACTGATTGTTTATTTGAATAATGTTGCCAGTAATAATGTACACTTTCTATCATAATTTAGTGGCTATATTATTCATAATAGTAATGAAGTATGTATTATTATAATGTGACAGAAAATGATTGCATTGTTGATTGTACTGCAGTAATGAATTTGATATTTGTGACTTTGTGTTGGGCCCCCCAGAGGATGCTCCCTGGTATGACAGCACCCAGGGCCGTCTCGTTCTGATGACATCAGCGGCGGGTGTGGTGGTGCTGCTGCTGATCGTGTCTGTGTCAGTCTGTCTGTGCCGCAGGGCCTCCGCCAAGAACAGCAAGGGGCCTATGTAAGTCAGCGCGCCTCTCAGGGCCCCGAGACACCAAGCACTGACCAACACAGGGGAAGGGTTTGAGTTTCTAATGGGCACAACCACAGCGATGGTGTGACAGACCATAACACACCACAATAACCACAAGACCTTTCACACACACATACGCAGAACACACAGATACACACTCATAGATGCTCACGTACACACACAGATATGCACAGACACAGACGCATACAAAAATCCATAGACACACACACACATACACGCACAAAAATGCTTACATACACACATATGAAGTGTATGGAGTATATGAAGACTGCAATGATTAATAGGTTCATTGGTCATGGGCCAGATTAATCTACTGATGCCTTAATTGCTAATGCTTTTATTCACATGGTGAAAATTTAATTGGATTTTAAAATACATATTAAATTCCTTATTAAATTACTATACTTCCAAGTTATGAACACTCTATATAATCAGTTGATATATTTGATGCAGGACTGATATAAGAACACTAGCTAATGCAAGATACAGTCGCAAGTTTTAACAGGAGTATATTTTGTGGTATTAATGTATGGTTATGTTAAATATACAGTAGATGGTGTTTTATCACTTGAGTAGAGAAGCTGTGAGCACGGTAGGTAATCGATACAGCTCGATCTACACGTTGCCCTTTGGAAACAGTTTTGATGCACGTAGAAATGGATCAGTAATAGAAATGAGCATGAAACTAAATATATAAATTTTTATTTTTAAAAATGTAACATCTGATAAATCATCCAGTTAATTCAACTAATTTGGCAAATCAATGAAATACGTTTTTTTAAAATGAGTTGACAGCTCAGATTAGACCTGCATAAATCGCCATTCTTGTGTCCGTTGTTATGGAAACAATGAAAATATCATGCTTAATTGACCAGTAAAAATGCCCTTACCCGATTTGTGAGGTGGACTGACAGCACCTTCCAGGCTCTGGAACTTGGGCTTGTCTGCTCTGCGCCTGTCTTGGAGATTGAACGAAACGTGAAGCCAATATCACCTTATGAGCTGTGGCATTTATTGACAAACATTTAATTTGCTTCGAACGCTCTGACTCCTGAGACGTTTGTGACAGGAACGATCGCGGTGGGCCTTCGTGACAAACAATGGCGCGTGTGAACGTGCACATCACCGCTCACGAGCATCCAGCGAAAATCCTAGCGTCCTAGTGCGACAACTAATGCGTGCTGGAGTGGAAGCGTCGAGTTTTAAATGTTAGGCCCGAGCAATGTGTCCCCAGAGATGTGTTCATGTGCTTCAGGCTTTGGCCTAAATCTGAACACACAGAGTAAACCTGGGAACGCTCTCCTTCCCTCTGTCTCTGGCTGTCACTCAATCTGGGGCCACATACTGTCTCCCAGTCTCTCTGGGATATGAGAGTGCTTAAGGGGTTCTAGCATCTAGCACGTTAGCCTAGGCTAGCCTACGTCTCCTACCAGGGCATTTTCTCAGGTGGGCACTCTCCTTCCCAAGGCCAGGTCAATGTAACGATTTTGTGACTACACCTCTTCTAATTTCTCCTTTTTTCTTTGTCTCTCTCTTGCTCTCTTTTCTCTCTCCTTCAGTGATGACCACTCCCAGAAGAAGCCGATCTACACGGCCAGCGTGGAGTCTCTTGCCTCCACAACAGGGGACAAACAGCCGCTGGTCTGAGCGCCGAGGGAGGAGGGTGAGGGGGACAGAGAGAGAGAGAACTGAGAAAGAGGGAAGAGAGATAGAAAGGGGGAGGGTGAGAGCAAAGAGGCGAGGAGAAATGCAATAAAGCAAACAGAGAGGAGAGAAGCAGGGATGTTGAGAGATAGGGTCAATTCACTGTATGCCAGATAAATTGCAGGGGGACGAGGAGAAAGAATAAAAGATTACATGAGTGAGAAAGATAAATGCTTTTTTTTTTTTTTACGAGAGCAATCCATTCCTGGAGGCCTGCTACAATGTCCTTTAACAAAAGGTGTGCAATTTTCTCTGTATTGATTTCGCAACTCAAAAGATGAGATTCACATTCAGATGAAATGATGTGAGGCAGGAATTTTGAGTCGCAATTCACTGTATACGTTTTCAGCCGGGTAACCTTGAAATATCTGCTCATTACTCAAAGCTCTTAAACGGTATGTTTATGGAAAAGTAACGTTGCTCTTCTGTCAGAGAAAAACTTAATTGTACTGCTGTATTGGTTGATTCACTCTTTGGCATGGTCTCTATGCCTTGCACTATTATCGAACCTTTGGGCGATGTTGCAATCAAGCATGTTAAGTTAGCATAGCACGTTAGCATAGCACTTTGAAACATACCTGCAAAACAAATGTAAGTGGTGTCATTAACTGATGTCGTTCTATAGATTGACGCAAATTTGAACTTTGTTCTGAAGATCTATTTTCTGTACTTTTGGATTTATCTTTGGTATTAAAATTTTGGGAGTTTGGAGTCAGATTTCTTTTGTCTTTGCTTTTTTGTCTTTTCGTATAATGAACTGTAAATATGTAGAGGTTATTGTGTGACTGAGGTTATGGGCAGAGGTGATGGAAGCCACCATGTGTTTATCTATGTTCACATTCTTATTGGGCTTTGGACAGAACCCACTTCCTCCTCTTCTCTGCCTCATTTCCTCCTTCCATCAGTTTTAAGTAGTCTTTCTCTTAGTCAACATCACTTCAAATTCACCTCGTAGACAGCCTCTGGGTGGTTCACACAGTAAAGCCACCTGTTCATGGTGTAGCTATGTGCTCTGTAACTGGGTTTCTGATTCCCAGCTACACCATCACTGGCTATGGCCAGAGGTCTACGTTTCTCAGGCATCAATTGGCTCTGCCACAACAGGGCAAAATAGTGGACAAACCAGTTAAAGTTAATCTGTTTCACATCTTTAGCAACCTCTCCTGGTGGGCTGGGTGTCTGAAAGTACTTGGACCGTGTCATATCTGCAGCTTGAAAGAAACTGTGAACTTGAAGTCTCACGGACAACTCTTTCCCCCTGGACCAATAGGAGACAGTTGCTGCAGGGAGTACAATTACTTTAGTTCAGCTGGGAAAACAGGCAGGGATAAGATGAAAAACAAAAACAATTCACCTTCAACAAGTCAGAGACACACCTGTTACCTGTCACCTGTTATATGCAGAGACCACTCACACACGTCTGCCCCGTATTAGCGATAGTCAGCTGCTAGTGGAAGGAAGCAAGTTTTCCAGTGGCTGCAGGAGGCTTGTGGTCAGTGTTGCTGTAAGCCACCCGTTAAGTGCAGGGAATCTCACCACTCAACCGTACAGCCTCTTCATTTTCCCCTCCACCGCCTCATACCCTTCACCACAGCACTGCAAGCTTAGTGCTATCACGGGGCTATCATAACTATTCTTTTCATTACGATTGTCCTGTTCGTTTATGTTGGGTTTTATACCCTTTTTTTTAACGGCGCTGCGGCTGACTGGAGGCCGCCGTTAATAACTGAAGACGCGGCGGTTTAACAATGACAGTCTATTAACGACCGCGTGCGCCGCAGAGCGCGACAGGGATGATGTCATTAAACTGATTATTCGCGTTTCTTTATTTGCTTTTCCGTCGCGTTTCCTCATCTGGCTGTTTTTTTTTAAGCAGTTGTGCCTATTATGAGCATCCTTGCAGAGGCCCACAGCCAGCTATGTGTGCAGAAGGTCTGAGATCTTTAAAATTGCGCTTTTATTCCTTTTTTTTTTTGTTTTAAAAGAACATCAGTGTAGCGCTGTTCAGCTGAAGGTATCAGATCCTCCACTGTGCTTCAAAAAAGTCAAACACGTGCTGGTTAATGAGGCGAGAAAGCTGTCCTCAGACATGGGCGACTGGGTGCTGGGTTTGATGACAGGACATGGCCTGTTTGGAGCATTATTTTTGTGTTTTGTAAGTGTGGGAAGATGAGGCAGGCTAAGAAGTGCTTGCGCGTGTAGTGTACCTGTCATCTCGCTCCCGTTGCAGGATGTGCTGGGTTTGGTGCTAATGAGAAAACACTATTGGCTGACGTTCAAATTACTGCCACGGCAATAAAACCTCATTTCAATAAGCTGGAGAGGGAAAGGAAGAGAGGGAGCGAGAAATAAAGAGACAGAGAAATGGAGAGACTGAGAAAGAGAGCGTGAGAGAGGTAGAAAGGGTGTGAGTGTGAGAGAGACATAGAGAGAAAGCGAGTAAGAGGGCGCAAGAGGATGTCAAATCAAGTGAGAAAGAAAGAGAGAGAGTTAGAGACAAAGACAGAGTGTCGACAAGAGCGAAAAATTACTGAGAAAGACCAAGAGAGATATAGAGCAAAAGAAGGCCAGAGCAAGCAAGAGTTGGAGGAAGAGAGAGACAGATTATGAGAGAAGGAAAGCAGAAGAAAGAGAGAAAGAAAGAGGGAGCTAGCGCGAGTGGCAGGTGCTTTTCCCTCATTAATCTCCGATGCTATCCCATCTGGTGTGGGTGGGGGACTCGCAGCTGATTAACTGCCAGCGGAGAAACAAATAAACAGGGGGAAGTGACAGGATGAAAGGAATAAAGAGGAAAATTGAAGTGGCAGAAAAAAAAATTGAGAGGTCTGGTTCTTTTGTTTTTCGTGAAAAACAAAAAAAAAAAAAAAAAGCTCAAAGTAAGGACTGACTTGTGTCTCGGACGACCCAGGTGTGTGACACAGCCACGGGTAGCAAACACTCACCATACCTTGAGTAAAGGACCCAGTTGAATTTTGAGTTTCTCGCAGAATGAGAGCAGTTAGTGATGGCAGAATTATGAGTAATGAGCCCCATAATGGGCGGGGCTATAAGTGACCTGTCAATCACAGACTTTGCCAAACCGATCAAACAGATTATTTTCTCCGCAGGGAAATGCAATGGCTGGTTTTAACCGAGTCTGTTGTTGATAATGTATGGTAGCACTTGCCTGTTTGTGGTGTGTCATGAAAATTTCTTCTGCTGTCACTCGTGCCAGTTTGCATTTGGCCTGTCCATATCAGAATGATTTCACCCTCTGGCTGGCGGACGTGCAGCTCTACGCTGGTCATTTGAGGCCAAGCCAATGTGCTCACAGCTGGCTCTTTGCCTTCATCCTAGCAACAGTTGTCAGGGTTGTAACTATGACATCATAATTACGAACCTTACAAACTGCTGTCTCCGGAGTGGAACTCTGCCAGGCTTCTGGGCATGCTCCTTGCTAATAAACCAATGGTCCGTTGCTACTTCTGATGTAGCCTTCCATTGACAGAGTGGGTGCATGAAAAGATAAACTGACTCAGCCAATCGAATCCACTGTCAGAGATCTGCTGGCACCAATCAGATTAAAGGAAGCCTGGCCTTGCTTTCAAGAAAACTAGGAAAAGTTAAGTGGGACATTTCCAACATCCAACATGGAGGAATGCCACTTCAAACGTCAACTCAAACGGCATTTCTGTTTTGGAACTTGGGATTTTCATAGAGCATTGATATACCCATGCTCAAGTTCGCTGACATAATGTTAACAAAACAAACATGGCAGCATATGTTTTTTATGGAAAGTGGATTACAACAAAATCCTGGTTTCAAAACTTCTCAACACATCATACAATGCTTTATAGCATTGATAACAAGTGTGCCACCACTCTCCACGTGTTCACAGAGCAGCAAAACAAACATCCAGGTAACTGTGCTTTTCTGACCACAGTGACTGAATGCAAGGAAGCCAGAGTTATGACATCATATGGTGGAAGGTCACAATCTTCCCACTTGCTCTAGATGGAGGGTCGGCGAGGCCAGAAAAGCTACAAACACCATCTTAGCAACAACATGAATTCAATGCAACAACTGCACGGTTTTTCATGCTGCTTCCAAATCTTCATCGAATCTGCATGGTGCTCATGCCCCTCGAACATATTTGCAAAGGGTGCATCAAATTTGGACATCTTGGCGTCAGTTCCAAGGAAGACAGTCCTGGTTGTGGGCTCATGTGACTCATCCTGATGTATCTCTATGCTGCCCCCTGTAGTTTGAAAATGGTGTTGCACATTGATCCAAGTCTGATAATTAACATCATGTACTAGGTTAGAGCACTTTGGCTCCAAAATGTCACATTTCTCACTTCCTCCTCACACTTTTTCCCTCTTGCCGTGATGGCTGTTCTTCCACATCTTACAGATGTGACGTAACAGTCCTGTTTGTAAAGTAACTGAGCGCATGGGGACTGTGTCACTTTTCTAATGTTCTGTGAACTACCTCATCACCACTCTCTGCTTTAAAGGAGAGTGTACGCTCCCCGCAGGGATTTTTCCCCTTTATTGCTGACAGCATTGTGGTCAAAGAGGGACAGCAGTTCCAAAAACTCCTGCCACGCACTGAGACCTGGCTGCCTGGGGTATCCAGGAAGAGGGACCTCACGGACCACTTCCCTGCCGACTACGCCAATAGAGTCTTGCCCAGCTGAGTAGGTATTGGAGCAAAATCAGGAAGTAAGTTTGGGTTGGGGGGTGGAACTTTTAAGAGTGCACATTTGGCCAGTTTGGGTTGGTGGTGGTGTTATAAGATCATGCAATTGGCCAGTTTGGGTTCGGGCAGGCTCCAAGAGCACACAACTGGCCGGTTTGGGTTGGGGGCGGGACTATAGGACCATGCAGTTAGCCATTTGGTTAATCAGCTGTCTGTGGATGAACAGATCTAGCACCCAGGAGAGGCGGTGTTGGACAGCACCGGGACATGTCACTGGTGCGGCCGTGGTGCTGCAGACCAATGCTGTCTGACAGTCCTGGACATTAGTAGTCTGGTCCTTAGATTATGGATGACCTATTCACTTCCACCTTGCTGCAGACAAGGCATTCTTTTATTTAATACTGTCATACTGAGTTTCCCTCACTGGCTTTGTTCATCCGCAGTCCTAAAATATGACCAACTGAGCTGCCTGGTGGACCTTTCTTTTAAGGCACTGTTCCAGTGTGTGGATGGGCCCCATGATCTGCATCCTGTTAAGGCACTGTTCCAGTGTGTGGATGGGCCCCACGGTCTGCATCCTGTTAAAGCTCTGTTCCAGTGTGTGGATGGTTCCCACGGTCTGCATCCTGTTAAGGTACTGCTCCAGTGTGTGGATGGGCCCCACAGTCTGCATCCTGTTAAGGCACTGTTCCAGTGTGTGGATGGGCCCCACGGTCTGCATCCTGTTAAGGTACTGCTCCAGTGTGTGGATGGGCC
Source organism: Albula glossodonta (assembly GCA_019788955.1). Classification (NCBI taxonomy): domain Eukaryota; kingdom Metazoa; phylum Chordata; class Actinopteri; order Albuliformes; family Albulidae; genus Albula; species Albula glossodonta. The sequence goes on from JAFBMS010000144.1 coordinate 300,513, forward strand.
CCACAGTCTGGATCCTGTTAAGGCACTGTTCCAGTGTGTGGATGGGCCCCACGGTCTGCATCCTGTTAAGGCACTGTTCCAGTGTGTGGATGGGCCCCACGGTCTGCATCCTGTTAAGGCACTGCTCCAGTGTGTGGATGGGCCCCACAGTCTGCATCCTGTTAAGGCACTGCTCCAGTGTGTGGATGGGCCCCACAGTCTGCATCCTGTTAAGGCACTGTTCCAGTGTGTGGATGGGCCCCATGATCTGCATCCTGTTAAGGCACTGTTCCAGTGTGTGGATGGGCCCCACGGTCTGCATCCCGTTAAAGCACTGTTCCAGTGTGTGGATGGGCCCCATGGTCTGGATCCTGTTAAGGCACTGTTCCAGTGTGTGGATGGGCCCCATGATCTGCATCCTGTTAAGGCACTGTTCCAGTGTGTGGATGGGCCCCAATCTCTGTACCCTTTATCTACAGATATTTGCTCCAACCACACACTGCACTAACCATGATTTCACCCACTCATTTACCTCCATGGTCCAGAGAGTCAAGCTAATCAGTTAGGTGGAGGAAATACCTGCAGACAGTGTGGTGCTCCAGAACTGGACTTAAATAGTCCAGATATTCTCATTATATATCATGAATAAAATATGTGTAATAAAAACATGAAAAACATTATATAACATGAAAATATTTTAAGTGGGGTGCAGGTGGTAAGGTTATGGAATTAGGTTGAACCTTGGGGGTAATGTTTTCCATGGTGTTTGTCGCATCCCACGGGTCTCTATTTTTATTTCAAATGGACATCACAGAATAGACGATAATCGCATTGAGATAAAAAAAGGACAGAGCTGAAGAGGCGTAAACCCCAGTATTAAATCTGTTTTTCAGCAAAAAAATTGTTTTAGTGTTGTCGTTTTCTTTTTTATCCACCAGCAGATGGCGCCAAATATGCGTGACAACCTGCAGCTCGTATTAAAAAGAGAAGAGCGGATACACTGAAAGCTGTTTGGTTTCGATATAGAAGGAGGAATGCCACATTTTTAAACAATAGTTTAATATGTTTTGCCCTTTCATCTCAGTTTGGCAATGCGGGAAAGAAATAGTTCCTCTTCATAAGATACAACAAGCTGCAAAGTACTAAGATACAATTGTAGTGTTGATGACTGGGGATGTGCAGTATACTCACCTATTGGCTTAATACCATTAATACATTGGAATTGGGTTTTGGAATTACAGTATGCCCATCTCCTCGGACAGTATGCTCAGCTGTTATCATAACACCACAGGTCCCTTTGATAACATTTTACTTTTACTTTTCGTTTTTTTTTTTTAACACAGTTGTAGGACATAACATGCCACATGTATTGTCATATTGATCTGTGTGTCAGTAGGACAGGATCAGGTGGACGAAATCAATAAAGTAATTTAATGAAGGCGTAGAAGATAAGAGAGGAATACCCAGGGAGGTGGACAAGTAATATTCACCGTAATGAAGCGACTCATGTTATTGCCTTTTAAAAGCAAGCGAAGGGCTTGTCTCCCTACAGGCGGTCTATAAGCCAAGGCGAATATCAGAGCGCGATCCACTTCGCTTCGCTCTCCTCACCGGGCGACCAGTCACCGACAGTCCGGTCTCCGAGGAGGTGTAACGTGCTGTTGCCTTCCGCGTGTAGCGTCGCAGCATGGCGTTGTAGACCCGCAATGGGAGAGGTTTGTTTACTCTGTTTGAGGGCAGGGGAAGGCAACATCATTAAATTAATGAGGAGCAACATATTTTCCTCCCACTGAGGGGCTTATCCCGGCCGTCCACTGCAGCGAGTCGCCCTGCAATATTAAATAATCTTACTACTGCCGCTGAACTTGTAGCTTCCACTGACAACTGTAACACGTTCCAGTAACATCAAGTACAGAAGGGTTTTATGAACTGTTGAGGAACGGTAATGTTGTCGAAATGGTTAAGCGGTCGCAGTTAATTGCGATGCTGTCGCTTGATTGTACTTGACACACAGAACCTGCAGCACTCTGGCGCGTGGTCCGGAAATAGCCTATCGGCAGAAATGTGTTTATCGATAGTAATTTGAAATCACATCTGAATTTATCTGGACCATTACAATGCTATTGACCTGTCATTTAGGTTATCTGAAAAATTATGTACATACAGTGTACTTACTGTTGTTCCATAACAACGTATTATGATGAAATCCATCATACTTTATGTGAAGAGAAGGTATCGATCAATTAATTCAATAAAGTTAATAGTAATTGATGGCAATTCTTCTTGTTTTGAAGCAATGTTCATTTTTTTTTTTTTGCCCCGCGGGGGTTTCCACTTTAAATTGTCATCTGAACTCCACCCCTTAACTCTCTCTGTCCACGCCTCCAGTGAACGTTTGCGCAATGCTATTGGTCTAGGCTGCCTCCCTTTACAGCGATAGCTCTTAACGAATTGGGAGTTTAAAGTAACCGAGGAAAAACCGGACAGACCACTGTTCCCATTCAGTTCAGTCGAATCTGAGAGTGGGTGTGTATGTGGGTGCTGATTAGTATGTAATTGACAAAGAATCCCGAGTGTTTGAATTAAAAGAAAATACAACAGTCACAGACCTAGGTCGCGTCTGAGAACCTGTGAGAGCACGCAATTGCATTTTTATAGGACGAGGAACAAAAAGAAGAAAAAAAAAGAAGACATCATTTTTGCAGGAATATTGACAATAATGGCATTGTTAACCATTTGGAACTACTGCCTCCCCCTTCTCACCGTGCTGCTCCTTTCCTTTGTGTGCACAGGTAAGATATTCCTATTTATATATTTATATTTTCACTATGTAAGATAGATACGTAATGCTTGTGGTCAGTGATACACCTCTCATTTCTATAAAACGAACTTGACTTTCGTATATTCTGTCTGTCAATATAACAAAAGACTAGTACAAAAGCATAATGTTTATCATGAATGCTGGTAGCCACCAGTATGTGCTGTATAATCGGACAGCGCTTTAGTATGGTATATGTGTATGTATATGCAGGCTTGCGTCTACGCGCAGGTGTTGGGGATGCATTGGAAGCCTAACAATCGTTCTCTGTCAGTGCCCCTGTTTACTCCGGACTGTACTGTTTCCTAATGCTACCAACTTAAAACGTTTCACCTTTTAACTAATGTGTAAGACCAGTCATTTTCTTACGCAAATGTAGAGTTAAGCTTTTTGATTTTTATTTTTTTTTATCGGAAAATGTCTTCGTAGTAGTGGCTTGGATTAGAGTATACGAGGTAATGACCTTCGCAAAATGAAAACAAAAGTGAATACATGTTACGACAACTCCACATTTCGCCTCTCATCTCTGGGATTTCCTGCCAGTTAGTTTGTTTTTCTTTTCAAATCTTCACTAATTGTCGTGTTGACACCCCGTCCGCTCCACATATCCTTTCCTGCTTAATCAACTACGGAGTAAAGAAAACCATAAATGTATAGTTCCTCGCTTTCTGAGTGAACGTACGTGAGTCAATTTTGTTTGCTATCATTGAAACAGAGCAGCGACTCCGTTTAGGGGCATGTAGGTACTTTCCAGGCTGGAGCACATTAGCCACAGCCATTAGCTACAGCACCTTGCGCTATCACTTCCGAGAGCGAGGCTCTCTTCTCAGGGGCTTGCCTGTAGGTGCCTGCAGTCTCCCGGGATGTTTCAGAGTCAGTATGTACGTGTCCATTACCGCTTTGGTCGGTGTGTTGCACAACATTGTAAATGACCGTTTGTCTGTTTACTGGTAGTACCATACGGCATTGCACAGAAAGGTGCAGAGCAGCGGGAATCGGAACAGTGTAAACGTCCCCCTAATTAAGTCCCCCGCTCGCAGTAGCCCACATATGAGTGGCATTCTCGAATCCCGTGCCAAGCGGCTCTCGCGCCTGGGCTTCTCTTCTCCTGGCAGCCGCGCGCAATCTCCCATTTTAACTCCCACGCGGACAGCATATTTCATGCTCGCCATACCATCATAAGTACTCCTGCAGACGAGGGACTTGGATTAGCAACGCATCTCCAAGACTAAATCTGCCCTTTTTGTTGGAGCGCGCCAGCCTGGGCAATTTATATAACAGCACGCCCTTTGAAACGAAGAGTAATTAGAGCCTGGTAGCATGGTATTTATGGTACTTGTGAGTAAAAGAAAATGAAAGAGAGAGAGAGAGAAACAACCACTTGCCCTCGGTGTGCACTTTTTAAGTGTGCGCCAAGATGTCATCAGGGCTCCTGTTTGTGAGTTATTGCTTTAGCCCAGAGCCGTACAGCATTCTGTAGTGCAGCCTAAATGTACAGGCAGCAGCCTAAATGTACAGGCAGCAAAAGCAATGACACATCTGACGCATATACGCTTTGTTCTGGCCTAATGTGACACGCAGGAGTGCGATACAGTCCGTGGTTCTGTGGAGGGAAAGGGTTACTGCGTATGTACCAGGGTTGCTGTGGTTTGCCGTGTCCGCGGCGTGTTTACTGCTCTGCGCGCTCACGCACAATCCTCTGTATTGTGCCTCTTTTGTATTTAGATGCAGGTTACTGCTGGTGTCACCTCGCAGGGGTTGCCTGTATCAGTTAATGGTGCGTGTGTGTGCGCGTGCGTGCGCGCACAGAGTGTGTACTGCTCGGTGCTGTGTTTAAGCTCGTGCGCCGTTGCAGCTAGCGGTTGTGTGCTGATCACTGTCATTAATCTCGCATGTGACAGGGGGAGAGAGAGAGAGAGGGAGGGAGCAGAGGAGTGGAAGTGGGGGGAAGGGGTGGTGAAGGGAGGAGAGAGATGGAGATGGGGGGTGGAATCAGGGAGAGTAAAGATTCTGAGAGACTTGCCAGCCCCCCTTTATGGACAGGGTCAGGAGACACTATCTCACCTGTGAATTCACCCCCACCCACAAAATAAAAGAGTGGAAAAATCCACATGGTCCGAAATGGGAACTGCTTATATATCAGAGAGACTGGCCTCAACTTCTGTATATTTCATATGATAGAGAGTGAAAGAGAGAGAGCGTGTGTGTGAGTGTGTGTGTGTGCATGCGTGCGTGCGTGCGTGCGTTTGTGTGTGTGTGTGTGTGTGTGTGCATGTGTGTGTGCGTGTGCGTGTGTGTGTGTGTGTGTGTGTGCGTGTGTTTGTGTGTGTGTGCGTGTGTGTGTTTGTGTGTGCGTGTGTGTGTGACAGAAAGACAGCGAATGTGTGCGTGTGTGTGAAAGAGGGAGAAAGATGTTGTGAGAAAGTATGTGTGTGTGTGAGAGAGAATGAAGAAGAGAATGAGAAAAAATGGGTGAGTTACAGGGCGAATTAGAATTTAAAATGCACTTTATTTAACTCAGCCATGAGTACAGGTTTAGACAGCATGCAGCCACAATGGGGGTACAATACATTTCCTCTGCCCTGCATCAAGGAGAAACATACATACAGCCAAGACAAAGAAATAAAAAAATATTTAAATAAATAAATGTGCATGTGTGACGGGAAGAGACCCAGTGGGTACCCAACGCAGACCAGGCAGAGTAAAACCATGCGGGCAGTCGGGGAGAGTGAGAGACAGAAGGAGAGAGAGAGAGAGAGAGAGAGAGAGATGTAAGATGAAGAAGGAGAGTTTGGCTTTAGCCTGCCTTTGCTGGGACTCGGTAACTCACATATCAAAGATCATTTAATGCACACACAGAAAAACATGCAGTGCAAACTAAAAACCAAGACTTGTATACCTCATAAATGAAAGTAAAACATTTTAAATGGAAAAAATACAGAGAAAAACCAAGCCAAAACCAAAAACCAGGAACTTACAAAGAAGAGAAACAAGATGGAAAATTAAGACATAGGGTTTTCATCAGTGCCCAAAAGGGCGAAGAATCCAACAACACCCCAAATCCAACACTGACCCAAAGAAAAAAACTAAAATTCAAAAGAGACAACTCCCGATAGTCTGAGCCGCACAGAGCTTCCCCACCCCCACCCTCCTAAAGTGCCCATGCATGTTGGAAAACACCCAGGGAGAGGGGGAAAGCAAGGAAGAGAAGAGAGAAACAGCAATGCAAGGAAAGATGGAGGGAGAGATGGAGAAAGAAATAGAGGGACGGAGAGTGTGTGGGGTGTGCTTTGCTTTGCTGTGCCGCAGTTCTCACGGTGAAGGCAGTGTGTGTGTGTGTGTGTGTGAGATGACTGTGTGTGAGTGTTTGTGTGTGATGGCAGTGTGTGTGTGTGTGTGTGTGTGATGTCTGTGTGTGTGAGTGTGTGTGATGGCTGTGTGTGTGTGAGTGTGTGTGATGGCAGTGTGTGAAGGCTGTGTGTGTGAGATGGCAGTATGTGTGTGTGTGTGTGTGTGTGTGTGTGTGTGAAGGCCGTGCTGTGGATGGCAGTCTGATACTCTCTCACACACTGGACCTGTTTGTATGTGTGTATGAGATGGTAGTATGTGTGTGTGTGTGTGTGTGTGAGATGGCAGTATGTGTGTGTGTGTGTGTGTGTGTGAGATGGCAGTATGTGTGTGTGTGTGTGTGTGTGTGAAGGCTGTGCTGTGGATGGCAGTCTGATACTCTCTCACACACTGGACCTGCTGTCTGCAGCTCTCTTACCTCATCCCCTGTCACTTACACATATTCGCTCATCTCCGTTTGCCTGCGCTGGTGTGCATAATCCCTCCGTTTTTAATCGTTTTTTGGTGTTTGTGTTGACTCGCGCTGTCCCTCGCTTTTTTTTTTCTCCCCTCGCTTTTCACTGCCACAACACTGGACCGTCTTCCAGTAAAAGAGAAAGAAAAATTGGCTTCAACGGAGAGGGAGAATAGAGAACAGCTTTTTTTTATAACAGGCTACAACACTGTTATGTCTCCTCTCTTGCTCAAAAAAAAATTCAAAAAACGCTCTATTGGCGTGTCACATTTAAATCTGTCTTCATTTCTCTCCTTCTCTGATTCTCTCTCTCGGGTGTTTACTTGTGTTTAGTTTGTAGATGTCTGACTGTAATGTTAGCAGTGGTGTTATATCGGTATTGGGCAATAGAGACCTGATTGTATCTATAATCTGCTCAATGCATTCCATGATATTGGAGAGGCAAAACGATACACTTTTGATTTCACTTCCTTAAATCGTGCTTGCATTCCATGACAGCGTGATTCAGATATCAGAGGTTGCATTAACTGTGAGCGTGTAACACAATAAACAAAATAGACCGTACAGCGTGTTGACTCTCGGCAGAAAGGTCACGAACAAAAGATCAAACATTATTAGAGGAAGAAGCAGACCAAGGTAACTTCAGTGCCAAAATAAGGCTTTTTTAGCACTCTCATCTTATTGGTGTCACTACCAACCTTTGAGATGACTGACCCAAGCTTGTCTCAGAAAGGACCGTAACCTAAAAACCACACAGTGAAAAATATAATGTATGACTCATTTGTTTTGTAGAATGTAATATGAAAGGGATAAAATATAAATGATTTGTAGTTGGATGAAACAAAGGCAAGGTCACGGCAGCGCTCACCATCCTGAAGGGAATTAGGTGGACCCCCCGGTCTGTTTGAGGTTGTGATTATTCCCGTGCAGAGGCCAGCCCAGTCTTCAGGCTATCAGAAAGCGCCCGGGGCTAGCCATGGTTCAGACGAGGTCTCATGAATCCCATTAAGGTGGAGCTACACTCAGCTCTCGATATTTTAAACTGATTGAAAACTATTTTTTCTGCACAGCCAGTGCAGTGATTGGCCCAGATTGCTGACTCTCTGATACTATATGGTGGCTCCCCCCATATTTTGGTGCAATGAAACTTCACTACCCATCATGCCCTGGTGCGCTTTTCCTTATCCTGCATTCACGGAGCAGGTTGTTTCTTTTTATTGTCAGATGAAAAATGTGAAAAAACTAAAACACAAACCTGCAGTGTATTCGGGTACTTAAAATGGGATTGTTTCAAAGTTCAGATGAGAGGTGGTTTGCTTGATAATCTTGCATTTGGCCTGACTCTCAAAACTTTTGCTGTCCCTAACTCCTCTTCCTCCTCTTCCTCCTCCTCCTCCAAGTCCAGGTGATGTAAAACTTATTCACCTGTTTGTGCCAGAAGAGCATTTGACACAAAATAAAATATAGAAAGTGTGTGAAGTCGTCCCGAGCGTGATTGGCTGAAGGACTCATTGAAAAACAGGCCCGGGTTAAATTGGAGTGGTGAAGCCGAGGAGCCTCTCCGTCAGGCTAATGCAATTTCTCCTCGCAGAATTATGTTAAGGGCCTGAATTAGCCATAATGAAGGCCTGCGGGAGAGAGGGCCTGTGGAGCACTGAGATTGGGTCAGGAGATGGAGGTGTGAGGAGGCACCGAGGAGACACTTAGACACCCAGGATGGGAGGGAGGGAGGGAGGGAGAGAGGAGGGGAGGGAGGAAGGAGGGGAGGGAGAGGAGACACCCTGGATGGGAGAGAGATAGGGGGAAGGAGAGAGGGAGGGAGAGGGGGAGGGAGGAAGGAGGGGAGGGAGAGGAGACACTGAGACACCCTGGATGGGAGAGAGATAGGGGGAAGGAAAGAGGGAGGGAGAGGGAGAGGGAGAGGAGACACTGAGACACCCTGGATGGGAGAGGGAGGGAGGGAAGGAGGGAGGAAGGAGAGAGGGAGGGAGGGAGAGGGGGAGGGGGGAAGGAGCAGAGGGACAGAGAGATGGAAAAGGGAGAGTGGGGGAGGGAGGGAGAGAGGGAGAGAGACATGGAGAAAGGAAAGTAAGGAGTGAGAGGGAATGAGAGAGGGGGAGGGAGGGGGGGGGGAGAGGGAGGGTGATGGGGTTTGTGAGACTCCGACAGAGAAAAACTGTGGGAATAAAGGAGTAAGAGAGAGGTAACAGAAGAGAGGGATCACCAGGGAGCAAGAGAGAAAAGAGACAGAGAAAGCAGGAGAGAGATAGTGAAAAAGAAAGGGAGCATGATGAAAAGAGAGAGAGAGAGGGATGGAGAAGGGAGTTGGCAGGGGGTAGAGTTTAGAGAAGGGACGCGGAACGCTCTCCATCCAGGACACAGCCCACTGGGCTGAATAAAGAGAAAAGCGAGGGAACGAGTGAAGGATAAAGAGGAGGGAGGAAAGGGAATGAAAAAGACCATGCAGGCATGTCGCAGACCGCTGGATGGGGAAGAGGGGAGAGAGAGCGGAGAACAAATGCCCCACCAACTGCATGACTTCCTGGGAAAAAAAGGAAAGAGGAAGTGATTCTTTTAACAAACAAAACAGTCTAAAAATACCATTTAAAAAATAGGACAAGAAGGGCTGAGGAAAGCAAGAAATAAAAAAAAAATGGCGTGTCTTAGTGAGTGGAGGCATGAAAGAAAGATTGAACGAGAAACAGTGAGCGAGAAAGAGTTGAAATGGTCACTGTAGTTTTAGAACTTAGGGTACGCTCATTATGCTGTTTGATTATGTCAGTGTGTTTTGTACTTGTTTATTTCATGTCAGACGGACGGGATCTGTAATAGGGAATAATGGGCTAAGTAAGAGCCAAAATGGACTCCTACGATCCTCCATAATCACAGTTGCTTATTCAAAACAACACTTGACTTTAACTTGTTTTTGAATAAACTTTATTAGTCACAGAGCCACGAGACACTGACGGCACACAAACGATGAGGCTAGCTTTCCATGCATGCAATGGACTCAAAAACGAGATATGAGGGAGAAACCCCCCACCCGACCTAACCTCAATAATCGTAATGAGCATTGGGGGAAGGCCTGCGCCTTCGACCGCATCGTTAGCTGGCTGTGTGGTCAGGGGAGGCAGGGCAGGGCAGGGTTCGTTTTGCTGGAGTTCCCAGGGCTACGACTACATTAGCCTCACCTCCAGATACTCCATGTGGCATTTCAGCGCAGGCTGCCTGCAAGCTCATTACCGCGCTTGGGTTTCTTAGGGTGGCTCTGACCGGCCCAGAGAACTTTGCCTGTGTGTGCATTTATTACAGAAACGCCACCAGAGAATTGTCAGGGTGTGAATCGCTGCTTCAGATCGTGTCCTGCCTACACAGTGTCGGGAATAGTTGGTGGCAGCGGCTGTTGGTTGATTAAGAGAGAAAATCCCTGTGGTTGGGGGGGGGGGAGCGATGTTGTGCCATAATGGAGACAGCTGTTTGTTTAGGCTTATAGTTATGATGTCATAATTGTGAGACTGAGGGGCGAGGCTGCCACTATGTCAGTCACTCCGAGGTGGTGGCGGGCCCGTGGCCTTGTGGGACGCTTCGGGGGGGGTTGAGGGTTTCCCCCCACAGTGTCCACTCCGGAGCCGCTACTGTCTGGAAAAAAAAAAAACACAAAAAAGAGAAAACAGGAAGTAGAGGCCAGAGAAGGACAGATGAAGCGAGCATAAGAAAGAGGAGAGGAAGATGGTTTGCGGTGGGGCATGAGGAGGCGAAAGCGCCTCACTGCAGCAGCTTTAGCAGCGTTATTCTCTGGTGCAGTGTCGCACTCAGTTCCTGAAGGGACCCACATGTGCTGCTTTTCCTGTGCCAGGGTTTACTGGCGTAATGAGTTAATCAGGCCTGTAGATCTCCGCTTACGCTTCTCCCCAAACACAATGCCATAAAAGGGTTTCCGAGAGTTTCTGGAGACACAAGTTCATTCCTCTACTGTGAGTTTTATTTATTTTGTTTTATTTTTTTTTTGCCAAAAACTAAATTCATGACCCATTAAGATGAGCCAATAAAATTTGGGATAATTAAGATTTGCAGAAAAAGTTAACAAAAATATGTACATTTCCAGGACCTAGTTCACCCCCAACGGCCACAAACAAGCACGCTTACAGTCTCAGTCTGGCCAATGAGGAAAATGTGACGCAAGCTGTTGTTAGCTGCTTCCTTTTCTGTGGGCTAACGTACCCACACTGTTGCTGTTTGCAAGGTGCTTCAGTGGCCACGTGTGAAAGTCATGCAATTTTCTTTTATCTTAGAGTACTGAACATGTGAAAAAGTGTGAACTCAGCATTTGTCCATCTGCTGTTTTCAAATGCCCAATGAGCCCTTTTAAGGTTCTACTTCAGGCCTATTTATTTGATCAAACTAGTTTTCACCCATGTGTTTTTAAGTAATGTAGAGAGCTTTTAAATGTTATGTTGTGCATCTTAACCATTTCATATGGCCATTGGTACCTTTTTGAGTGAAATACATTTTTTATTTTACTCAGAAATAAAGGAGCATGTTTGATTGTCACAAAAATATTGCCAACATTGTGAAATGCGGAAGTCACTAGACTAGAAACAGCCAATGAGAGGCTTGCCATGTTCAGGTCACAGGAAGAACATTTGTGAAATTTTATTAAATGAGAATTTATGTCCCTCAGCTGTCAAAGCTAGCCAAATCTAGTATGTAGTTTACAAAATAAAGAAGAATATGCACTCACATGCCCCCTCCAGCTGAAAGTGCAGATTTCAGACAAAGAATCACTCAAAATACAAAGAGTGATAAGGCCGGAGTTCCTCACACTAGTGGGAAAAGCCCCTAAATGCCCGTTGATTTTCTCAATCACTTTATGAACAGGATAGCTACGTCACATCTGTAATACATGCAGGAAAATGTTTCAGAAAGTCTGGAAATGTACTTTTGCATTTCCAGTGACTCATCATATCCAGAAAGTATCCGAGCAAATGCCACCAAAATGTCACTTACATGTGTTTTGATGAGGTCACAATGTGGGTTACAGTTAGCATGCATTGTGATGAGGTCACAATGAGGGTTACAGTTAGCATGCATTGTGATGAGGTCACAATGAGGGTTACAGTTAGCATGCATTGTGATGAGGTCACAATGCGGGTTACAGTGTTGCATGCATTGTGATGAGGTCACAATGAGGGTTACAGTTAGCATGCATTGTGATGAGGTCACAATGTGGGTTACAGTGTTGCATGCATTGTGATGAGGTCACAATGTGGGTTACAGTGTTGCAATAAAAAAAAGGAATGTTTTATCCAAACTGCAGTTCTTTAGTCAAAGAATTAGACGGAAGACAGTTTCTAATGTCTGAGCCTCATCAGACAGGCCTTGAAGTTTGGACCTCATTAAGCATTTTTTAATGCGTGTATTTTAATGAACTTTGATGACTCTGTCAATAGCCGTGACCTACAGCGATAATGAGCTCAGTTCAGTTTCTCTGCTTTGTGAAGTGTAAGGTTAAAATTATAGCTCTGGCCAGTAATAGACCAATCAAGTCACTTAATCAGCTGGAGACTTTGAATGGCTATTACAATATTATCATTTTTTAACTGAATTGATTTTTTTCAAATATTTTCAGTTTCCAATTATAAATGTGATTTTATTATTATTCATTTAACAGCTTTTCATCCACTTTTATGGCTTCTCGTCCAGCATGGAAGGGTGATTCATATTTGTTAGCCAATCCTCTGTCAGTTTGGGAGGACAAACACCCGTATCCATCATCCTCTGAACTGCTTTTGCCAGCTGCTGCTTAGTTTACTCTCTGAGGATTCTTTATGCATTCCTCTGCAGCCAGGCTGCACAGTCTTTATGCACTCCTCTGCAGCTGAGCTGTTCAGTCATTATGCAGTCCACTGCAGTTGGGATGCTCAGTCAACTGACGGTCCTTTGCAGCCGAGCTGCGCAGTCATCCTATGGCACTCTGCACTTGAGCTGCGTAGTCATTACACCAGCTCCGCCCAGGGATCTGCTCGGCTAACAAACCAGTGGCCTGTTTCTACTTCTGACCAATCCCGCTACAGATTGGGTTTCAAAGCCAACCAAAACCCTGCCCTCAGACATCTGCCAGCACCAATCAAATTACAGGAAGCCCTGGCCAGAAAAGTCAGCAAAGTTATTCACTGCAGTAAGGGCTGGTGCTTTAATTGGATGTACCACTGGAGTCCCTCTATCATTATCATAATTATTACAATGCACAATCCTTGCATGAACTTTGGTTATTATATAAAGTGTATTAATCAAAATGTGTGAAGGTAGCATTAAAAAAAACTGTCTCAAAGCCAGTCTGAGTTGTGAGGTGGATGTGGCTGCATTTTGATGAAGCATGGCATTGAAGGTCTGATTTGTATTCGCGGCCACACGCTCGAACACACAGGAGTTATAAAAGTAAGCCCATGAATTGGTTTATTAATATGCTGATGGCAAAAAGAGCTCATCGCACCGAACAGGCTGCTGTGGTGTAGATCGGCCGCCTAAGTCTGGACTGGAAAAAAAAAAAAGGCAATGCGTTATTGTAATAACGACCAATAGGAAACGAGAGACGGAATAGGAGCATGTGTACCCACACACTGCCCTGGGACGTGGCATCTGTGAAGATCGTGACACTGCGGTTTAGCCTGCTGAATGTACCACTGAAGTTTGATTGAGTGTGAAAAATCTGCATTTTTTTTTTGAGGCACTGTCACTTTAAATTAGATAGTTCTGTTTTTCATTATTGTGATGTCACGATAAGTGATTAATGCTGGAGAAGTCAAACTGAAGCTTCCTTATCAACAGCCCACGTGACAGGAATTTCTGGGACAAAACTTCATACTGGGGGCCATTAATTTCCAACGAGACACAAATTATCCTTAATTAAACAGAAGAAAATAACCATGAAAATGTTGAAAAAATGTGTGGGGGTTGTTCCTTGAATTGCTGCCAAGGAAACCCTTTTAGGGAGGAATCAGGTGATCAACATTAAAAGTAAGAAAAACTGCTTAATCATAGTTGCCTAATGGGACCTGTAGTTCTATAATCAATGTAGGCATTCCCCTTTTATAGTGACTTACTTCCCTGCCCTCCAGGTATACGCATGGCTGGGTGGTGAATAAGCCCTGAGGTGACATTAGGCTGTCTGTGTACCTCTGCGCACCTGGTGCTTTCCCTCCTTACTCAGCCTCTCTGTGGCTGCGTAGGTGGCCGTCCTCGTGAAGTCCAGCCCGTTTTTGTCGGGGTCGGTGCTCACCATCGTGGGTGAAAGAGCTCGCCCCAGTAAGTCTGCTGCATCTGCGGTGAGCGACCATTTTCCAAAGGTCAGATCCGGGCTGGGTCAACCGGCTGATATTGTGTGGGAGGTTGGACGTTAGCAGCACAGTAAAACTCTCTGTAAAAAAAAAAAAAAAATAAAATAAATAAATCTATAAAATAAAATAAAGATTGGGAAAGAACTCAGAGATGGGAAATAACAATAAAAAAAAAATTCCCCCAGTCATGTTTTTTATCAGTGGTGAGATTATGTGTTCCATTTTCCTCCGTTCCGGAGTCATAAGGTCATGGAATCGCGCCGCTGCCAGGCAGACGGCTCCGTCTCCAGGTTTGCTTCCAGCCGCAGAGTGAGCGACCAAATTGGGTCTGCGCTCAAATGGAAAGAGATTATTCCTGTAACAATAGATTCTTTTCCGCAATTTCTGCAGTGCGGAGGACGTGAGAAGCGGAGCTGATCGGGCCCGTTGACCTTGAGGGTTCATTACGCCGGGAAATCTCCTCTAAGGATCTTTTTTGGGTGAAGCGAAGGCAGTTAATGAGAGAACGTCTCCCTGCACAGACTTATTTTCTCTGCCGCATTGTTGTGGAATGTAAGAGTGCGTGCGCGTAGTCTGCCATGAGACAGTCAGAGGCTTTCACCGGTCTCCTTGTTCATCTGCCTGCCAACATCTTCTTCTGTCTTCAACTGCAGACAAACCTTCGCCTTTACAAAACAGGGTTGTTTTCATACCCTTGTGGATATGAAACTTGACCGTAAGCGCACTGTGCTTGATGATAAGCCTGCCAATATTGCTGGGGGGAGCCCTATTGATCCCTGCATGTCAGCGATTCAATACGGCCAATCACAGTCTCTTAGAGGCGGAGCTTTGTGAATCACCAATTTAATATGGCCAGTCACAATCTCTCAGTGGTGGAGCTTTGTAAATCACAAGTTTAGTATGGCCAATCACAATCATTTTGAGGTGGAGCCTGGTAAATCAAATTTGCACTGAATCCTGTTGCCTATCCTAGCCAAAGCCTGAATTTCAATTCGAAAGCAATGTTTTCATGGTTTTCCTCAAAAAAAGTGCTGAATATGTTTTAAAGATGATAGAGAGAACACTGCAAATATGTGTGAGAGGAGGATCAAAAACGTCTCCACTGAGATTTCCGCATCAGTCTGTGGTCGTAGCAGTAACTCAGCTAGCAGATACACCAAAAGTAAACATGAACAAGCTTTCAGAAAGAGTGACACAGTAGGAATTACTTATGGAGTGCTCTGTCAGCGAGCCAATCAAAAACACTTCAGAATTCCTGAAGTGGAAATCAAATGACATCATCCTCTTATCAACCAATTGAAATATCCGCTCAAGCTCGGCATATTACCAGATTTTTATTCAAATACATATACACCAGAAGCACAGAGTGGAGATCACAGAAGTTCACTGAACCAGCTCTAATCTACGGCTCTGATTGGTGTAAAAAGTAATGAGCCCCTGTTTGCTCAGTGACGTTTTGAACGGGATTGTTATGTCATGTTATGAGTTATATATGGTGGAAAACACAGTACATCGGGGCAAGTGGGAAGGAGTCAGAAAATGGACTTGCAGCAAAAAAAAAAAAAAAAATACTCATATTTTCAAGGACATGTCAATTTTCAGACATGTCTCATCGTGTAATACAATTTTGGAGCTGCAGGATTTGATACAGAGCTGGAACACAGCAGGTGGAGTCAAGTGGTACTTCAGTCAGGCTGAAAGCACAGGGCCTACGGCCGGATGAACTCCAGAGAGGTCCCCTCTGCCTCGCCAAGCTGTGCCAGATGGTTGTGTTATTGGAGGGACTTAACGAGCCCAAAATCGTACGGTGCGTGCCGATTGGTTTACACAAGGGGCTGACGGTACGTTCGGCCCAGACTCGCTGGGAACAAGACGTCAGGGCAAACAAGAGTAGCAAACAAAGGAAAAGAAAAGAAACGGAAAAAAAATGTTTGCTGACATCAGAATTCAACAACAAGGTTGTTCCGCTGACTAACGCTATTGAACTTTGGGCCCAACCACGACCATCCTGATAAGCCGGTCTACCCAACTATGGAAGAGCTGACAAACAGTGTGAGCGAATGGGGCTCTCCTATGACAAATCACAGAGCCCTTCGCCACGAACCCTCTGGCTTCAAACAGTGGTTAGCCATTTTTCATTCATTTAATTTTGCTCATTTCAACTCAGTGAGTCATTAGCGGCACAAGCAAGCCACTGAACGGTCGCTGTGCCGCACTTGCAGCAAAAAAAACCCGAGCTGTTGGCGGCCCCATACTCCCCTTGTGTTTCTGTAAGTGCTGATGAGCACAGCTCATAAAACACACATTTCAGGAAGCATTGATGCTTGCTGCATTATTGAGTTATTTTCTTTTTTTTTTTTTGCTGCAGTGTTATGAAGTTGCTTCATGAAGAGAGTCTTTGTTTGGCTGCATTTATTTCTCCAGATTAGTTCTCCTGCCATTTTTCCTTGTATCTGATAAATAAGCTGTCAGCATGCTTCAAAGACCCAGCCTTGTTTTCTTGTATATGCAATTATAAGGATTGTTTATTTATTCGAAAGATGAATTATAATAGTGTTGAAGACATGCGATTTATGTGCATACAAGCAGATTAAAAACAAACATAAAACACAGGTAATTAAAATCCAGGGCGATCTCAAAATATGGTGGGGATATTCCTCTTAACAAATGCCAACATTCAAACACACACACACACACACACACCCATACACACCTAAACACTCACTCATACGCACTCACATTCACACACAGGCACACACACACTCACTCATTTGCACACACACACGCACACACACACACACACACTCTCCCTGTCTCCATGGTACTGTGGTGTGGTCTTTTATTCTCTCTTTATTTAAATACATTAGTGCAGGATTCTCATAGCACACTCCAAATGTCAGCCCATACAGGAGTCCTTTTGTAGGGTCCCAGAGGACGTCGCAGCGGGAACAGAAAAACTCTGAGCGCGGTGTGATCAGTCCTCTCTTCATCTCTCCCTCCCTCCTGCCTCATCCTCACCCTCACCTACCTGCTCAGCCTGGCCGCTTTCTTC